>VXBI01008971.1:107421-170131 GCA_013397375.1 Toxostoma redivivum
TAAAAAAAAAAAAAAAACCACCCAAAAAAACACCAAAACTGATGTTAAACAAAAGACCCTCAAAAGCAGGGAAATCTGTTCCCAGAAACATTACACATCCCATTATACCCTGAGCATCCTGGGTGGTAGAAACACACCACTGGCAACTCTTCTCCTCATCAACAAGAATCTGGTACCCTGAGCTAGATCCTGAGAAAGGTTTTCCATCACCAGATGTCCTTGGCTTGGGTTAACTGACAGCAGCTACTACCTGACATAATTTGCTGGTCCTGTATAATAAAGAATACAAACTGCATAGTTTTTACTGTTTTTGAAACAGGCTGTATGGCTAGTCTCCCTTCTCTCTGTGCTTAACAGCACTCATGCAGTTAAGATTAGGCACAGAGAGACACCATCTACAAAATGCCTCATAAAATTGTGCATGTACCTCTCTGTGCAGAGAGAAAAGCAAGTGGAGCAGAAACCAGATCTTCCTCTATAAAAGGCCCTATGTTTATGCAGGAAGAGTTAAAATGAACATATCCACTGTGGCAGATTCTGCTGTTGTGACATCTAGGGCAGCAATAAATTAAAAAAAAAAAAAAAACAAAAAAAAAACCACAACACAAATGTACATGTTTCAGTCATGTGAACCACTCAGAACTGTCAATGTAAAAGATGAGCCCTTCTGCCTTTCCAGGCAAGAGATAACCAAGGCATAAGAGGACTCCATATCTGGACTTTACTAAATCTTTTGGCCGAAAACTTTTATTAGAAGTATATGGACAAAACAGTTTGAATTTTAGAGCCACAGGCTTGTGCCAACATGAGAAAAAAGGTACAGGGAAAAACCAACTACATTTTAAAGAAGCTTATGCAGAGCTAAGGAATACTTAATTACCAAATTAAGATTTTTATTGTATCCTCCTTGCCTGCTTCTGTCTCAGTGAAAGCATTTAGAATAGGATAGAAAACAAATTCAAACAGAGAAACCTCAAAGAACAGCATTTGCTAGCATGTAGGCTATCAGAAACACACCTCATTGATCTGGACAAAAGGAAAATGTCCACATTCAGTTTTGAAAGTGGTATTTAGCAGACATTATTTTAATTATTCCTTTCGCTACAATATGAGAATCACAGCACTGAGCAAAAGGCCATCCACAGCTTTGTTAGTATTAACAAAAAATGTGAATGGCTTAAAGTTATTTAGTGCTAAATAATTTTTATTGTAATCCTAAGCGTTTTTTGTGTTTTTTATAAGCAAATGGCATTCATGCAATGAAGATGAAAGTTCAAATTACCACACAATAATATAAAATGCTGTGCAACTGCATTGGCTGCAAGCAAAAAGCAATAAGTAGGGTTCTAGATTCTGCAAGGCTGTTGAAATCAATTTCTCTTGATTCCAATGCTAAAATAAGAAACTTGGTATAAATCTAAAAGCATTGTTTGGCAATTTTCATTCTTCTCAGCTGAGGCACTCTCACTTCCAGAACTAAGTCTAATTAAAATGACCACCACGAACTAGATCCATTACCTCAAACTGGGAACTCTCATTCTAGGCTCCATGGAAAAGCATAGGTCAACATCCTGTAACTGAACCATACAAGGACACCCTGTAACACTGGATACTACCAGGGACTACTAATAGCAAGCATTCAATCACCTCAACAGCTGAAACCCCTTCATGAAAATTTAAGGGGCAATTTAAAATAGCAATAAAAACCACAAACAGAATTCACACGTGGGTTATTCACCAGCAGGAAAGAAGCCTCCATTACTCAAATTAATTGCTCTTTCAAACTGCTCACACAGCTCTCTGATATTGTTTTCTGCCATTAGTCACTCAGAGTGCATCTGTGGACAACCATCCTGACAGGGCTACTCTTGATGCTCTGGTGTGGAGATGATTGCCTCTTCTGGTAATCATATCCAGTAACTCAAAAAATAAAAGTAAAGACACCTTATAATCAATCATTGTTTTAAATTTCCTTATCTTTATTATAGATTTAATACCACTGTGACCTACCAGCACTGCTCCAAGTGAAATACAAGAAAGAAGCCTGCAGCATGAGCACTGTTTGACTTGCATACTTGTAACTTATTTAAAAATCTGGACAGAATATTAATGTGACAAGGTAAGAAGCAGCTGAGCATGTTAAAGCGTTAATGCACCTGTCTTACTTCATAGAAATGAAGTGACACTTTTGGATGGTTCAGGTGGGTGACTAACCCACTATGAAAGCAAAACCTTTGCTCTGCTAGTTTATGTCACAGGAGTCATAGCGGGTATTAATAATTGAAGAACCGCATTTGTTCAATTGTCTGATTTTTCTGTGTCAAACTTTCAGCAACAATGGAATGTGAAATAGTTTAAGTAACAGAGAGGTTTAAAATAACCACTCATCTAGTTGACTGAGTATAAGTCACAGAATCACAAAATGGTTTGGGTTGGGAGGGGACCTTGAAGACATTCTGGTTCCAACCCCCAGCCGTGGGCAGGGACTCCTTCAACTAGACCAGGTTGTTCCATCCAACTGAGCCTTGAACACTTCAGGGCTGGGGTATCCCCATCTTCTCAGGGCAACCTATTCCAATGCCTCCCTATTCTCACAGTAAAGAATTTCTTCCTAACATGTAATTTAAATCTATCCTCCTTCAGCTTACTTATCCTATCACTCGCTTCCTAGCACAGGAAGGACATGGACCTGCAGGAGTGAGTTCAGAGGAGGATGACCAGAGGGATGGAGCACCTCTCCTGTGAGGAAAGGCTGGGAAAATTGGGTTTGCTCAGTCTGGAAAAGAGAATGTTTCAAGGTGACCTAATTGGGACCTTCTAATACTTGAAAGGAACTTACAAGAAAGATGTAGAGACAGGACAAATGGGAATGGATTCAAATCAGGTTCAATTATATATTAGGAAAAAATTCTTTCCTGTGAGGGCAGTGAGACACTGGCACAGGTTGCCCAGGGAAGCTGTGGATGCTCCATCCCTGGAAGTGTTCAGGGCCAGGTTAAATGGAGCAGCCTGGTCTAGTGGAAGGAGTCCCTGCCCACGGCTGGGGGTTGGAACAAGATGATCTTCAAGGTACCCTTCCAACCCAAACCATTCTATGTTCTGTGAAATTAAAGAATTGGTTGTAGTGATTCTAGATATTATAAAATATTGCTCTGTAAGGTTAAAATCCCAGGACAGTCTATCCCAGAATCTCCCAAGAAATTCCTCAGTACAGCTGCAGGGTGAGAGCACTGTGGAGCCTCTCCAAATACATATCATGTGTGCAGCCACCCTGGATTGGGGGCTCTGACCCCTGCAGCCCTCAACAGTCCCTGATGTTCCTTCTCTGCAGCTTAGATATAGCCATGAAGTCTCATAAACACCTCACTATCTCATGATGAGGTTCCAAATGTGTCTCATCTAAAAAGAAATTATTGCAAGAAGGGTGCATGCTAAATTTCAACATAGCAGGAGGTTGTCCAAAATGCTGGAGTTAAGATATATAACAGCACAGTATATTCTGATGGAAAGTTGAAATGCTGAATCAGGTTTTTTAAAGCCTTTCCTTAAAGTAAAGCTCCTTTCCTGGCTCAAGAAAATTGAGTAATATTTCATGTCTAGAGTTATTTGTGATGACGAAAAGGAGTTCGTCTGCTGACAACCTGTCCTTTACACAAGCATTTCTCTAGAAGTGTGAAGGAAGGAAGACAGCTAAGTATGATTTAAGTGAAAAGAATCAGGTCTCTGTACATTCTAAAAGAAGGGTTAATTATAGAGAGTATGCATGGGTCCTCATAAATTGGTATACCATAACTAAAAGTTGCCCAAAAATAAGCTTTACTCATCCCACCCCACAAAAATTTCACTGTTGAAATATGTCAAAATAGCAGACAAAAACCCCCAAGACAGGTTATAAATTCAGCCTCTTGAGAGACAGAATTCAATTACATTTGTTTCTGAGAATCATTTTCTTTAGTAGAATACACTTGTGAACCAGCACAGCAGCATTTTCAAATCAAAGGTTTCCAGCTTTCTGCTGCAAGCTGAAAGTTTCTGTTTTCAGGTGTTTCATTTTTTCACTCAGAAGTCAAAACTGTCTGTAAAAAGCACACATTTCTCACACAGAAAATAATTTTAATAAAGAAAATAGTTTCAACAGATTTCTTTGGGCCATATCTACAATGACTTCATGCTGGTTTCCCTTTTTCAAAGCAACAGCATGAAACCTCAAGGTTCACATCTAATGCTTCAGAGCAGCCTCAGCCCCACTGATTTTTTAATCACAAAGTGCACCCAACACAGCCACAATGGCCAACCTCTCATTATTCATTTAAATCAACAGTCAAAAAAAAAAAATTTAAAAAGCAAGAAAGAAAATCCTCACTTTTTCTTTCCCTCTTGGTGGAGCTTTCTTACATTTGGATGCATTTGAATTATGCTGTTTTATCTCCAGTGACAAATCTGTTATACCTTGGCTGCACCAACATCTCAGGCACATGCTATTTCTTTCATTCATTTCCCTGGTGCTTTTACCTCGGTACCTAATGCGCTGTCAGAATCACAGAATCCATCCATAAGTATTATGTGATGAGCAGCTGCTGTGTATGCAAGCACACAGGAGAAATGAGCTTTCATTCTTCCCCTGCAATCATTTACATAGAGAATATGATCCCATTTAAATTACTGCTTGTCATCTCGTTACACTTGATCAGCTGAAGGATCATTTTATTGAAACTGGGAGAAAGAAAAGTAAAAGGAAAACTACCAGCAATTTGACACTCCTTTATACTTAAAGAGTTTGAAGGTTTGTACAGTTTTATATTCAAACTGCTAGACTTTCTGATGGTTTCTCCTCTTAGAAGAGGATTCCTTTGATAGTTAGACAACTTCCATCCTATCCCTCCAGGCTAAAAAAATCTCTATTTTCATGACTTTCCTGTGAAAATTAGAAATTCTGTATACCACAATATTAAGTGAAGAGGTGTTTCTTAAGTAGTTACAACCTGACAAATGCCTTAGCTGTGGGAGAACTGAGAAAAAAAAATGTACTTCTAGAGGCTGGAAGAACTCACAAAGCCTGCATTACTGACATACAGCTTCCTACCATAAATATTTTTCACATCAATATTAGTCTTCAGAGTTCTCTGAGAATTCAACATAGAGTTACACCTTGACAGGATTCACCTAAATCACATCTTTATCTGCATTTCTTAGTACAATGGAAATCCACTTTGCGTTGAAGTGGCAAAAGGGTATGATTTAAATTCTTAACACAAGGCAATTCACAGATGAAATAACTGAGCAGCATATATTTTCCTGCACAAGGTTTTACAAGGCACTTGCCATTGGAGACTAATACTGAATGCACACTCTCATTAAAAAAAATAAATCTTATTTCCAATTAATATTTTCCAGTGTCTTTAAGGTGGAAACATTGGCATTCAGGAGGAGTTAGTTTTTTCAGTGCCATTACCATCTCAGGAACTTTCTCTGACAAATCTGTCAGAGACAGATCACTGTCCTGTGATGTGATAGAAATAATAGAATAGGTTTTGCCTTTGCTTGACAGAAATTCAAGTCTCCCAAATAACAGCAAAGAGAAATGGGCCAAACTCTGTTAACTCTACTCGGTACCTGTAGTAGCAGAATTGAGAGGGTGAGTGCAGTCACAGGATATGCCTCACAGCACTTTTTATTTCCATCCATCTGTGTGATGAAAATGAGCAGCTCTTAGCACACCAGAAAAACCCTAAAAACCCAAACTGACACTTTCTTGGGGTTTTTTCTACTTGAAAAAACACTCTTCAGCTATGATACCCCACTTTTCTGTCCAAGAAAACTAGACAGACTACAACTCCAACAGGTTAAAATTTGCATGTAACTGCCTGAGAAATTTTTGATGAGCCTACAGCTAAATTGTCAGGTTTAGTTGGATTAGAAGACAGGACTATACCTATTAGTTCTGAAAATGTTCACATTTTTTCAAGAATATTTCACAAATGCTGCAGTTTTTACTGCAGTCTTTTTCATAATCCAAAATTGAGCATCAGTTATCTGTTGCTGATTATTTTCTGATTTAAGGGAAAAAAGTCCCAATTTTTGTATCACAGTGTTTTTGCAATGATATGTGATCCAGCTAACACATCACAATACAATCAAAAAGAAAAGAAAGCCCAATGAAATGAAAAGTTTGAAAGTTCAGTATAAGAATTATTCATTCAAATTACCCAACAAAATGCTTTTAAAATGGAAAGCCATCAAGGAACATCACTATTGACAATCTGGTACATTTTCTGAGCATTAAACTCTCTTTAGAAAAGAGACCAAAAAAGTGAAATAAGGTCCTTTAGAAGAATATAATCTAGAATATAATTTGCCTGCAGGAGTCTAAGCAAAAGGACAGAAGAATTTTTTTATTTTGCTAATTACTCTTGTATCTGCTTTTTCCATTGTGATGGTATGAGGATTTCATATTACACTGCATTTTATTTATGCAGTTCATAACACCTTCATTGTATTTTTTCAAGCATTGCAGCCTTATTTAAACTTCTTAATTCAAAAGCACTTTCATGTTGAAAAATACCACACACACAAAACTCTTACAATGTCTTCACAAAAACATCTCCCGTGATCTTCACTGAAGTAAAGTAGGATCAGAAAAGAGATCTATTTCCTTGTAATTTTGGAAGATAAATGGCCTTCATACAAAGCAAAAACTCTAAAAGCCTGTGGCCACTAAATATTTACACTACACCTTTAGATCAGTATTACTCACAGATTAAACCCTTTGAGTTTAGGCATCAAGGCTTCTTTACAAATGCACAAAGTATGAAATGCCCCCTTACAGGGATGCTAAAACACAAGTCCAAGGAGCAGACATGCATATTCCTTTACAATGCACTGGAGAAATCATTGGGTCATAAGCTATGTAACAATATGTGTAGCAGAAAGCTCCACAGATATATTTTATGAAAACAGAGGCTTTGTTTTCTCAGCTCTGCCCAAATGATATAATCTGTCTTGACAGGCAAACTATTACAGTCAACTTTATAACAGGCTTCTCTCTAAAATTTTTTGTCTATTACAAAAAGAAAGTTACTGGTATTTCATTTTCTAACACTGTTACTGTATTTGTTTTACTGGTTTTGTTAACCTCCCGGTCATCTGAAACACTTGCCATTAAAATTCATGTCCTTTCCTGCATTATCTTACATCTCATCTGAGCTGGAAGTCGGCTGCCATGACAATCACAGACATTTTCAATAGCAATGGCATGTCTTTGGGCAGAAAAAGCCTGTGAAAGAAAGTATACACCAGCAACACAGCAGAAGACCAGCTCACACATCAAATTGATTTGGGAAGAATATCATGGATAGGCCTGTGAGGGCAGTCATGCATTCACCATACCCTGCTGGCTGCTTCCCACAGCTCCCATCACGTGAGAACCCTCTTATTTAAGAGAGACATCTTCAATGATGATAAAGGATTTGCGTAATACTTTTTTCAAAATATAATTTTAAAGAAAGGAAGAAGTAAGTAAATTGGTGCAGAGCTTCCTGACTGATCAGGAAGAATTGGAAGGGAGCGAGCAGTGTGTTTTTAGACTGCACTCTCCACAGTTTTTCAGGTCCTGAGGGCACTAGCAGGTTCTAATAGAGCCGCCACTCTCCCAGAGGTCCCATTTACCAGCACAGTGCCTGTGCCCAGCCCCAGCTCCTCCTGATCCGGGCCAGACTTTGTGTGTCAGTGCAGGATCTGACCCATCATCTTTTGCCTTGTCACATTCCCTGGGCTGTGGATGCACCTGTCACCTGCCCAGTCAGTTCACCAGAGGACTTATGGCAACAGTTCTGCTTGTGCTGGGGTCACCCCCACAGTCACCTTGTCCTCCTTCAGGGCCAGCACTGATGGGTGTTTCTGTGCTGTAACATTTGAGAGCACTGAGGATGTTTCTAAGAGACTTTTTCCCAGCAAGAAAGAGCAAAAATGCCACTACTTGCTGAAATGTATTGCTTTTGCTACAAAAGCACCACTGATAACAGATCCAAGGTGAAATTTTTGGTCAAAATATCCAAAGCAGCTGCTACACTGCTGTAATCCTATATTAAGCACAAGAGGAATTTGACCCCAAGATTTCTGTATCTCTGACAAGAGGTCAAGTCACCAATGTTTTATATGTACATGCATCATATTCTGTACATCCACTCACACATGCAGATTTTCCTGTTCAGGTTTATTTAACTGTAAGATAGGAGTGGAAAGATGATTGCATACCAGAGAAGTCTGGTGTTTGGCAGTGGTGGCTGAGACTTTTTTATGCTTTGGGTCAGGGAAGGTGGATCTGATTCTGATAAAATAGGTGGAAGCTTCAAAGCTCTCACAAGAAAGAATTGGGTAAAAAGTCTTATATCAAAGGGGTTAACCCACAAGAAGAAGCCACTGCTTGACTCCAATTTACCAATTTCTGCCTAGTCAGTGGACTAACAAGAACTCCAAAGGAAAACTCAGCAGGACATTAGTCATGTTTTCAAAACAAATAATTTCAAGTCAAGCCATCCAAGATGAATATATGAGATTAGCTCAGTTGGTTAGAGATCAATGCTAATAAGGGTTGGATCCCTCTGTGGGTCATTCCCTTTGGAATTGGTCTTGATGATCCTTGTGGGTTCCTTCCAACTCAGAATATTCTGTGATTTCTGTGACTTTGTTGAAATCCAGTCATTTTCCTTCATATGTTACAGTTTTAAAAACTTGGCAAATCTCAGTCAAGACATCTTTCATTAAAAACGGTGAACATGATCCTTTGAGAAATAGTAACACTTTAAGAGAAGTGACCTTTTTATTCTCTGCCTCATCTTTCATTTCTAGTTCCTGCCATAAAATATCTGTGTGCATCTGCAAATGTTGCTTCTAGGGAGAGCACTGTGGGGATAACTTTTCAGCTACATGCAATGCTGTAAAATGGATAAAAGAAGAGCCAGGGAAGTGCCAAGTGGATCCCAGTTGAACGAGACAGTGATCCCCACACTGCAGCTTGAGAATTGCTTGAGAATTTAAGAGGATATCCAAGCCGCAACCCTGGAAATCACAACACTATGGAAAATACTCCAGGCTCCTCCAAGGCTACAAAAGTAACAAGAGGTCTATATGATCTATTTCCTCTTTCATCTGATTTACAGAAATGGCTCTTGACAGGAGGCAAGTTGATAATAAAAAGTGAAGCTTTACGAGTCTCCTTTCAAGCACAGCTTTAGATGTTGTCTCTCTCTTCTCCCCTCCATTAAGTCATAGATCTAAAGACTAAAAAGGAACCGAAGAAGTGGCAAGATCTAACGCCTGTTGGACTAAATACGTAAATTATGAAATCAAGTCTCAGAACTGGGAGATCTTAACTCAGACTACTGGTAAATCAAGAAAGTGATGAAAGCAGCATCCCCCTCTAGGAAGGGTGCTGATTTTAGCTGTGACATTTCTAGCCCTCAGAAGTCTACAATATTTTTCATATAAGATCAAAGAAAATGCATTAATATTTGCATATGGTTTGCTGTATATTTCCCCCTTCTATTAGCATCTCCCTCACTCCCCAACTTCAAACGCTGGATAATACTGAAATCTTTAGTGTAAAGGAAACAAAAAACCTTCCAGTTCAGATAACTAAAATGCATACTGAAATTAATGGGAATCATTTGATTCTTTCCTGTGACAAAACAAAATTCAGACATTTTCTGGAAAAGAAGCAAGCATCTTTAATGTCCCAGGTGAAACATAAGAGAAGTGTGATTCCATAATGAAAGCATTTTTGTTATTCTCACATTTTTCTGCATGCATTTTTTGCAATGTTTGTTTGTTTAACTCGGATTTGGCTTATGTCATTTGAATTTCTTCACCAAGCATTTTGCTTTGATTGTAATACAGTTTTATGATAATTAAAAAGAAATTGTCATATTTAAATGTTTTCTGCGTGATTGGCATTAGCGCATTCAGCACAAGGAATTAATGAGAGTATTGAATTAAATGTGTCAAATCATCCAATTTTTAAAATCTCAACTCAACAACCACAAAGCACAGAAGTTATTTTGTCTGCATAAATGATGTTCAAAAGCTTAAAGCTGTTTCATTATATGGTGCTTTTTAAAATCTGAGATGGGGTTACTCTTTATTGTATCTCAGACCCATAATGAGGGTTTTCATTGACATGTTTATATTTTTCTATTGGTTCACAGTGAAACAAAGCTGGGATGTGCCTTGCAACGATTTATGAATGCAAGAGGCTTTGTGTAGGTGATTTCAGTTGTCTACCTCTACATTACAGAAATGAAGAGACCTTTCCCAGACTAAGTACACAGCAACCCAAGCCTTGCACTCAAGCCCTTAGTGAGGCTGTACTAATGATGGCAACCTCACTTCTCGGCCCAGTCTGTTTCTTATGCATTAAAAAAAACCCCTCCAGCTCTATTCAGCAAAACCAGAGCTTTTGTCTGTCTAACCATCAACTACCAAACTAACATTTCAAGTCATGCAGAAGTGCTGAAAACGTAACACAGAGTCACACACACAGGAAAACTACCATGACTGCTCAAAGGAACCAGTGCTGCAAAAATATTCCTGTTTGGTCCACATAGGTTATTAACATCTGAGTTTAATACTGAAAATCTTCCAAAGGGTGGGTTGCAGGATTAAAACAAAAGGTTATGAATTTAAATCAAACTCTTGGAGAAAAGTCAAGCTTTGTACTTTCTCAGCTACTTTCTGTCTGTCAGAATGACGATTCATATTGTTAATGTCTGTTTTTCTGTACTGAAGACCCAGCAAGACCATCCACAAGATAGTATTTATGTGCTTCTGTGAAAAGGTAAACCAGCTCAAACAGAAGGCAAAATTCTCCTGACAGAAAATCTAGCCACTTCTTTCATTTTTTGTTGCAATATTGCATATCTTTTTTACTGAGAGAATACACCTAACTAAAAGAGTTAATAATTCGCAGATGTGTTCTGAGAAGGTTTAAGCATCAATACTTGCCAGTTCACAACCATAAACCAAAGGACTAATTAGGAAATTTCCTACATTTTGAATTTTTGTTTAGCATACCACAGCTATCAATGAATGCTATTCATTCATCATCATAATGATAACAGAAGTAAAATTTTTCAGGCTACATTTACTGATGGAATTTCTATGCAAATAAGAAAAAAAAAAAACATTATATTTACCTATCATCAATGGCAGATCAGGGAAAGTTCAAGCAAAAGCTTTCCACTAGAAACAGTGCAATTTTTTTTTCTCAGTGCATTTCCAAAAGTATGGATAATAATTAAAGCTCTATGACATTAAGCACACTGGTTAAATCAAAAATCCTATTACATACTTAGGGAAAATTAGCTGTGGAATGACGTAAGACACAGCCTTCAGCTCTTAATAATCTAGGAGGAGTTTTTGTTCAACCATTCAGAAAGTCCAAATTATATATAATACTGCTAAACTTCATCCTTTTCATGAATCTTTCAAGCATTGCTCTCAGGAGACTGGTAAGGAACCAGGGTATTGTGTTTCTTTTTTTAATGTTACAGTAGGGACATCCATTGCAAAATAAAATAGGTGGCACGACTGAATGTGAAGAAACATAATGGGAACTAATGAAGTACCACATTTTAATGTCCTTGTTTCAAATTTGTTAAGAGCAGCAAAAAAAAAAAAAAGGGACTGTATTTCTATATGAATGTATGTAAGGGTTCAGTATGGTACTGGAATATCTCCTGTGACTGAGCCAGTAAGTAGTATTTGTCTTCTAAATGCTGATAATCTGTAATTCTTTCCAAACTCTGCATTTAAGACCAACCAGGAATCTGTCATTTTGTAGGACATCATTTCTCATCCTAAATTACTTTGGCCGACAGCTATTCTGGATGCACAGATGTAAGGGGACACAGACATATACATAAATATAAGCAAGTTACACATAAATATAAGAAAAAAGTTTTTACTGTTCAAACCTATTTATAGAAAGCCATTGGAGGAAAAACATCTTTCCATCTACATTATAGGTATTTGGCCAAAGTGCGTTGATTAAATACATTTAACTAGATTTTTTAATTTAACTTAAAGGCAACATGAATCAAAATACATTAATAAATAACCTTTTAAATTCTCAAAGGTCCTTTAAGGCTGCACAGTCGTCAGAAGAGGGAGGTTGGGCAGGCATCCTGGCAGATGGTTTCCCTGCAGAAGGGCTCTTACATGGCAGCAGTGGGTTTCCATGCCCCACGCTGCTGCAGAGCATTGTTTCCCTGGAAGGTGTTAATGGCTGCCAGCAAGGATGCCTCTGATACATGGGAAATCATGGACTCTGCAAGCAGATGTGCATGCTAGCACCTCTTTTTTCAGAGGAATTAAGGTCTTTAATAGAGTAAAACAGCTCAAACAACGGAAAGCCATGTGGGGAGGCCCAGGGGATTGATTGGAAACATCAAGTCCTGTATTGACAGGAGGTAGATGTGTTGGTACACGTAGGCAGAAAATCACCAGGAAGCGAGAAAAACAGATGTGGGCTTGGCCTTGAGAATAGAAACAAACCTCCCTAGATGCAGAAGTGAAGGGAAAAATACCTTTAAAAGCCTGCATTTAAAAACAAAACAAAACAAAAAAAAAAAAAAAAACCCAACTTCATTATTACCCACTTCTGCTCTCTTAGGAAAAGAGAATACAGTCACTCCAAATGACCAGGGATGTACCAAAAAAATGCCTGACCAGTATAAGCAGCTTTTCCTCCTCCAGAAAAAGCAAGCAAACAAACAAAGAAACAAAAACACCACTAAAGCCCAGCTAATAGCTACAAGGAGCTGAAAACAACAGTTTACAGTGTCCAGCCCAAAATAAAAGAATTTATTTCTTCAGAAGTTCAAAGGTTGGGTCAATTCCCCATTGCAAACACCAGTCAGAACCTCTCGTTTCAAAAGCCTAAACCACTTCCCTCTCTATGGCTGGTTCTGTCTGGAGCTGCCCATCTGTTTCCAGAGCCACAAAGGCCACACTGAGGCCCATGAGCTTGCTGTGCATCCAGAGGGATAAGCACACCTGGCAAGTGTCTCTACCCCAGAGGCACTTTGGAATGGGTGGCTGCACCCACTCCAACACCAGGCACATCTCTGGTACCTTGGAACTCTGGGAACTTGGAGGAACATTCACCACAGTCACGACGACAGCAATCTACTCAACTAGGAGGGGTGCAGGAGGTAAAGCCAGCTCTGCATCCCTCCAAGCCTCCAAAACAGAAAATCACAGAATGGTCTTCAAGGGGCCTTAAAGATTATTGCATGAGCAAGGCCAGTCTTGCACACTTGTAAGGATGGGGCACCCAAAACTTCTCTGAGCAACATGGTTAAGAAAACAGATACACAATAGCAGACAGCCATTATAGACTGATTAAATTCAAACAGCAGCCTCTTCACTCGGGTATGTGGATGCACAGACAGGCTGCTGCCTCCCACCACAGTATGATTTACAAATGAGACCATTGGAATGAACGGTGGACTGCTCCCAAATCAAGTCCTGCTGAGGGCAGTGACCTAAGGGAAAATCTGCTCCATATGATTAAAGTATTTGCTGGCAGGTTTATAAAAAGAACAACTTCACAAGAAAGTGGACATCAAATATGTGAGGCACTTTTATAAATGCAAGCATGGGCTGCATACTTCAGAACACAAATAAGCTGTGGCAAATCAGGCCCTTCAAATTCATGCTGCTATTGAAAACCAATGGGGCCTAATAAGGAATACGTTGTTACTATTTTTCCAAGTTGTTTGCTGTGCATCTAACACCTTATGTCTCACTGTACTGCTGTCACATGAAATATTAACAACAGCAACTACCAGTTAAACACTAAATATATACATTTGTGCTGCACTTGCTCACACTTGACATGACCATAATATCTAATATAATGCCAGATGATGAGCTTGATGTTCCAAAGCCTGATTTTTCCCTGGCTAAATTCACTAGGAAGAAAGAAAAAACACTGATAAGCTTTCCACTGGATGTACTGTTGACAGCACAAGAATATGTTTATTTTTGTTATTCCATCTGGTGCTCATTATAAGCACCACAGTTTTGGAGGAGTTATGGCCAAACTATCTAGCTATCAATAAAACATGGGCTTACTGAATCTGCAGCAACATGAGACATAAGTGCAATAATCTCCTGTTTACTGATGGTGTGTTATGCAACATTATTTTTACCCAACCCCAACTATTGGAAAATTAAAACAACTTTGATCACTTTTGGAGGTTCTGGGCTAAGATTTCCATTTGTAACTATCAATTATTTAAAGAACAGTTTTAAAGGGTTCTTAGAGGTTTACAAAAACCACAGTAATTTAAACAGCAATGGCAGATGATTATAAGACTTAAGCCTCATATGGAATAAAAAGTCTGTATAAAATAGTCACATTGCCATCTACTGACAGCTCTTTATGAAAAGGCTTACAGTTTTTATTAGCTGCCTGACTATATACTTAATACTCTTTCTCTTGACATAACAGTAGCACAAAAATTAGGGACGTACAATATATGTTGTTTGGTACATCCCACTGCAATAATCCTGCTTCTGTTCGAATCCATCTGAATCCATTCAGGCTTTCACAGTTACACACTGCAATAAGACACGTTTATTAATGGCATTATTGCTCAGTATTTCATAGGAGGTAAAACTGTTTTCAAGAAAGTAACTACAGAAGGGTATGTTAATAAATCTGGACTATGTGCACAGTACGCAGGGACCTGCTAATAGGATTTCCTTAATAACAGCATTTATTTCACTGCATATAATACCAATCATAATACCAATCACTGGAAACCACAGTTTTTATTATATTATGTGAAAAATAGATTTCATGTTAAGGCCAAATCATATAGACTACAGCATCGCTGATGTACCTGGATATTAAAAAATCTTTTATCTCATCCTTATACTGAAGTACATTTTGGCCCAAGACTTAATGCCGTAGCTATTAAACCAGCAACATGTAATTGCACTTTAAAACTCAGTGCAGGTCTCACAGCTGTTCTACCTTCCTGCAACCCAGGATCCATCGATTTTAGGTCAATGGATCCTAAAAATGACCTGTAAATGAGGTGATGCAGTGTTCTTCCATGGATGCAAATATACCAAGCTGGGATTTCCTTGTTGTAACCCAACCAGCACGTTAATACCCTGCACTAACTCAAAGCCTTCCTTAGATTCTCAGTGCTTTATTTCCTGCTAAGAATTTCTGTATGCTCTCTGACCCACGGCATCATGTGATTTTTCTTCACTCTTGCCTCCTAATCGTAACATTCAAGTTTGAAAGAAGAAAATAAAACAACAAAGTAATCGATCAGTTCTTGTCTATAGTACTTGAGCCCACTTTTTCATGCCTCCAAATCTGCCATTCACAAAAGAGTTTCTAAAGCTCTACAGTGTCTTTAAGACTTCAGGTTTTTGGCATTTCTTACACTCATTTGAGCATATTCCCGTGTTTTGTCTTTTCGGAGAAATTTTCTTGGCATTCTGAAGAGCCCAGAGAAGAAAGCATCCCACGGAACAAAATTTTCTAAGGAACAAAATAAATTCCTTAAATAACAAAGCAAAAATCAAAGCTGGCATATGTTTCCAGAATAAGATACCTGCTACCCTAAAACTGAAGGTCAGCATCAAATTGCACAAGTTTTCCTTAAACGAAACCTTCCTCTCAACTTTTCTTAAAGAATGAGGATAAACACTTTTATTATTGAGAAAAACAAACAAAAACAAAATAAAACACTTCCAAATTTAAGTGCAAATATATTTTGAGCAAAAACCATATAATCCTAGCGGGAAAACTAGAACAGTTTATTTCACTAGAATTGTGACTCAGAAGCACAGGGAGATAAACTATTAAAACTTTGGAGAAGTGTAGTATTTCTTCTCTTAAACAGCTCAAATATGGATTTTTCAACTCATGTTGAAAAGGTTTTGGCCAAATTTCCTCAAGCAGAGTCACCTCAGTCTTAACCACTCACCATGTTGTGGGAGAGGCTGAGGAGCTGAAGTGGCCAAGCAGTATGCAAGGAACACAATCAATCAATTAACACCGTGGAGAAGTGAAATTACTTTGTTTGTAATGCAAAGAACACAGAGCAGTGATAAATTATTGCTTTAACATTGTAACAGCATCTGCTGCATACAGCCTGCGGGGCTGAGATGCAGCCTTTGATCTACACATCACTCACGTTGAAAAGAACAGGGTTATCCAGCTACCTGTAGGACTTGCATGGCTTTGGAGAAGCTAGAAAAATAATATGCTCAAAGAGTCACTGCTTTTGTTTTCGGGTTTTTTTTGTAAGGGCTTTATTTCTTTCACTTTGACAAGTAAGAAGGAGGGAAGAATAAGGAGGAAAATGCCCATCATAGGAAGAAGCACAAGCTGATATATTTGTGTTTTCCACTGTTTCTGTTTGCCAGGGATAAACACATAAAAATATACTTACATGCAAGTCATGGCTGAATGAGGAAAGAAAACAGTTAATGATGATAGAAACCAACTTCTGTGACTTGTAGGAGAGAGCCTCTCTTAGCTGCTTAATTTTAGAATAATTTCTGTATGGCTAAAAAAGCCAGCAAATTCTGTGGTGTCAGAAGTGTCACTTCTGCAGTGCAGAAGGTCATGTCATTCAGTAAAGTATCCTGGGAGAACCTCTGAATTAAGAGTTTGGTCTTTTAGTACCTGTAACTCATTAAAAACTGATTTAAAAGTCTCAAGGTTTCTAAGCCACCAACAGCAGAAAATAGAAGTTTGTAGAGTGCATAGGAATGGTGCAGCCCTGAGGGGCTTGTGTTCCTACTTCTGAAAAATTCCTTGATCACTGTCCATGCTTAAAACAAAAACTATGAAAGAACTTTGCAAAATTAAGCCTTAAAGAATATTTCTCAAAAGATATTATGAAAAGTTTCAAAATTAAAGAAAAGGTTTAATTGTGTGCCTTTAGCACCTGAAACTGCACAATCAAAAGAAACAATACGAAAGAGTGGAAATATTTTTTTTAAATATTCACGTTCACACACACAAAAAAAAAGTTACTTGCTTTCAGACTCATCCATACTACAGTATGAAATGCCTTTGGCAGTGATCTGAAGGCACAAGAGACAATACAGGGTGTAACTGTCATCATGAATGTCTTATAACACCAGTGGCCAGAACAAAATGCCTTTGAAGGCTGCAGTGAGTGACAAGACACTTTAAGAAAAGATAGGAAAATCAAAAGGCATTGTCATTGAAGAAATCAAACTTTGTTTTGATTGTCTGCAAGGTCAAGATATTTGCATTTTATTAAGGGTTCATTAGCACATACAAATATTAAATGTTACAGGCTCAGTTTTTCGTTTTGAAGGTCTAAAATAATAAAGTTCCACAGAAAAGCAAAACACTGGCCAGCCAAGGGATCTCAGCAAAATCTATGCCCTGATCTCTTTGTTACAATGGAAACACTGGATACTGAGTAGCTAAAGTAATGAAACAAAGTTCTAGTCATAGAAAACTTTCTACACAAATTTTCAAACCCAAAAATTTTATTAATTTTAACATGTAATGCATATAATACTTGCAATTATTTCAGCAATAATTATTTTAGCAGGGAAATCAGCCTCACTTTTTTAATGCAGAAATTTATCCAGCAAATACCTAAATGATTTTGCTTAACTGCTTAGGAAGTATTTCCATACTGAAAAATTTAGTCTTAATGTATTTTTAGAGACACTTTATAAAATTTAGAGAAAGGGGTGTGATTGTATGACCAAAGGCATCTTCTAAAATACTTTACTGCTCTTGTTTGCTCTAAGACACTCCAGAGCAGATAATATTCACAAAGGCATAAGAACAAGAGTTGTAAATGACAAATGGGACAAAATCCACAGTCATGGGTTTACTGAATAAGCTGCAATACTTTAGTCATAAAGAGGGGGAAAAGTGTAAACTGATTTAATTCATCATCTTATGTTCATTCCAGTACCCAAGTGGTATCAATCACAATTTATTAAAAATCATGAAAACATGTGACATTATGAATATGTCCTTCAGCAAGGTAGGAAGCAGCATGATTGCAAATGACTCATATACAAATCTAAGCCCTAACTTGTGAACACTGAATACTTAACAAATCTAAGTATTAGACAAAGGTCTAATTTTGCATTCCTGCACCTTCTCAGCTGCACAGTACACCCAGAGCAAATCTGTAACACGTAACACATCTGCCAACACAGAAATCATGCATCTTACAGCTCGAGTGCTTGGGAGCACTGATAGTCCTTATGACAAGTTTTTAATGAAATAATGCTATGCCTGTCAGTGGGAAGGAGAAAAAGAATACATTAGAGTGACACATAAAGAATCATCCTGCCAAACACTGCATTCCAGAACTGGAGGTGGAAAGATGTAACAGGCAGACAGCATAATGTGCTCATTTGTGGCCTCATCCTGGAGCCAGTGAGAGGAACTGTAACCAGCACCAATTTTCTTCCCAAGGAATTAAAAACACTAAGGTGTGAATATGTTCAGTGTCAAAATAGCAAATGATTGTCCACAAATACCTGCCCTGAAAAGAAAGTGTTTTCTTCCCATTTATTTCTACAAAATCACCAACAACTTTGATTTGCACTCCATTTCAAGCCGTGCCAAGAAACATGATGCACAACAAATATGAACTACAGACATGTTTACCCTCTTATGCTTCCAGATGTCTCAGTTTTATGTGCCAAATCTGCTCTTTCAAAACACTACCTCTAACTTTTCAAAAGTCCACTTCCTTCCCATGCTGTACTTTCTGGTGGAGAAAAAGCACTGCATTTGGAAGGCATGTTTCAGAATAATTATGGGCTATTTCCAATCAAAAATTAGATCAAATTCAACATCTGTAAGTGTTCAGAAGCAAAAATAAACCAAGTGACAACAGTGGCCTGTTCAAATATGGTAGAAATATTATGATTACTTACAATTCAGAAAAGACAGGAGTGCCCAATAAATATTTCTGCTGTATACTTCAGAGACAAAGGTGCATGCCTCAGGATTGATGAAACACTTTCGTGTATTGAGTCAGGAATATGTTAGCTAGCAGCTTTGAAGTCTGACATTTTAAAAATCAGATCCAGATAACTGAAGGGTTTTAAAAGAACCAGCCAGGCATCTTTCTAGGCTGTCAGTGAGTTCTGTCACATTGACAGTCTCAGAAGACTGAAAAGTTGCATCAATATGACAAGAGAGATCTTTACAAAATCTCATAGTAATTACCAGAGTAAAACATTGATAAAAATCAAAAATTAGCTTCAAAAAGTCCATCTTATGCACAGTGGTAAGTCCTATATCCTCAAATCCAAAAAAGAGGATTTTGTGATTTGTTATCAGTCAGAAGCAGAAGGTTGAATCAGAATTCTGGTACAAAATTCTTGTTTACAAGGATGTATCAAGTTCTTTGTATGTAGTGAAAGTGAACTGAAACAATTACCTTTCACAGCATCAGAACCCTTTCATTCATCCCATTCCAAAGATTTGTCTTGGAAGAATGCTGCTTGCATCTGCTCAGGTTAAATGAAACATTCCTTCTCCATTTTCAAGGATTGTCTCTGCTTCCTGGCTCAGATAGTTCAGCCACACAAACATACCCCCTTGTGTATCAATAATCAGCCAAAGTTTCTTCACACAGAACATCTGAGTTTCTAACTAGCTGCCTTTATTTTGGATGCAAATACTGTACCTCATAGCTACCATAAAATACAGGATGATAATTAACTCCAACATTGTCTACTAGATTAACTCAATTTACACTACTTTATTCAATTAAAGAGGGACTTTGTGCATAGTGGTAAAAATAACACTCATTGTTTTCAGCACATTTTATATTAGTCTATTTGGCAATTGTTCCCATACCTACAATAAAAAAAAAATTATAAAGTAACTTTATAAGCAGTGAAGAAGCATGTAAAATTTTATCCCTCAAAATAACTTGGCTATGAGTATTTTAAAAGTGATGCAACAAGACTGTGAAGTTATTTAAATTGAACATGATGGGTAATGCCTAAGCACCATGGGCTCAACTGATTCTTTCCAAAAGAAGTCAAGCTAGTGAAGCTGAAGGTTTTCTCTCATCCATTCATTTTGGATGATTTAATCCTTTACCACTGAAAACATGGAAGTCTTGCCTTTGCTTGTTTATTTTTTCTTAAGAACTAGATTCTCCTGTACTAAAGAGTTCATCGCTTCCTGCACTCCTCATGGGAAAAACTCTAGCTTGAACAGTCTGAGATATTTGCCTTTCTGTCCTATTCTGCTTTCTGAGTAAATCCGAAAATGCTCCGTTCAAAAAAAAGAAAACTAATCCTATGGTTCTATTCTGTAAACGTTCTGGAATATTTAGTATCCAAAATTATTCATTAAAACAGGACCAAATTTCTATAGATCACCATACAAGGCTAAAAATAAGTTCTGACACTCAGTAAAGAACATCCCAAGCAAATCCTGAAAACCTATATTTTTCAGGTCAGTATAAATTTAGGCACTTACCAATAATAGCAAATTTCCCATATCTAGCATAATACAAATACAGCTCATATAAATAGGAAATGCTAAATGCAACAGATTGAGTATGAGGACAACATGATCACAAAGTTTTTCACACACTGATGGTTTTCTATTTTTAAACACATTTATTTTAGAACAGGTTAAATCACATACAACTCTGGCACCTTCTTGAAGCAAAGAACAGGACTTGAGTACAGAGTTCACATAAGGATTTTTCAAGCACAAATGGCAGCACAGAAAAATAAATATGGGTCAAAAGAGCAAAAGAGCAAAGTTCAAATATGATACATTTGAAAGAGTGAATAAAAGACAAAACCATGTGATTTTTAAACAAATCTTAAATAAAAAAATAAAATAAAATAAAAATTTTTAAAAAGTTCACTTTCCTCTAAGTATTTGGCATTCTGACCTTCTATGCATTACAAAATCTGTCTTTAAAGTAATCAGATTTTACTGTCCTAAAAACCACAGTGGAAAGAGCAATTCCTGCAATTTTCAAGTTCAGCCTCAGCATCAATGACACTACAGATTGTGGTGCTCCTCTTGTGAGAATCTCTTGTTCCTGCTGCATTCTGAAACTTATTAAGTTCTCCAGCATTAGGTGCTGTAAAAATGGCACCCTTCTGAGTGTATTTTCAGCTGTCTTTACAACTTTCTTTTGAATGAAAAGGATGGTTATCTGCAAGCATTTACTGAGAGGCTGAGTTCAAACACAGAGTAGAAAAGTAAGGAAATGCAAAATAAAACCAAATTGCTAAAACAAAGATTTCCATTTCCCCCTTTGGCATTAGCTCCCAATGAGAGAGAACCTCCACTGCCAGGTTAGAGCTGTGAAGTGGCAGCAGTGGGAGGAGGGATGCACATCAGAGCTAATGGTGAGCTAGGTCTCAGCATTCCCTTTGAAGCCCTTCTCCATCACTCTTGCCCTGTCACCCATGGGGGCACACTGGAAAACAGGACTATGAGTGTGGCTTCTGCACTTCCAGGTTATCAGTATCAACTTGATATTCTTCTACATGAACATTTTACATTTAAGGTGCTTGATCCATGTGTCTCTTTTTCACATCACTTCAAGATTTCTATGTTTAGTGAGCTAGTTATTCAAGTTTATCTTCTAATAAAACACAGCTGTCAGCTTAAAAGCCTTCTTACATCCTTTGGGGTGCTCACTACTTAGAACAGAAATAGACAGGTAAAACCCAAATTTCTGACTACCTTGCATCCTGTTAAAAACACACATAGCTTATTTAGTTAAACTGCTCTTATGTTTTTACTAGACATAAAAGCATAAACAGGTAAAAGCAGTGCATGCCAACTCTTCCTCCCCTAAAAGGAAAAAACATTTTCAAAAAGTAAATTCCTTCACACATGCATTCAATACTCCTACTTCAAACACTGTTTCTAAATTTTTCTACTGAGAGGTGAGAGCAGAGAGAAAAATAACTCAACCAGACACTACTGATACATTGGAAAAGAAGCTTGTCAGGGAATTTTAGATGCCAAAGAAATACCAGCAAATAAAAAAAAAATGTGTTGGGAGGAAACAGCAGCTTGTAGGCCATCTTTTGGAAGCTACTGAAACACAAACCATGCTGAGCTCAATGTTTCAATGAACCTGCATGAAGCAGAGTCTGACAGTTTTCTGGTTTTAGTGCAATTATAAACAAGTACATTCCTGCATACTCCTTGCCTGGGCAAATGATAGTACAACAACTGCATATCCCTGGATACACACGCTCAGCGGGAGTTAAAATATAGAAAAGAATTGATACCACAGGAGAATACAACCAAATATTTTAGATATCCAAACCTACAAGCAGATGGTAAAATGAAGAAGCAATAGGCATTAGATGACAAGATCTACTTTAGAGCCAGCCCTCAGCTTCTGGGTATTAACATTCAGCTAAAGAAAAGAAGCACACAGTAATAATGCTCAGGCAAAGCACACTTCACTACAAAGATGTTGGACTCCTCTGATGTTTTTTCTCTACCCCAAGTTATCTTGCTGGTCTTCTACATCTGGCTGTGAAGGGACAATCTTTCCTTTTGGATTAGTTTTCTTTCAGATAGTAGTGTTTTAAAGAGAAACTCAACTTACTAGTGCTTATTGAGCTTCACAGCTGACAGAGATCTACCCTGAACCCAGAAAACTTGTTATTGTATCACTGTGTCAAACAACACTTCATGAGTTGAAGGCAGAGCCGATACATATCAGGGAAACATCCATGACTGATGTTGCTCTACAAATAGTATCAAGGAGCAAGACACAGCCTCCATCCATCAGAACTAAGCCGAAGTTCACAAAAGTTGCCTGTTTCACTGAGATATTTTTCTGACAGGAAGTGAAAAGCCGCCAGCCTGATCTGAAAGTGTCCAGCAAATAATACTTTACTTCAGTGAACACTTAACTTATGCAGCAGAGAGCAAAAGTCATCAAAGCCCATCTTGCCACCATTTGCAGCGAGATCAACAGGCAACGTTTGGCTGATCCGAATACTGAAGTGTACCGGGCTGAGTGCTGCTTCACACCCTGAGCACATGAAACAGCCACCTTTCCATAAAAGGCTGCTGTCAGATTTCCTGCAACATTTCTCTACAAGCATTTCTTCCTGAATACATTACATTTACGAACTTAAAGATTAATCATAAGAAGTGGCATATTACAATCAGTGGAGTGCTGTTCAGGCCACTCAAGAACAGACAGTGAGTGGCACAGCCCAATATAAGAATGCAATGTTAGAGAGCATGAAATACATACAAAAAATTCATTAAAACCATAGAACAAATATTAAAAAATAGCTCTAAAATACTAAATAATTCACTAAATAATACTAACTAATCCCCTTCTCTCTTTAGAGTTAGGAAACTCAGGGAGAGTTTAGATGTCAGGCAGTAATGCTCCACAGAGCACCAGCTCTTGGTTTTAGTCCCAACAGCCCATAACCCTCCTTCCAAAAACAACTATTCTGTAATGAGCACTGTAACAACAGACTCATTTATTCTAGCTGAGTATCAGATCCTAAGTGCTAGAAATGTCTGAAGAGCCCTTTGAATGAGCAATGACTAAGAGACTTTCATAAATTTGAATTAATATCTAGTGTCAGATGTAGTGACAAGGACAGGTTCAGGATCAACACTGGATGAGTTCATTCTGGTTGTGTTTCTTTTCTTTTTTGGAGGGCGAAAAAGGGGAGGTGTTTGATGCTTTTATTTGTTTGCTTTATAATTTCAAGATCCAGACTGGAATGTCTCTGTTCATAATTTTATATCAGTGACCCAAAAATATGTGTGCATAGTCTACCTAGCCTTCAGTGCAGAGAAGAAAAAAATATTCCAAATTCATTACTTACAAAAATAAGTAATTTAATTTCTAGGAGTTATAGAGATAAAACTAATCTGTTACTTCTATCATTTCTTCCTTGCACTTCATCAATGTAACAAAAGTTGCTTTCTGAAAAGAGCCAAAAGCACCCCACTCTTCTTCTCAAAACTTACTGTTGGCAAGTGGAGACTGCTGGTGTGCTGAGAGCAAGCAGCACTGTCTCAGTCATCTTGCACTTCTCCTTGTCTGCACATATCTGATCCCTCATGTACCACTCAGACTGCTGGATATTTTGTCTGCAGCTGTCTTTCTTTTCTTCTTTGACATTTAACATGATCTTAATTCCTGAGCAAACATTCAGACTGCATTTTATTAGGAGAGGAGTGAGCCAGCTGAGTGATTACTGGGAAGAAGCACTGTTCCCACACACCCTTCAGTCTCCTCCTTCCTTTAATTAACAAGAGTTTTAACACTAGATTCCTTCATGAGCCAAAAACACCTGAGGAGCACAACAGAAAAGCTCAGCTTAGCCAAGAAAACTGCAAATGGATATAGCTCAGCAAAGGACCAAACTGGTACCAGTGCTGGCACAAGAGAGGAGCTGTGGACAGGGAAGTTATCAGCCAATTTATTTAGAGGATTGGGAAGGGAGATATTATTTCCTCAAACACACCAAGTCAGTGACTTGATTTTGGCCATGACTATGCAAAAAGCTGCATCAGGAGTGGCGAGCTGTGACCAAGGTCAGAAATTAAGAGCTAAAATTTTTTTCTGCTGTATAGGATGTTTATGTATCTCCTGAAGAGAAAAACTTTCCTGGCTACACAGCCTTTAATTCACTTCTGTCTTTTATCTCATGTTACCTACTTACAAATTTTGGAGCTAGGCCCCATCTCTTTCTGTTACTTGAAAGCTTTACTCACCCAAATCATGCCAAATCTGGCAAAGCTGATTTCCTTAAGCCTTAGTTAACAACTGCTTTTAATTATTTCTGCTCCAACAGCTGCACATCAACATTTAATGGCTTATTTAATGATCACTCTACCTCTTAAGAATGTTTTGAGGGACTGTTGTAAGTCAGATTTATACAAAGACACTTTATTGCAGCAAAGTTTGAAAACCTGTAGAACAAACTCATCATATCAGAGTTTCTAGCTGGTCAACATTCCCCAAATCCCTGGTCATTTTATAGAAAAATAAACAGAGAATAATTCTTCACTGTAAATGAAGAACATAATGAAAATTATTCCCATTGCAAATATGTTGAAATTTAGAGTGGATTTGATATGCTGGTACATTAAACATGGCAACTAATGAAATAAATATGAACAAATGTCAGGTTAGAACAACCACAAAAATAGACAGAATTAGTATCTTGAAAATCATTAGTAGAAAAATAAGTAATACAAACGCATGCTATTATTAACCATTTTTTGTAATAAATCTATCAATATTATTAAGGGATTTTGTTCCAGTAATAACATTTCATAAAAACTGGAAAGCAAGAGTTGATGAGGACATTAGTTTCCTAATTTATGATTTTTTACTTGAATAAACACTGCTTTTAATTTTATCCTTTTAGTGAGAACAAAAGCATTCAAGAAAATGGGTGATTTTTACAGCAAAGCAGAACTTTGGTGAATTTGCTGAAAGCTGTCTGTGATTAATTTGGTACACAAACTTGGAGGGAAACACAGCCAGAAAAATATGAATGGCTTTTCAAGTACAGAGAGCTAAGCAGAGACATGTACCATTAAAATACTGCAATGGTGAAAGCTTTCTGGTAAGTCTAATTCAGGCATTCACCACAGAAGGAGGTGAAGTCTCCAAACACTCGAACATAATCAAGTAAAGAAGCAAACAACCAGAAGAATTTGATATTTACAAGTTCTCATACACCCTCACTTCCTACTAGAAGAATACTTGAGGAGTCCTGTTTTATAAATGCACACTTCAGAAAACTACTGCAACCACAGAAACTAAGCCCTTCTGTGAAATCTATTTTATCTTCAACATTAAAGTTTATAGAGAAGAGAATAATATCAGCACAGAAAACTTATTTCATTAGTAAAAACTATTCTTCCAGTCAACAGATTTGGTAATGATTTTGTATGTAGTGTATGAGCTTTTCCTGTGGGAATTATTTTAATATTTGCAGCATTTTAGGGAGATGGAGGTTATTATTTTAACAAAGTTTGAAGCATCTTTCTTTCTTACTCTCAACTGTCCTCATCACAGTGAAACTTGAACACTGATTTAGAAGATTTGCTTTGCCATTAATGAAATCAAGAAGATAGTGTTTATAATCTTCCTTTGAACTCTTGATTAAAATAAATGGATATATTTATATATGTGAGCATTTGATGATTTTGATCTACACTCCGGACACTGTGATCCCACTTTACTTTGAAAATAATTTGAAAAAGAAATTTCTAACATATGCTCCAGCACCATTATTTTTGCATAGGAGACCCAGAACTACTACCAAAATGTAAGTCATTCTACTACAAAGGGAGACAATTGTTTTGATTCACACTTTAACACAAAATTATAGCAACAGACATTCGCAGAGTCTCTTAGGCTGTTTTTTTTTTTTTATATGGAATCCATCATATCTGACAACTCATTGTTTTCCAAATTTAAGAGGTAAGCCAAGCAGCAATGGTGATACAGGAGCAAATAGCTTAAGACTTGCCAAATATTTACTCAATACTGAGACATTTTCACCTACCAAACATATATATCCATGTATCTGTCCAGATCTTCTCCACTGCCCAACTCCAAATGAAAGATTACTTACATATTTTTGTTTGCTCCTTCAAAAGGCGCAGTGTTCAATAATCTGCATCCCCAAGAATTGCAACAGCTGTTTCTGAAAAGCCAACAAAAGCCAACAAGCAAGCACGGCCTCCAACCACTGCAGCAAGCTTTCAAAAATGTGATGCACACACTAAATAGCTGCTTTCTGATTAAATGGACCTTGCTTGCCACGGCTGTGTGCTGAGTGCTAAAACCAGATTTGATATGTGACCAGCATGAAGTTATTATGATTTTGTATTCATGAAAACAATTCTGCTTCAAAAAAAGAGTTGTTGAGTTACTGTCCTTTGCTTCTAAATATTTATTCCCTACAATAAGAATCAGGACACAACAATAAGGAAGAAGAATCAAAATACCTCCTAGTGGTATGAAAACATAAACCTGAAGTCAGATCACTGAGATTTGGTCTCCAATTCCCCCAGAGGACAGGCACCGGTTGGTAGGGTAGGGGAAAACTTGATTACAAGGACAAGGAAGAAAACAGTTTTACGTGAGAGTCAACTTTACCTCAAGGCTTCCAAGACTTGCAGGGAGACTGCAGCACCCTCCCTGCCATGTGCTGAGCCTTTACTATGTGTTCCTGAAACATAGCCTCAAACAAGGACAAACACTGACTAATTAATTACTTTGTTGACAGTTTCACTTTAGTAAGACTGCTTTCATCATATTTTGTACAAAGACTTTGCAAGGAAAAGTATATTCTTTATGATACTCTTGATGATATTATCTATGATATGTAATATCATTTAATATTACATAATATACTTAGACTATTTCTCTCTTCTTTTTACATCCCTATTTCCCTTCCATTTTTCTCCAACTAAACAAAATTCCCAATTTATACATACACAGACACATAGACTATTTATCTCAGAAACAGAATTGTTTTTTTGTTCTCCTCAAAAGTTAAATGTGGAAATTTCTCCTCTGTATTACCCACTGTACTAACAGCAAAGAAGACAAATGTGTAGCAAGCCTGTTTTATCAGAGTGTGCCTGAGCAGTCCTGAAGAGAGCAGCATCAGATCCTTTGCAGCCACTGAGAACCACAAGGCAGTCATGACTCAGTCACTGAACAGCATCCCTGAGCACAGATCAGTTCAATCTTTTTCATTTCAAGCTATCCTATGCTATGAAACATGTAATTGGTTATGCCTTTTGCATTATTTCCGATCAGGCTCCAATTTGCATTGCAAACAAATCCATTTGCCACTTCAGTTGTTTAGCTCTGAGTCAATGTACAGGGCTGAGAGGGCAGAAAAAACACAATAAATGGTGTCGTGTCCAGATTTTATCACAAGGAGCTGAACCAAATAACTTATGAGTCCAGTCACTTCTATTGAGTTATGAACTAGCTTTTCCTCCTAGAGTAAATTCAAATTCTTACTACATACAAAAAGCCCAGTGAACACATTTTATTACTGTTGCTGGGAAGCACAGAAGTAATGAAGGTAGAGCTAAAGTAAATATATAACCCAATGCCTCTCTGGTGGATTGTTTGCTAAACCTTGTAATTTTATTCACTGGTATTTGAATGTTGCATTTTCTGCCTGTGTATTCAGAAGGCTCAGTAGGGAAACAGAAGTTGCTGGGACATGGGAAAATAAGAGCTGTGTGATGACAGAAAAAACTACTGTCAACAAGGAAAATGTCCTAAGAGCAACGACAATTTTCTGCTACATTTTCCAATAAGCAATCTCATCCCAATTCAGGTATAGATATTTTAGCTAGCATTTGGGAAAAGGGCAGAGAGCATAAGGTAAGAAAAAACTTGTAAATGGGAAAATTATAAAGTTTAGATAAAATGGAAGCTGGCATTTATTCTGTAGTAGTTGTTCATGGTTTCATAAATACACACTGAACTATAGTAATATACATTTACAATAAATAGAGGAACACACAGTTGAAATTATTACTAGAGAGCAAGGCCTAAATCCCTAAATGGGATAAGCATGATTGTGTGAGATAGGACTATAAACTGAGAAAGGTGGCTGCATTATTCTGAAGTTATAATAAGGCAACAGGCTAAACTTCATCTCCCTGGTTGCAAAATTCTTAGTAATTTCAGCAGGTCAAGGATTCTGTATGAGGAAGAAGACAACTTCTGCCATAATTGAAATACCTGGACTCAGTGACAGAGAGACAGAATGAGCATAAACCTTATTACTTGTCAACTGTAAAAAAATCTGACCTTTGAACAAAAAAGACCACTACTGAAACATACTTTTTTTTTCCTGCAATGACTAGACAATTCTACCACCATGCCATGCATGAATAACAAAATACATTGAAGTGACTAGTTAATAAATGTGAAAGTGAAAACAGAATTGCTGATTTGTATCCACAGAGGAACAAGGCTAGAACTAATCCCTTAAGTTAAATAATCAACACAGTAAGATCCTGGAACTCACTGGACAGGATTTCCAGCCTAGTTTTTGAGGCTAGCTGTTGAGAATAACATGATAGTGTAACTAATGGGACTCAAATATAGAAAGATCATGATGCCAATTCAAACTGAGCAACAGAAAACAAGTTAATCTGAGAAAATAACTGATCAAGAATGCACATTAACGAAAAATATAAAGCAGCATGAAAAATCAACCTCTATTACATAACTGCAAAGCATGCTTAAAAGGATTTTTGCAGTTGGAATAAATAAAAAATAAATAAACCCCGCATACAGAATCAAACCCAAGCAAGCCTCAGTAGGAAATAATGTTACAGGTGCCATCTTACAGAAAATGCTGGCATTTAAGGAATTTAAAGCTTTCTGGATTAAGGTAAATATGAATGTCTGTACAAAATGGGAGGACCAACCTAAAAGGAAAATTAAGAGAACTAAAGAAATTTGGAGAAGTGCCTCATAAAAAGCTTTCAAACAGAGTAAAATGTTTGAATATACATCAGAGGAAGCCAAGAGGAGATGCATGGGATAAACAAAGGTGTTAAACTTTAGGAGGCAAACACAAGCAAGCAGGCAGAAAAGCTGAAAACCAGTTCATTCATCATAGAGGAATGTGTTCAGGGAAAATAGTCCAAGCTCTATTTACACATGTTCACGTCAGAAATGGGAGTCAAAGGTCAGGAAGGAGATCTAGAAGTTGCCCTTGCCAAAGTATTCTCTCCAGATATACCAGTGCAACGCGCAGAAAGGGCCAAAGCCAAGAGAGACGTTGAGCATTATTAGAAATGCTGTGAAGAACGAGACAAAGGGATCCATGTCTCCACAAATTTTATTGAGATAGAGATTTCTATGCTGGTCAAAGCCAGCTCAGAAGAGTGTAGTAGAGCTGGGAAAACTAAAGTGGAGGTAATTATAATGTTCAAAGGGTTGGAGCAGCTTCCTTATGAGAAGACTGAAAAGGCTGGAGAGAAGTCCCAAAGGAGAGAGAAAGATTTACCAAATCACGCAAGAAACTTGCAGAACCACATTTCCTTATCTCCTTGCAACACAGCTGGGAGGTACTTGGTGAAAGAAAAGAGGATTAATTTTAAAAAGATAAAGGAAGTATTTCTTCCCACAGTGGATCCTAAAGTTCTGAGATTTGTTGTTAGATGAAGTTGTAGAGGAACACATTATCAGACAGTTTGAAAAGGAATTAGACAAATTCATAGACACCAAAGCTTAGATCATGACTCAAAGTTCTATAAGGATATAAATGAAAAATAAAAAGCAGCTTCAAGCACTGAGGAATAAATTGCAGACAGTCTGTAGACTTTCATGCTTCATCAGAAGTAGCTTCTCTTTCTGTCATTGGGAAACAGGCAAAAAAAATTCTGCCACACAAGTAAATGTGTTTAGAGAAGCATACTTTATAAACAAATTTAACTTTAATTCTCCCTGCATTTTAATGAAAAGGAGAGGAGATTCTGCAAACCAATTAAGGAATTGGAGCACGTACTCTGACACAAAGTCTCATTTTACTCTGAGCATTTTTCGTATCATCAACACAGCTGAATCAGTTGTGACACCAGACAGAATGATGTTTGGGATTTGTGGTGGATGTTTCAGAGCAAGGCTCTACTGGCTTTGACACCTCCCACTCCAGTGGTGGGCTGAGAAAATGCAACCTTAACAGGATCCAATGCCACTCTGCTGCATGCTTGCACAGTCCTCATCAAACCAAAAGTGAGAAGGCATCCCTTCACAGAGAGAGAGTAATCCACCAATTATCAGAATAGATATATATGAAGGATTTCATTTTAAAAACCCCAAACCCACACACACCAAAAACCCACACAGAACCATGGACAAGAACTTTGAGAGCTCTTGCTCTCTCCAGATTGTAGGACTCCATGAGGTTCACATGATTCAGCATGATCCCACAAAGGGATTCAGGTAGAAATTCAGGTGCCCTGACAGTCACACACTTCTCACAACTGGAACAGCACAAAAAAGATCTCGGTTTTGGCAAGAGGCAAGCACTGCCTAGAACTTGCTCTTATAACTGGTCTGAGGAAGGAAATTTGTAAATGAGGCCTAAGAATAAGCCCTTACTGCAAACATACTTCAGACTGTTCATTAGTTTAAGGTCTTGCTTATCTTACACATTCAGAAAGAGGATCCCTTCCCAAAAACAGCTAGCTAGCTTGGGAAGTAGCCTATAATCGCCCTCTGACAAAAAGTACTGCTGTGCTTTCAATGCCACAGTAATCCAGGAATATAAAGCCTAGTCTCTACCAATTATTTAGGTCACTCCGTTTTGGCTTTGAAGTTTTTCATGCACCTACTCATGAAGAGCCATTTCCTCACTCCTGTGAGCTCATACACATTTATGTTAACCATGCTTCTATCAATCACTTCAGGCTTTCTTAAGAGCTGGACGAAAAAAAGCTGAGATATTCCTCAAAAAGAACCAGATGTAGCATCCACAGGAAAAAGAAATAATTTTCAGAGTAAGGAAGAATGTCAATTCAATCAGTTTCTATTCAGGCATTGCTCAGGAAAAAAAAAAAACTCAGTCTTAGCAAGTCATCTCCAGGAAACGCTGAGGAATAAGAGATTACACTCTCATAAGACACTTCTCAGGTGACCCATTAGTCATTCCTCCCAAGTAAAGATTTCCTATTTAACTATTTAGAAAAGATCCAAACTTGAATGTCTTCATTGCTTTCATCTTGATAGCATTTTGTGTACAGTAGCACCACAAATTCAGACTGGCCTAAAATGGATGCTACTCCATTTCCTCTCAACAATTCCCTGTTGACATCAGGTTTTTGTTTCCTTATAGCCACAATTAGGACAAGGGATCAAAAATGTCCCAAGGAGCTATTACCACCATATATTGCATTATCAATAACAGAGGCCAGCAATAACTGCTATTTCTAAAGGAGAACCAAACAAGCTCTCTTTATAGGACAGCCAGCAGCAAGATGACTTTTCTAATAGGTAACAAATTGCCACTCTGATTGGAGCCAGCTGCCTAGCGAAAAATTGGAATCGTGCATTGGTATTTTGGAGCACTTGCTTTTGTAAAACATTGTCTGGGTGCAGCACTATTTATATGCAGCCCTTCTGCATGCTATACTCCAGATGAAGTGAAAGCCACCATCTTAAAGCAGCTGCAAATTGATCTCTGCCATTGAATCATGTAAATCAGGGCATTTTTTTTCTTAATTCATTTTGGTTTAATTAGGACAGAGAAAAAGTACAGTCCAGAATAAGCAGGTGTACTATCCTACCATTCCACATGGCAGTCTTCAGAAAAACTCAATCAGCTCTTATATTTATACTATTCTATTTCAACTGCCTTACAACAAATTTGCAATGGCAGACAAACGTACCCCTTCTGAGCTCTTCCACCTTGAGGTTCATACAGCCTGATAAGGGGGGACAGGGTGGGGAGAAGGAAAGCAGAGCAGAAGGGGCACTTAGCCACTAAGGAGGAGCCACTGGCCAGCATGCTGGAAGGCTCCTTTCCCAGGTCTGCTATTGCTTGCCCCAGCCACACCTTCCTCAGGAGCCATCCTCTTCCCTATGGATACCTAAAGAGTTTTCAGGCTTGAAAGGAAAGGAGAAAATGTGTCCAGCTTGACTGACTCTCCTCACACCCCTACACAAATGCAGAATCCTGTCTCCATTTTCAGTGCTAGACTGGTACGTGCACAGCTTCCTTCCTGCCTGAAGCTTCTCCACCCATTCCTGCCACAAGGAAATCATGGGTTTGCTCCATCCTGCAGCAGCTCTCATCCAGCAGGCAAGAACAAACATCTCCATGTGGCAGCAACTGCAGCTTCTGCTTTTCATGAGGGAAGCCAAAACCAGAAGCAATACACAGATATCATTTTCACTCAAGCACTTTCTGCTACTGACTTTTTTTTTGGCCCCCAGTAGACACATATTGGAGTTTCGTTTGTGATGTAGGTGCTTTTCTGAAATAAATAAAATGAAAATAAAATGAAAAATAAATCTTCAAAGCTTTGGAGCTGTTCATAGTAAGAACTTCTTGCTTCAGCAGACTTCTTGTATGTGAGGACAAAAACAAGGATATCATTAAGGTTCCAGTCAAGTGCAAGAGTTAAGGCCACAAGACTAGAGATGAACAAACTGTCCTCTGAAATATGAACACAGCCTCTCAACCACAGCAAAACATCATTTCTCCTGAAATCGCATTCTTTCAAATAGCATGATATGTAGACATATGTCAGTGACATTACAGGCTTAAATCAAATTGAAAGGATAAGATAGCCTGAAGAAGTTACACTGGTTTAGTAACTGGTGAGGGTCAAAGGAGTTACAGATGTGCTGCTGGCTTTCTCTGCTTATGGCTCTTGTTTGCCAGAAGAAGACAACTTCTGGCAAACCACTCACTTTTAATAAACTTAATTTAACAGAACAACTGTTCTCGAAAAACGTGGCCAAAAAGTGGGTTGTCTGCTTACATTACTATTTTAGCTCACAAGTCAGTTGCATGAACTTAGAGATTCACAAAAGGAAAATATTTCTTGAGTAAAAAAACATGGTTGCAGTGTTCTGGATTTGGACCAGATCCTGAGCCCTCGCATATCTGAATATCTGCAAGTGGCCCACAGACCTAATTTTAACTTTTATTGTTTATTTTAAGGCAAGCCCTTCTGAAGGAGCAACAGTCACAGTAGGACTCCAATGCAGATATACTTCAAGAAACTGTACCTGCAAAGAAGTCCCCTCAGAGATAAAAAGGCAATTAATTCCCTAAACCAAAACGGATCCCTGAGGATCTGTACAGAGGTCAGGAAGTTTTCTTTAATGCTCTCCACAGCACAGTAACACCAATAAGGAAGGAGCAAGCTCTCAACAGCTTCCACAGTATCAGAGGAATTTGTGTGAAAACAGAAACATCAGATCAGTGGCACTCAACCTCCTTTACATGGGAATTTCTTGGTAAGGGCAAGAGAGATTCTACTGACTTACCAGAAAGAAAAAGTCTACATATTGCAACACTTCCTCTGGAGGATATAACCACTAGTTACACCTTAGCAAAAAGAAGATAATTTTGCATACTAAAGCAAATGACTATACAGCTTTAAAAAAACTCCCATATATACTCAATGTAGTGATTGTTTTCCAGGTTGCTGGAGTCAGTTACTTCATTCATTTGCTACTATATAAAAGAATCCACAGCATTTTCTACATTATATGCAAAAAAATGCATATAATAATACTGAAAAATATCATCTCAACAAGTACAACAGACAAGTAATGCAAAGAAACAATTGCATGTTTTTCTGCCTCCTGGATAGTTAACACTACTTTTAATTTCATCTCTGTCTTTTCATGTTACCATCTGCAGAAGCTCATGGCCAGGAGTTTGCCCTGGTAATAGCTGACTGTTCTCTTTGATATCACTCCTTGCTCTTTAAGGACAGGCCAATATTCAATGTGATTAGCAGGGGACAGCCCTGTCTACCCAGATAAGTCATGAGTACTTAGCAGCTCACTCCATGCATCACCACTAATTGCTGTAAAAGAAAATTCCTGCATTTCTCTTTTAAACAACAACAACAACAACAAAAAAAAAGACGGTAATTGTCTCTCCAGGGAAGACAACAATGCCTCACAACAGTCGGGAAGAATTTGTTTCCATCTCTAATTCCAGGAAATAACATCTTATTTGTCAACTTTTTTATTCTTTGTCTGAGATTTAATGTTCCATTAACCTGTACGAAAATATTACCTTCTAAAAAAGTCTCAGAAAGGTATTATCAGGTGGCTCACAGTAATTTCAATCCTAGAGCTGCACAACCATGCATTCCTAGAAGGTAATCCTGAGGAAAATGGAGCAACAAGCCCTAGCACAGGAATAAGCGTGGGTGAGAGTGTGCCTGACTACTACTACAAAGATACAAAGATACTATTTCTATTCTCAGTTCAGCTAATGCTCTTAAAAGAAAAAAATAAATCACAATATATGCAGGCAGGTATGGTTTTAACTTCCTCCATATTTGTGGAAGGTCCCAAAAAACTCACTCAATGAAACTTTTAAAAGGGCTTTACAGTTTTTCATGTACTCTGAGTTAGACGCACAGAGAAATACCAACAAGACAATCTCAGGGGATCAAAACAACAAAAAACTTTTCTGGCAACCCCAGAAAATCAGAGAACTTTCTCAAAAGGTTTAGAGCAGCATTCAATTAACACGAAATATTTCTTAAAGCATTTAATTTAAACCATTCAACACTGCACACTCTAAGTCAGTTCAATTTTAAGTTACTCAAAAATTCCGAGAGGGAGTTAGGAGAAGAAGAGAAATAGAAAAGAAGAAACATAACTACTAGTCCTGGTTTCCAGCAGTGTGCAGCTGATAGAAATTCCAAGAGGAAGTAGGGTGCCTGCTCCATGTTCTGCTTTAAACACCCCTTGGCTTTCCTGGGCCCTTCCCCAGGTGGGATTTTGGGTCATTTGGCCACTCAGGAGCTGCGCTGGGGCTGCAGAGGTGGGTGTGGAGCATTGCCTCTGCTGTGCCAGGGATGGGCAGCCACTGCCAGGTGGGATACAGGCTCTGGGGGTGGGGGGCTGTATGGAGCACAGCATCTCCTCACCAGAGCAAGACCCGACCTGCCCCATCCCCTCACACACACACACACAATATTTTGAGCCATCAATCATTCCAGTCACTCATAAATTGGACCATCTGTCTGTGAGAAATTTGTTTTCTCCTCAAAAGTTACATTTATAAAATTATACTTTGAAGAGACATTTTTAAAACAAGTGGGAGGTGTGGATTTGTTTTGTTGACTTTTCTTTTTTGAATTTTAAATGATCTGCTCTTGAAATGTGTCCATGGCAATCTTCCTGGTTTTGTTTCTGATAGTGACTGACATGCTTAGGGGAAAACATGGCCTATATATACTGAGCAAACTAATACTGAGCTGATACCAAGAGTGTTTTAAAATATTCTTTCATAAATATGACATTTTATGTCTCCATTCGTTAAAGTAAAAACAAAATGATGCTATGTGCAATCATTGCATAAATCATGTACATACCATTTTGCCATAGGATAATTATGTTGTCTCAGAGAATACTTTTTTCCCATCAAATATTTTTCTTGCAATGAAAGAAAATTTGTGTAAGATTGGTTTAAAAAATTTTATCTGTGAGAAAATTGCTGTTAACTGATACAATCTCCTTCACCAAGAGTAATCCTTCTTCTTTAGGACAGCACTTAAAATTACATTTCTCAGTTGAAGGCAATGTAAATGGAACAAAGTATGTCAGGTGAACAAATATTTTTTAAAAGTCATTGTAGAACCATCAAGGATTTTACAGACACTTTCACAGAGCTGAAGGCAAGGAAATAGAAAGTTTAATGCTGGTTTCACACACATGCCTTCCTGCTACTCTTCCTTTACCACAGCTTCCAAATATCACGACCATGCCAGCTCAAGACAGAAACTCCAGCTCAGACTGAATTTCTCTCTTGGTGATAGTTTTGGCATGAAAATAAACCAATCACAGAGCTCTCATATGCAGTAAATCCTTGCAGTCATCAATAGCTCTCACCATATCAGCAAAGTCCAGAAAAGCAATTTCTGAAGGGAACATCAGTAAGTACTCAGGAACACTCAATTTATTTTGCTCTGTGTTTTTCTGGGGGCAGAATTTATTTCTTTTTTGGCTCTTTTTTTTTCCTCCAGACTACCTCTAGCTTGGTTCCATGGACTGAATGCCACTTAGTGGTTGTGGCATGCTAGATGCACCCCTGGACTGCATCTTCCTGTTTAGGTTCATCCTAAAGGAATCCAGTTCTCACAGGCAAATATCACTACATAACACAAACCAAAGCAGTGTGAGTGAGGACAACTGCAAGTTTCTCTTCTTTATCTAACCTGAAGATGCAATCAGGATATTAAAAAAAGAAAAAAAAAAACACAAAACAAATCTGCTTTTGTTTCCATGAAAGTAGATTTATGCACAAAATAATTCAGGTGAAGAAAGTTTTTTGTTGGATAAGAACATTATTTTTAAGAATCTCACTTAGTAAGTTAGTGAGGTGTTAAGAAGATGCTTTTTGGCAAGACTTTTTTTAGCTTAGCTTTTCACTGAACCTCTGGCTGACACAGCAAAGTAGGGACACTCCTGAAAATGTCTCAGTCAATCAATATATGAACATCTAAAAAGAATATGTAAGGAAGATTTCTGTGTCCCATTTAAAGTTTTAACACGGAGTCACCATTTAATATTCGCCACAAACTATTCTGATCACTATTGCCAGACTCCACATGGAAGGTGTAAGCCATGCAAGGTAGAATATTTGTAGAATATTTAAGATCTTTCTGATGCTCTTGTGCAAACCTGATAATGAACTCAACCTTCTAATGAACTAACTTCTAATCCATTCCTGTGCAGCCATTAGTGTGCTGTCACTCTAGCACCTATGTATTACATTAGTTTTCATGCATTGTTACTTTGCTCCTCATTGTTCCAGGCGACATATTGTGAATTTAATTTCATATTGGAAAGCCTTCATGGCAGTAACTCCATGTACAAAAGTGTAACTGAAAATATACATTGCCTAAGACAATAATTTATAAAGTAGCTGGAAAAACTTCCCAGAAATTCAAGGTACTGATTTTTTTGCAACTGCTTCCATATTGATCATGATAGCACTATCCTGTACTCTTTCAGAAATCTTTATTGTTTACAATACATCTGTGCACAACTCCTACTAACTGTAAGTGGACACTAAAGTCCATGGACATGTTTGACAAATTGGTGCTTCAGAATTTTTAAGTACAGTATTTTAAATTTTATTTTAAATTAAGAATTTAATTACTAAGATGGTATTTTTTCTAATTCATATCAGTGCCTGTAGCTCCTTAAAAACACAATTTGTTCCCCTAAATAACTAAAGGTGAACTAGAAAATGAAAATATGGTTTGCTTTTCATTCTAAAACATCTGTTCATCTGGAAAGTCTTAATTAAGGACATATATGTTCTAGCTTCCCTTTTGGTTTTATGGTGACTACACTGTAGTATCTATTTTAAGGCACATTAATTGTGAGCATTCAGATCATCAGCATTACAAATTCAGTATACAGAGGTCATTTCTGCATTGTTAACTGTAAGCTCAGACTGTATTTGTTACAGGAGGGAGATGGAGAAGAGGTGAGACATATGCATACTCCCACTCACCTGCCACCAACCATCAGGGTCTAGAAAAGACACAACAGGTTCAATCTTCAACTGGTTGTTGATGATGACCCCCGTGGTGTGGCTAAGATGCACTAATGAACACAGACATTCAGCAGCCCAAACAAAGGCAACATGAATGGTTCAGGTGATTTTTACTCCTATTATTCATTCATTTATAGAGGGAATAAGCTCAATAAGAGCAAAAGGATATCCAGGGTGAACATCACGTGATTTTATCTCTATTTCATCTGCAGAAACTAAGCTGTACCTTAACTATTGAAAGCATGGGCAACCGAACACCCAGTGCACCTGTGCTAAGATTATTCCTAGCTCCAAAGCACAATTCCTAAGGTGTTGTTTCAGATGTAAGCCTACTTAAAACAAACATTTGTTTCCTCTCTTATCTTTTCACTAATTACAGTGCAGTTTTGGTGGGTTTGGAGCTATAGGGTCACAGAGGTCTCTTGGCTACAAATACCTAAGGGAATGCTCAGTATGCTAAACTCTTTCTTTCCTCACCACATCTTTTCTTTCTGCATCTGAAAGAAGCTCATCTTCTTTCTGCTGTCTGCACACACGAAACACATCAAATACATTTAGGCCTTCTGAGCAGGGAGTACAACTCTTGTGTTTGTGTCACCAGCTGACACTCATGCTGGGAGGAACTCTTCTGACAGCTCTGGAATCTAGAGGTGACTCCTTCTTTTTTACTGGTGTAATAAGATTGGCAAGGCACCATCTGGCATCCAGAGGTCTTATCTGAGGTTTAGATTTTGATTACTGCAAAGTGGAGGAGTTCCAGTCACACTGGTAGGTTAGAAATCCTCATGAGTCAATAAATGGCCTGGTCACAGCCTGAGGCAGGAAGGAATATATCCTGCATTGCTAGTAATTCTTCCTGTCTGTTTTCTAATTCCTGATTTTGGGAATTCTAATCAAGATCCTTTGGTAGACCTTTATGGGGTCTACCAAATGGGGTTTTGGCCTTCACACCCACCAAAACCTTCTTAATAAATCAAGAACCATTAGAGCATCCTTGATGCAATACTGCCATGTAATTTGGAAAGTATACTGGAGCAAAATAAAAAGCTATAAATGAAGTTGAAGCCTCCCTATGTAGCTCTTACTACTATAGCACAGTATAGACTGATACAAGCAATAAAGACACTCTGTATTTCTATAGTTAAGGGTCCTAGAAGTCAAAACAGATTGTTTCCATACATGTTTTGAGACCTTTTCACATAACTGAGCGACACCAGAATAAATTTAAATAAATATATAAAAATAATCTTCACAACTGACTCCAGTTTCTCTTAGAGACTTTTAATCACTTATCTTCAGTGCTAATAAAATGCTATCTGCCCCATTATGAAACGCCAAGGGAGGCACAATGCTCTAGTTTTTTACAAGGAAAACTGAACCAGGTCACAGATATGGAGAAAGGAGTGAAATATATGGCTATGACAGACTAAGAACTAATGGAAGAAACTACTTACTTTTACCTATGCTGTGATTTTTGCAGTGTTGGCATATATCACCTATCTTGCTATAAAAGATGAAAAATAAATCTTCTTAATAATGAAGACAGTCTAAAATTCACTGGGAGTGAGACACTGTACAGCAATTTGCACTGCTTGCAATAATTTTAAATATCTTCCTCCGGGTTAGGCTTTGATAGCACACAGCAAATTCACATCCATTCAGAAGCGAATGTGTGACTCAAACCAAGTCTGATTTTAGGGAATTCATTTCTGAGACAAATGACCCAATTGAGTCTAATGGCTCTGTGAAGCTGCCTAGAGTAAAACATATGAGTAAGAGATTGCATGTTTGAGGCCTAAGACATTAAGAAACATACTGCTGCTACCCAGTGATAGCATCATTAATGCAGCCATTTATTGGTTTATTTTTACTTAGAACAGGAGAAAATGCATGACCATTCTGAGACTAGGAGAAATCAATATACTTTCAGCTTTTAATAACATGATCTAAACCACTTGCTATAGTCTGCAGTGAAATCTGCTGTGGGTATATGATGCCTTTCATTTTCACAACAGTATTATTTCCATTTCAACAGATACAAGCAAAGACTTCAGTGTAACCATAATTAAGCCTATGCTACACTGCCTAAAATGAAAATTGTATATATTAAAAAGCCCAAAAAGTTCTTTTAACATGTTTTTTCATAATAAAGAAAAAAAAATATAGTCACCAAAATCTGCATAAAATATTGTACAACCAGCAACTTGTGGTGGCCCCAAAGTTTGTATAATAGGATGCCATTGACTACACAGTCTGTAAACATGAAAAATAACCCATTCCATAGATGCTTATGGGACCTGTTGATACCCTATTCTGGGAAGATCCACTGCTACATATTAACATTTTTCCATGTAATTTTCCCCTGAGTACTAAGCTGAGCAGGAGGAACCTTTCAGAAGCATTATGCCTGCAGGAGAGAGGGCAGCACTCCTTAAAAACAGGGATATGTCAGGCCAACACACATCACCATTCCTGAACCACCACTGCCAAAGCCTTTCATAAGTCATTTAGTTTGGCTTTATTTGAAATTCTCCTTATTGATTATTATTCTCACAAGAGCTGGGCTGGAACTCAAAGTATCATAAGTTAATTCTGCAGAGTTCATATGTGAAACTCTGGCTTTGGGGGGTATTCTGTTTTAAAAGCTAAAAACTCGTAAATTCATCAGTAGTACTAACTTGTCTGGCTTAAAAAAATATATTGAAAAAAAATTTTAAAATGCATTTGCAAAAGGTATAATTAAATTGTTTGAAGATCAGTCATTATTTCACTGAGTACAACACCAACAGCCTTCCCCTGCTACAAACACTTAGCACCCACTATTGAAAGGACTTTATCTTACTCACAAGATTTATTTTTTATTTGCAGTGTAATAAAATATCTCTTTGCTTCCATGAAGTTTGTTCTTCATTTCAATTACACCAAATCAAGTGTATAGGTTTTTTACTTGCTTGCATCAAATGTTTTGTCCCCATTTTTAGGATTTTCTCCAGGGCCCAAGAGAACTAAGAAGCTCTTCAGAATTCTCATCTGCCAAGGCTGTCTTAAAACTCCTAACAGCCTAACACATTAATTCAATTTCTCTTTGTGCTTATAATTTAATACCTGACATCCAGGATAATGCAACTGGGCTTGTTCACTTTGGCCACTGTATTAAATTATGAAGTTTCCAGTGCTGCAAGCTTCCCCAATAAGAAGGAAGTCTGTGGGACTCCACATGGGCAGACATTGTGCTGTAGGAATAGATTTCCAGTTCTGAGCCAAAAGGTGTTAGGAAGAATTGATTCAACCCAAACACAAAGAGGTTGCTGGTACTCTGCCCAAACATATCTGTACTATTTGTTTTTTCCCCAGGCAAGTGAATACCTCACATCATCGACATCACAACTGAATATCTCTTAATCCCACAGATTCAGCAGGTAAGCTCAGCATCTCAGCTTCTGTAAGACCTAAACCTTGATGCCAACAAGTTACATAGAGGGGATTGCAGCTGATATGAACACTGAACCACAGGCACTGAAATATTTGCAAATATAAGATTTAACAGGGATAACAGACTGAAGAAAACCAGGAAAATAGAGCCATCTTCTGCCTCTCATTTGCTGGCTAGACAGGGACTTGTGAAGATAGCTTGTTCTATTTGCCTTTACAGCTTGACAGTAACAGTGGTTCTCCAATGTGGTACTGAATTAGGAGGCCCTGTGTTTGCATTGTTAGAACCTTAATTGAAACAGTCAGAGAGAAATGTTTTATTACAGAGAGAAAGGACTTTTTTAACAAGACTCTAAGGAGACTCGGTTTTAATGATGCTTAACACAGTGTTTTAAGCCACACATTACATCTACACGCTATTTCTTGTTAAATGTTGGTTGTTTAACAGCAGGCTGCCATCAGATTGCCTGCTATGGATAGTTAGGGCTGGCTCATGCAACTTCTGACAGTCTCAACATTGATGAAAGACAGCGCCAATTTTAATTCTTACAGTGTTTCCCTTCCTGACACTTTCTTTCTCAGGCTGCTTTTTATAACAGATGTTCTTCACATGGCACTAGGTGCAAGCACAAAGATAATCAACTGCTAAGCTGTATGGCCTGATGTCACTTGGAACACGAGGTAACAGATCAGGATTATAAAAAGGAAGTTCCTCTGTTCCTCATTGGTGTCTAGCACAAACTTTCCATATGGATATAAAAATACAGAAATGATGAAACAATAATGAAATAAACACCCTCATCATTAAAACCTATAAATCACAAATCAGCAATTGAAAAGAGCAACCATGAAATAGAAAACCAATTTTAGCAGTGTATTAATAAATCAGCTTTTATTTATAGGATGTTTAGACTAACAGACATAAAATAAGCAGGTTTTTAGAAAAAAAAATATCAAAGTATGAATTTTCAATTAAGTTGTTTACTCACAGTTCAGTTATATTTCAAATCAATTGTCTACCTTTACTTTTCCAAGGAGCATTTTTGTCCCTTATCTCACTTGGGGAATTTGCACACTCTCCATTTAGAGAAGGGGAAGAGGAGGGGCTGGTTGTTCTGAGGTGGCATTTTGTTGTTTGGTATTTTTTTCCTTTTCCTTGGAAAGAAAATTTCAGATGCTGTCACAGAAAGAAAAGATAAAATTTTGTCTGTAGTAGATTGAAATATAAACAAAATCAGATGCAACCCATTACAAAATTCCAGAGCATCAGAATTTGAATTCTGACCCTTCATACACAAAGCAGCAACAAACAAAATTTAAAGCATGATAATTTTAAAAATCAAAGCTGCCTCTCTGCCAAAATACACTTTTTTTGTTTTTCTAAATGCGGCAACATGTATGTATCTGAGGAATTTGCTCTATACTGACAAAGAAAAGGTGACAGTTCACAGCGTTAATTTCATGGACTGAAACTGGCATTTCTACCCAGCTTTGAACAGGAAAAAGCACTCACAGTTCTGCACTAGTTCTGATTTTTCCCCATAGCTCCTATCTAAAAGGCAGGAACACCCTGAAGGAAATGGGAAAAAGCCAAATCAGAAAGGCTGGTAAGGTGATTCAATCAGTCATGGGAAGTACTAGCAGTGGTAAACAAGGTTGTCTAACAAAAAGGTCAAACTTCAGGAAAAAGGCAGAAGTAGTGAATTAATCTAAAGCCCCAAAAACCCATGAGCTACTATGCAAATCTAATAACCAGTTATGGTATTACTGATGCTGACTTTCTTACTGTTGATCCAAGAGGGATATTTCTGGTAGAAAGAACTATCTACAGACAGTATATAAAAAGAACTAACACATATAAAAAATCCTAGTGCTGTCAAAGACTTACATGAAGAAGTAAACATAGCATAGAGTAGTAAAAGACAGCTCACATAAGCAAGGTCACAGAAAGTACTTTCTGCCGTGTTTTTTGGTGAGTAGAGATTAAAACTTCAATAAAACATTGAAAACAAAAATTCTTTTCTGATTACTAGAAGACACACACATAAAACCAACCAATCAACCAAATAAAACCAACACCAAACTGAAACAGCCAAACAAAAAACTATAAACTTCTTTAAATATTTCAGGCCTGGCATGTTTGTAATTCTATGTATGGAAGAACAATTTAGCAGTGAAAGCCCACAGTTGCCTAGCTGGGAGATGTGTTTGGAAATGGAATGCTTTCATACTGAAAGGCCAACTGAGTGAGCTGAAATGCAGGGAGTACCTGACAATATGAATGAAATACAGAGCAATAGAAGCAGGATGAGGGCAAAACCTTGAATTTCCATCTTGTAGGCATTCTTAAGTCAAACATTTAAATTAGCAGACAACAATCCCATACACACGACCTATGTTTTTCAAGTATTACTGCACTCATGCTTGCATAAATACACACACAAAGATCAGAGATAAGAACACCTATAGTGCATTACACAATTCTTTCAAAATGCCTGTCTTTTCTAGCTTTCACATCTTCAATGCTTGGAAAGAATTCAATTTTAAATTATCCCACCAATGGATTCTCTGCAGCATTTCTGGGGTGGCCATTCCACATCCTAACGAATTTGAATTTCATTTATCTTTTTTCTTCTCCTTTTATTGCTATTCTCATTTCTTCTTCTTCTTCTTTTTTAAAGTTACTTTTCTGTAGTTAATTTACCCTCTTTTTTTTCTTTGTTTCCTTTTTTTTTCTCTGAGCTCCATTTTAAATTTTTTCTCTATTCAAGCATTTGAGATGGTTATAGTATCCCTTCAGTTACTATGTCTCTGATTATGCCTCCTTTTTTTGGTTGGGCCTCCTCCCTCTCTCCAAAACCAAATACATAATCTTCCATTGAATTTTGCCTGCATGAAAAGGGTACAATGAGACCATTTAATCTTCTCCCACTAATTGGTCTCTTCAAATCTCCAATCTCTTTTAATAGTGTTTTTTTTTCCTGAGTCCCTTTCAGCAAATTCACATTTTGTTGTGCCAGCTCCAGCAGCACTAGCACACATCCGGCTAATGCGGGACCGTTTACATATTAAAAATGTACATGCAAATGTTGAGCACAAAATAGAATGACTTCAAAAAAGATGTTAGACAAAATCACACACCAGTGCAAATCCTTTGGAGAACACCCAAGTGTCCTGGAATTAAACTTTTACCTTAGGAAACAGCTAGAAGCATGTGGTAATATAGAACACTATAATGATTTGGGTTGAAAGGATCCTGAAAGATCACCTGGTTCTGCCTCCCTGCCAAGTGCAGGGACATCTTCCACCAGATCAGGTTGCCCAAAGCCCCAGCCAACCTGGCCTTGAACACTTCCAGGGATAGGAATATATGCCTAACTTGAGCAAGAGAGGCAGAAGAATGATGCCTGTTTATGTCATACCAAGATCTAAGCTGAGCATTATCAATATTTTACAGTTATGATATATATACACATCATTAATTTAAGACACTCATTTCTCAGACACAGCAATCATAAAACCAACAGTATTTAGATTTGGAAATTAGACAATTAATACACATACTGCAAAATGCTCTTGTACCAACACGTGCTGAATTTGGAATCAGCTGAATGACTCCAATTCGAAGAGTTACAACATCTTACACTCTTGGGTAAGGAAAGAGGGAAGAGCCTTCTTCAGAATCAATTCGACCAATCTGTTGAAACCAGTCCAAAACACATTTGGATGAAAATGAGCTTAAAATATAACTGGTAAGGGCACATCCATCCAGAGAGGACAGTAATCCTATAGTCTCTGTAATCCTACACTTAGGTATTTCTAGTTTGGACATACCAAAAGCACTAAAATATTCCAGCTTGGTGTTTGCCAGCTGAAACCTGGAGCCTAAAACCATCTCTGCTCACCATGGACCTGTGGACATCCGCATTTCTGCCTGTTTGACTTTCTCATCCAGAAAAATAATTCTACTAGGAATAAACAAACTTTCTATTATATATATATGCTCCATCTTAGCCTTGTGCCACCTCCAGGTAATTCTCCAAGCTAATTTGTTCTAGTCTGCCATCTCTGTGTGCTAAGATTTAGGTTAACCTTTTACATTTCCCCAATGGATGCTTCACACACTCCAGTGAGGGATTTTGTTAATTTCTTCCCCAATGGTGAGGACATCTCAACTTCAAGGGATTAGGAAAGAATGAGGAAATCCACAACAGGTGAATTAGAAGTGGATCAGACACTTCCCCATTGGAAAAAAAATGTAAATGATAAAAGCTAAGTTTGATCCTCATGTTCATGCATGCTTTCAAAATAGGATTTGTCAATTGCAGATGCAAAGCAATTTCAATTTTATATTAGTCACTTTGTCTAGTTTATATTCTGAAACATTAAAGCTGCATAAATGACCTGCCAAGTATTGATGTAAGCTTATTGACAAAACAGAATGCTTTACAGTAAGGGCATCGTCTCACAAGGCTCCACACAGTGACTCTGTAATTACTGTTCCAGCCTCTGCACATTAGATCTCTAATATACCATGCAAGATTCACCAAAAAATAAAAACAAATAGCTGATTTATGTAGGAATACATTATCTGAAACAAATACTCTTTGAGAACAAAACCAGAATTATTCTAAAATGATCAATTCTACTTCTTTCACAAAGGTTTAGGAATAAAGGGCAAATTTGGCAATTTCTTTAAAAATTCATTAAATCCTTGTGCAGTAGCATATACATCCCTCCCACATCCTTTAGAAAGCTACAGCAGTGCAACAAAATAACCTAAAAAAGAAGCTTAAGAGAACAGATATTTTCCTAGCATTCCATGTAAAATGAGTAAGCAAACCCCTGTATTAAGACAGGGGATCGGATCTAGCCAGAGTTCCCATTTTGGACTGGACAGCTACAGAACCATTAGTTATTTCACAAGGACAGAGAGAGAAAAAAAGGAAGAGAAATCGATACCAGGTTCAACCAGACTTGCCTATTTTAAGTCCATAAGTTATGTGTGTATTTAGTTTTCTTCTCTTGATTTCACTGTCATCTTGCATGTGTTCTCTGCATTTCCACACTGTCCTATCTTAGCATGATGCATATTTATTTGACCAGGAATATTTTCATTATGCTCTTCCTCAATAAGAAAATGAAGTAAAAAAAAAAAAGTAAAATCTTAACATTTTTTAAGCATCTGTGAAATGTAAACAATTTTATTCAAGCTTTTGGGACTGGATATTACACTTACCTCTTTTATCAGAGAAAACATCTGTAACAACTGGTTTGTCAAACATGTATATTTTTCCCTGGTTCTGCCTGCTTGTTGGCCGAGCACTGCATAAACCTGCCCCAAACACAGAGCACAAATTAAAGACCCAAAGGTTTCATTCATGCTGCTTGCATAAGAACGACCACTTTGAAAATGAACTTTGAAGACTGGCTTAGCAGTTAAGGAGTTGTTCTATGAGGATTCACTCCTCTATAAAGAACAGACATAAGCTGGATCCATACTCATAGATGCATTGCTCAATAATCCATTATTTCTGTATCAATGGCATTATTTTTTTGAATTGTGCAACCTTTCTTCAGTTGCTCTATTTCAGAAAGGTTTAATTCAGAATTCCTTCAGGTTTTTGCCCCTATTAATATTCATCCACAAGAATGGTGTCTTTAAATACCAATAACTGTCACTCTTCATCCATAATTTATGAACCTCTTAACACAAAATCCATAGGAGTATGACTTTTTGCCCCTCGACACCAAAAATTAAAGCCAGACAAAGCTATAGTGAGCACCACAGGAATGCAACTATCATTATCTGCAATCTCAAAGGTATCTGCTGTTTATATAAAGTTCATATTTTTTCACATCTGGGCCAAAATGCTATTAAAGGCACCCTGTGGTTTCAGATCAATTTTATTTATTTTATTTACATTTTAACAATGTTTGACAAGGTAAACCTCTTAAGAAATATTGTATCATTTATGAGAAAGGGCACTGAACCTTAAGAAAGTAGATAAACTGAACCCTTATAAAGGCTTCCCTCAAAGGGATGTTTTTGTTTAAGTTGCTGTTGTCGATCAAAAATATGGCTTTGTTCTTTATTATGTGGAGACTAAATTTCAAAAGAAAGAGTAACATGGAAATATGAGAAAAAGCTTTACTCAAATAAGGATGAACAAGAAACTGGAAAATCAAAAATTTCAGCGAGAAGGCAGAAGTCAATTCTGTAAATCAAGATAAGAAATTTTTTAGAAGCAGTTCTTAATATGGACACAACTTATTTACAAATTAAAATATTTTGTTCCTTTTGGTGTCTTCCACACCTAAAGAGCACATAGAGCAGATTATATGACGTGGAAGACAATGATAACTAAATGTTAACACTGCTTTTGAAAGATAAGGAAGGACATTAGGTATGAGCCAATGAGCTTCACAACTGTGTCCAGTATATATAAGACTGCAAGAATGCATATATATACAATCACATGTAAAATACTAGCACAAAAAATAAAAAATAATTTTTAAAAAAAATTACCCCGCATGAAATCCCATTTTTACAAATGCAGATGGCCATGGAGGACTGGACTCTTTTTCTGTAAAGATCCTTACAGTATTTCCCAAGAAAAGACACATTAGCCCGTATCTAGACAGCAGCACAAGGGCATGCAGCACAGAGATCCTCAAACTGACTGAATCCCAAACACATCAGCCTACATTTTGAAGCCCAAAAAGCACCACAGCCACGTTCTCAGAGCACCAAAATCCAGCCTATAAAGCCCTGCTTCCTGGCCCTGTGCTGACACACACACACACCCTGACCCAAGCTGGCAATACTAATCCCAGCAAAGCTTTCTTATCAACAAACTACCAATATTTATCAATATCAACACACAACTACTGTTGTTATAGGAAAGTAGAAAAAAACAACAGTTCAATACCAAGCTGCCAATTTCAATATCGTTCATTTTGTTATTTTTTTATAGTATTTACTATCAGGACTTCAGGTAATCGTGTTTTTCTATAATCCTGTCATACTAATATAAAATCATGACAATTGATTTAAGCCCTGCATCCTTGGTTTACAGGCTGGATTTCACTTTCAGCAGGAAAGCTGAACTTAGAAATCAGTACGTAAATTTAGAATTTATGCTGGTTTTAAATAAAATCAAACAATGAAATTATCTCTCATGCTCAGCAACAAAGACACAGCTTGAATACAGCAAGAGATGAGCAAAAATAGAGGCAAAGCATATATTTTACTAACATAAGCAGTCTTCAAAACTTTTGATTTTTGAGTGACATGCTAAGTTGCTCAGTTTCTTGACCATGCTTTACAAATATGGATAAAGACACTGCATACAGAACAAGCACCTACTTTCCAATGCAAACTGTGCTTAATATATGGAATCTCAGCACAGTAAAACTTGGTAATTCTGAACAGCAAAGCACTGACCAAGAAGACACCATTCAGTAATTCTGGTGCTATGACTTAGGTTTTGATGGTATAGGGGATGGGTATCATCACTAGGCTTGGATATGGTAAAAAAGCAGACTGAAATTTTAACTACAGGCTTTAATTTGCAATAAGAAGTGGCTGAATGGTAGAGCCGCAGATGCTTTCTTTATCAAACATTCATTTAAAATGCTATTTCTTAGGTATATCAGCTGTACAGTGTTATTTTCTCAACTTAAAGTGGTGCATTTTTACTGCTGGTGGATTCAGGCTATCAAATTTAAATAACATTATGTCACTCTCTAGCTTGCCCAGTGTTTCCTCAAAGGTATTGCACAAGGAATTCTTATTGAAAAGATTAAATGTCACATTTTTCAATCTCTCTCATGACAATTCTTCTTTGAATTCAGAGATGACCAAGCTGTCAAAAAGGCATACTCTGCACCTCATACTGAACAGGCACAGATCACAACCTATTTGTACAGACACACACACACAAAATCAGCCAAATTGTTTCAACAAGGCTTACATGAAGCCAATTTGTGTGATGTGCGGTGATAACACATCCTATAAAATTATTTGGGTTGATCTGATCGATTTCTTTAAAAGGAAAAATCTCCCCAGGAAAAGAGACAATAAAATTTTATATTTAAGCTAACTAAACTGGACAATCCCCAGATCCCACCATCTATGGTGGGAATAAGGCTCACAATATGGATTTCCTAAAAGGTTAAAATCCAGATATAATGAAGCACTGTTCAGAAAACACACATGTAGAAATACATAATCAACTGAAATACAACTGAATGAGACGCAGACATCATAGTGGCTTTTTAAGCTGTTCATCATCTTACAGTCTCTTCAGCCCACTTTACCAGCACATATAAAATTAATTACGTTATTCCTTTTGGTAGAGGTATGCTCAATTACTACTTCAGATGGAAAAAAACATTTTTTCTTCATATTGTAACAAAAGGGAGCATTCACCTGGCCAGCACCAACAAATACAGGTTTTCCTGATTTCACAACTTCTCTGAAACTCTGGTGTGAAGGATTATCATGTATCATTATCAGTAGCTGTCATTGATTGTAAGTAGTTTACCAGACCTTTAGCAATGGTTAAAGGTCAACTTGTTCTGCCTGCATTAATGTCAATATAATGTGAATTTTTCTAAACCAGAAATCAAAAACGTGCCTACAATTCTTGTTGCTGTATCTGAGCAAGGTCTGATTATCTGGGTTGTGGACCAAATTCGGTTTCCATGTGATCTATTTGAACTGCAAGTGTACAATCTACAACTGAGGGTCTCACTGCTGCAATTGCCCTCATTTCTGCACTGGTCAAACAGTGGTAACTATGCCTGCAAAAGCTGAAATTGCAGCTCTGCCTTGCAGCCAGGCTGTACCCTTTGGTTCCCTGACTCTGGTGGCACTAACCTCCCACCAGCTGCCACCACGGGAGCAAGTAGCAGAGGTCACACTCCTGGCAGTTTCTATCACTCAGGTGCTTGAGGGCACCACTTATCTCAGTGACCCAAAATCTCAGGAAAAAGACCACTTGAAGTTAAGTGATGCCTTGCCTGTTGTTTTAAGCTGACATCAGAATATACAGACACCAAAGCATTCCTGGCTGTAAAAAGCAAAATCATCAGATTAACGATTTAAGAGGGAAAAGCAAAGCAAACCACTGAGTGGCTGTTTTGCACTACAAAGCCTGAAAGACAAGCATCAACAATGAAAAGAACCGAGGGGGAAAAAAATAGGCTGCCTTCCTCTACAGCTATAGAGTAAACCTTAATGCAGTCAGTACTAAGTGCTATCTCCATAACTGTTTGTTTCCACTCTGTTTCACAGTTTAGAACACACTTAAGTTTCCTTCTGCTCTGGTAAATTGATTTTTGTACAGCATGAGGGGATGTGTTCTGCTTCCAACAATAAATTTAAAGAAATAGTACACATCTCCTTACACTAAGTAAAAATCAATTTTCTACCTGTAGGTGATGAAACTATTTCTCACACCTGCTGAGCAGACATATATCTCATAAGGTTTAAAGGCATAAACTTGCACAATTCAGCAAGAGCAAAAATAAAATGTAATCTTTTAAAATATATTCTTTTACATGTGATTCAGGTGTTCCTTTCCAAAGGTTATCTACAGTTTTATTTACTGTTTTAATATTAAGCTTTCTCCTCTTCACTCTTGTATGCTTTGCTGTTATCAAGAGACTTGAGTCTTGGTAAAACCCCAAACCACATTACATCTGAAAAATGCAAAGCAGCTGTCTCTCCCTTTCCCCTGATGATAAAGGGCATTCTAGAAGAAGAGCAGCATTGAAAGCTCAGATCTGAATCTGAGCACAACAGAAAGACAGCTGTTAATATTTGGCTGTAGACTGCTACAAAATTATCTTATTTGCAAAGCTTGCTATGTGGTGAGGCAGATAAATGATAACACCATGACACAGGCAGAAAGCTTTATTCTACACATATCTGGCTCTGACTTCAAATATGATATTCAATACACAGCTCTGAACATATATTCATAATCATTCACTCCAAGCAGTTCTGCACATGCAGCATTTTAATATGGAGAAAGCAGTACTAAACTATTTTCCTGTATAACGGTACAGAAACAAATATTTTAACATTCAAGTGGAATAAAGTGCTCAGAAAAGAAATGGCTGGCAAAAAATTGCCTTATTCCTGGCAAATGCATTTCCAGCCAACTGAAAAGAACTTCTGCCTGTCAGTCAATCAATCAGCACATCGTTTATATTAACGTGGTGATAATATGGCTTCCAAGATTAGGAAACTAGTGAACTACAAAGATTATATTCATTTTCCTTAAAAAATAAAAAACTTCCGACAAATAAGCGCAAAACTTAACCACCTCTATCAAGTTCAAAATGGAAAAACTGTTCAGAAACAGTATCTGATATGAATTTGGTCAGTATAATGAAGCAGAAATAAAAGCCAGATGAGAAGCAGGAATTAGGTACTGCATGTGTGAATTGGAGTAGTTTATTATCATGGTTTCTTTTGTTAATTCCCTAATTAACATAACCATGCAAATACAAAATGAAGAAAGAAAAATTTACTGCATAGACAGCCTCAACTAGAATTTTCCAATTTTAATACTAAGAAATTGATTGTAAAGGTGTGTATTTAGCACTTTAACCATATTGGTGCCATTTTAAAGTCAGTGTCCTGATTTTGGACAAGATAACACCATGGCAGCTACTAGAAAGAAAATTAACTCTTTGTTGGATTTATAAGACTGATAACACACTGATGTTTCAGCTGTTGCTCAGTAGTGCTTACCCCAAATCCAGGACTTCTTATTTTTTCTTACCCTGACAATGAGGAAAAGCACAAGAAGCTGGGAGGGAACATGGCAAGAAAAGCTGACGTGAACAGGCCAGATGGCTACTCTGTGCACAGAGTGTTACCTGCTGGGCTTAAACCACAGAAATCAGGTAAGCACCCACAAAATGGACAGCTGCTACAAGTTCAGTGCCCAGAAAACAAATCAATTTTGATTTAAATTCCTAAATTTAAGTTTGATGTCAGGCACCCGTGTTTGACGAATTTGGTCCATATCCATCTTCCAGCATGAATTGCACAGGAGGTATGCTGTGCCATAGGAGACAGCAATTATGTCCTCTGCCACACTCTGGGGAAAAGCTACACACCATGAGGATGATTTAGGAGCAGAGCTGCTCCCCCTGCACACTGCCAGTGTCTTGCAGGTAAAGACAAGGCACTCAAACCTGAGGAAGGAAGAGGAGGAAGGACTTCAAGCTCCCCTTTAAAAACAGGATCTTATCCCACCTTCCCATGGGATGTGACCAAGGTCAGTCTCTGGGTTCCTGCCTCAGTCTAGCATGAGGCAGCTCCCCAGGGCACATGCAGGTGATATTTATAATACAGCAGGAACAAGGTCTGACATTCACCTCACATGCAACACTGTGCTCACCAGTGAAACATGAAGTCACTTGGCTCAGTGTGCTCTAAAAAACAAATTACTCCAGTAGGATCTTTTGCCACGTGTGCTGCTCCTCTCTCTGTACTATTAAATAACAAGAAAATTTTAATCGAAAGCCCACTGAAAGTTACTTTCAGTTTTGCATAAAGAAACACACTACTGTATTTCTGATTAGCTATATCTTCATCAATACAGATAAAAATACACTCCTCTTGATTCTCCAAGAGAAGATCACAGCTAAAATGACACAAAGATTATTCTAAATGGTGGCACAAACCCCGAAAGAAAACATGCCTTACAAATGAGTGCAGCAGCTTTTAATTTCTGCATTGTGCAGTCAAGCATACTCATTCTTGTCTGATGAAGAAGAATATAATCACCTAGGGGCATGTCAAAAATAACTGTTGCTTTTCCCTTCATATCCTTTCTTGGGAGAGCAGAGTTTGGTGAGCCAATCAAGAAATTAAAACTGACATTTCACAAACTGATTGTCATGTTTTGGGGTTTTTTTTTTGTTTTGTTTGCCTATTTAGAATACGTATAGCTATCAGGCAAATACACTGAGAATCTGACACAGCCTGCACAGCAGTATCTGAACTAATCCTGAAGAAAATTAATTCCCTGAAAAAATAAACCAAGAAATCTCAGGAGGTCATTGTGCCATCTTACATCTTTTAGTGTGAACTGAACGCTTTAAACTCTGATATAAACAATTTCAGCTGCCTACATTTCATTTTAAAAAATACACATTCATCAGTTAAAAGAAATTTCAAGTTCATCCTATTTCAAAATACAGTCTGATGTAGGGAAAGCAACAGACTTGTTTGGGTTTTGGTGCATGGGTTTAGTTTTCCTTTCTTAATATTCACCCATTATCAAAAAAATTATTTTGCAACCATTGTTTAATGTAGAACAGGATTTCATACCTCCCTTTAAAAAAAAGGTCCTAAACTGAATAGTATTTTTTTCTTTATCCACTATAGTACAGAGCAACAAGACAATTTGAGTATTTTAAATATTCATTTCCAAAGCAAATTGTATGGTTTGTTGCCTTAGTTGTACAATAGCTATGTTTACAGAGACCCAAATTCAGCAGTCAGCTCCAGGAGCCTTGACACCTGTTTCAGATTTAAATAAATTACTTCAGGTTACACTACTGCAACAACTGAAAATCTGGTTATTTCTTAAGTTAGTTTAATTTCCAGAACAGCTTATTTCGAGAACAAATCTGTGTAAGCAAACCAGCCTTGTCCTACAAATCCCTGAAATATGAGGAAGGAAGTGTTTGTACAACTAAATTTTAATCCTTGACACTAAGCCTTAGCATACATGCATTAATACTTCCATTATAAAGACTAACTATCGAGATGACAAGGGTCTGAGATAAATATTACTGTTTTTTCCATTACAAATTATATCTTCCCCAAGGATACTGACAGACTTTCAAAGAAATTATAAAGATTTCCAATACCTGCTTATTAGCATCTACACTCTAATTTATGCTAGAAGGGACAGTTCCCAGGTTTTGCACTCTTGTATTCATTCCACTGCATAGGAAAAAGCCCACAACAGACCAGAAATCCCTGAATATTCCAAAAATTCTTCCCAGATATTTATACTGATAAAAGTTCTTGAAATCTTGGAACATCTCATGTTGGAGGAGACCCATACTACCAAGTCCAAGTCCGTGTAAAGTTAAAGTAGAAAGTAAATTCCTTTTAAAACTACAATGAACGAAAGACTTTATCAGCCATTAAGGAGAAATTGAAAAATCTGAAAATTAAAATCTTGGTAAGTATCAGTAGCTCCTATACCATTAAATAGTTTGTTAAATTAGTAACTCCATGTGACATTAACAAATTTGCTGTATTACAAAGAAGTCATATTGCTAAATGCCAAATGAAAGAACACAGAGTGGTTACATTTGGAAGCGACCATAGTGGGTCATCTGGGCTCAACCAGGGTCAACCCAGAGCACATGGCACAGGATTGTGTCCAAACAGTTCTGGAATATTCCCAGTGATGGAGACTCCACACCCTCTCTGGGCAATGTGTCTCAGTGTGAGGACACCTGCACCGTCAGTTCTTCCTCAAAGAAGTCAGAATTTATTTAGGTGCATAAGACTCAGAGGATCAGCCATTCATTTCTCTCCTGTTACAGAAATATTACCATGATATTCCAATTCAGTGTAGCAATGTTTAAAGGTGCATATCTTGCTTTGCAAAAATTAGATGAAATGTATGTGTTTGTACTGGTAGAAACGCAATAGTTTGCCTCACTATTTTGTAAAACCACAAGTCACAGAAGATTACCATCATCTTCCTTCTGACACAAACTTTAAATTCTCATGTAACTCAACAGTTAATATTTGCTTTGTGTTTCAAAAATCTGATTCACTAAGATGGTTTCTAAACATGGTAAATAATTTAAGATACTGCAAAGTCTGCATGTGGAAAGGTTCACATGAACCTTGAAAATTCTTTTGTTGCATTATTTAGTACAGTTATAAATGTCAGGTTACTGTACATGGAGGTATGTCTATTTAGAATGGCATTTTCAGAATAATGTTTGTAAAAGTTCATATTAGCATTCCTCTCAGTGCTGCTAAACCCAGTGTTGGTTCCTTTTTTTCCTTTTTTCTTTTTTAATTTTTCAACATGGCAGATGCCTTTAAAAGAGACGCAGAACGAGAAAGAGAACAAAGATGAAGCATGTTCTATGTCAGGTCAAAAATGTTCCAGAATTGTACAATTGCTATTGTCATTGTCTGTCTTAGTTACACAAGGAAGCTCTGATCAACTAACAGCATTCTCCACTGAGCTTTATGCAGTACAGTTACAATTAAAACAAACAAAAAACCTCACCCCCATTAAAAACAACCAACCAACCACAAAAAACAACCTCCCCAACTTTTTGTTCTAAGAAGTTTTCCCTCAAAATGCAAGAAAAAGAAGACAGGAGAATTTAAGAAAAGGGGAAAAAACAAACAAACAAACAATAAAACAATATATTTGCCAGGATATATCCAAGTGCCCAGAGGAAGATTTTATTTTAATTAACAACAATGAAGATATGGAGTAAAAATAAGTCAGAACAATCACTTGGTATTAGTTTCAAAGTACTTGTGTTGTGTTTTCACACTGAAATCCTTTTTCCAGAGCTGGAAGTAATTACCACATAGCTCACTTACAATTTCTGATGCTACAAGAAAACTTGATCCGTTGAGAATACCAGTGAAGCCACCATTAATTATATTGAAGTTTGGGTTTAAAAGTGGCAGATAGAGGAGGTGAAGAGTTCAAAAAAAAAAACCTAACTGTTCTTTAGGGGTCCTCTACACATCCAAAACATTTGAACTTTTACAACGTGTATTTTTTTTGTTCAAGGGCAATTAGTCACAATGTAGTGAAACATGCTTTGATAAAGCAACAAATCAGAATAAATTAGTTAAAATAAAAATTCACTCCCAAGCTGATATTGTACCAGAAAAACTCATTAAGGAACAAGCCATCAAAAACAGTTCTATCATCTTATTGACCACTTTCCCATGATTTTCAGCACCATAACTCGTCTACCCACATGATATTGCACAAAGCACCATGAGAGAGAAAAACTACCTGCAGTGTGTAATGTCTCATAAAGATCTTTCCTAAGTTTACACTCAGTTGGCCCAAGGCACAGATTTCAATATTTTCTAAGATACGTGCTTAATTGGCATACAGAACTGAGAACAGCAAATATCACAGAAGCATAAAAAATTATCCAGATATCCAACACTGGCAATGTCACGGGACTTTAGAGATGTCTTACAACACAACCTCCTTTTCACCCAAGAAAAAAGGGTTTTCCTTATAGGAAATACAGAATTATTTCAATTATTTCATTCAAATAAGAGAAAAAAAATCTTATCGTAATATTTTTATTTTTTTTTAGCAATTTGGAATCATTACAAACAGAGCATTAGTACAGCTTGGGATTTCAGACTGAATTTAGTTGCTATGCTATTTAGAATGCAGTTGGTTCATGTTCTTCTTCATAGAACAAAAAAAACCCACTCATATATTAGTCATGGTAAACATTTTTTGTTTCTAACATCTTTTTCATTCTAAAGCAAATAGAATAGATATTTTGAAGCCTTACATTTTTTCACTGCAGATACTTATGAAAACCTAATGTTAGGCTTCAATTTGAAATTTTACCTTTATTTTTCCTACCATTATATTTCTTCATGACACCTCATTAGAGCATGGTAATTTAATACAATCCATTTCTTTCATTTAATTTCTGCTACTTCAATAAGTAACAGCTGTTGCCAAATAGAACTGTAGGAATTTTCTCTTTTGTCAAAGCATTTTCTATTTATATTTATTTGCTTCAACAAATCAAACTTCTTTAGAAACAGATATTTTCTTCATATGACCTACTAAAAAATTTTTGATCAAAATACCTTCTCTTGATGACAGTTTTTCCAAGGGAAGAGTCCTTAGCTGTGTAACTCAGAATTTACACATAGAAAACAAGGCACAGATGTCCTAGGAAATGTCTTTCAGAAAATGTTCAGGTTCTGTTTGTTTCAATAAACGAAACAAAAATTTATCTAAATTACAAAAGGCAAAACTAGAAAGTTTTAAAAAAGGTTAATTATCCTTTAGCCTGGCTCAATCTGTGATTGGAGAGGCAATGAAGTTGACATGGGATTTATCCCTATGATGTAGTTTCCACCATAAACTATGAATTGCTGTCTACTGAAAAACACTGGAGAAGCAGTGAAGCTCCTAAAAGCAAAATTATTGCAAGCAGTAAATAAGACACATGCAGTAAGACAAATAAAATGACATAAGCCAAGTTCTAAAATACCAACACTGGATGTATTCTTTAGACATTTATAAATTTCAGCAAATGCAAACTGACACCAATTCTACTTCACAAGTCTGGGCAAGGCTTTAGCAGTTAATAAAAACATGAAATAGTGTGTGCATAATGGGAATGAAAGCCTTTATTCCAAGCAGACTCTCAGGGAGTTCACAACTATCACAGTCAAATCCTTTGTCAAAATTTATAAGAAATACTTACTGCTTCCTCTGATCTCCACTTCAGCAACACAGAACACTTACATATGTTTGCCCAGGGATGTATTTCAAGTGTCCACTGGCCAGAGTTTGACCCATAACACTTTAAGGACTTTTCAGCCTCATAAACTATCAGCTTATCTCAAATCTGTCTCAAACTTCTGCAGTATGAGCAGAATTCCCTACAAACCCCAAAGCACGCTATTCCTTGAAGGTACTGCCATGTGACTTAGAAAATTCACTTCTGAGTACTTACCAATGCTTTGCACTCTTGTTTTGGCATTTAAAAGTCTTCACCTTGTCTTTGCCACTTTTTAACCCAACTATCAACACTTTTAACACCAGAAATCATAAAACAAAAAAATCAACACCAAAAATATCTTCCTGCTGACACAAATTTGCCCTCTATTCTGACTACTTCTCTCTACAGAAGAATGGAATATCATCTCCTAGTTCAGAAACTATACTTACCAAAAATATTGTTCATTTTCTCATAAAAAATAATCACAGAAAGAAAAATAGATTAGAGTAATTTTAAGTGAAGTCTCTGAAGAAGGGTGAAAGATTAAGAGATTACTTATAGAAGTAATTCTCTGAAGTCCAAATGATAAAGGATTTCTAACATTTAAGAGTATGAAAAATCAATTCATGGCATAAACATATAGAAAAGTATGACCTGCTTCTAATCTGTGTACTATTTTCTGTCTTGGCTGAGAAAACACAAATATAGAAGTTGGAAAATCAGAAGTTAACTTGCTTTCACTTGCTAGTCCCAGAAAACACTGAAGACTCAAAACAGTAAAAGAAAAGTTTAGAAATGGCTTTGAACTGCTGATCTTAGCTTTTAAGTACGGTAAATCATTTATTCAGTCTTCCAGAAATCAAATTTCAAGAGCAGATGAAACACTAAAACAATGAAGTATCACATTCTATAGACATACAGTAAAATATTTCTTCCAAAAGAAAAAATTGCTTTTGCTGAATTCTTCTCAGTAACAAGCAGCATCACTTTCAAAAGAGGGCCCCAAAACCAGCTGGTTTTTGTTTTGTTTTTTATTAATTCTCCTGAAACAATTTAAACATTAAACAAGAAAAAGCCGGCTTTCTCTTAAAGATTTACCACACTCCACAAGAGCATTTTAAAACTATATGGTGTAGATTTTTTCATTCAATCCCTAGTTTCTGGCAGGACAGACTCATTTATATTTTCAACTTTTATCTGTCTTCTTAAAAGAAAAAAAAAAACAACTTATTTTTTCCCCTCAAGGTGAAAACATGTTTCTTTTACCCCTATCAACTCCAACAAAAAAACAGCAAGTTCCCACTAAACTCATTATTAGTCTAAAAATGCTGGCAACATAGGACCAAAGTGCCTGTAACAGAAACCTATGTTAACCACACTTTTCTATCTTCACACTTCTGTGTCTAAGTTATTCTTTGCTAAAACTGGAGGTGAGAGAGACCTAGTCTCAGCAGAGCTCCAAAAGGCCTGGGAAATGGAAATTTCAATTTAATTGAACATTTTATGGTACTTTTCTATGAACTGAAATGAACTGGTTTGAGTTTTTTCCCCTCTATTTCTCAATTTCTTTACCCCTCAGTGCTTTGGATTCTAAAGAGGAGAGAAGAGAAGAGAAAAATCTTCAGTGTCCTCATTTCTCCTACCCTCTTTAAATTTCATCTGTGACTTTAATTACATTTCTTCTCATAAGCTGGTCTTGACTTTATTTTATTTTTAAAGAGATAAGAGCTTGCAGCAAGGCTCCCTAAAAAACTCTTTCAGCTCTATTTTTAATGCACACAGTAAAGTCAGAAGCATATATTTAAAAATACAAAGAATAGCTGATTACTAATTCCAGTTAAACTCAGAGAGAATCACTGATCAGAATTAAATTAATTAATTTTATATAATCAGTGTTTTTCTACAAGGGCAGCTTTGTGAGAACTCAGAGTGTGTGAGACTTTGCTTAATGTTATATCCTCACCTTTTGTGCTTGCACACTTTACAGAATTGTTGGAAAAATGTAGACAAAAGTTAACAATTAAACTTTGGGTATATTCAAGAGCTAAAAATGGAATTGCTTCCTTTTGATATTTAATTACTCCTTAGATTTGTTAAGTAGGAAAAATGTTTATTAATCTACATGGAAAGTTCTCTTTGAGGTAATTATTTTATCACTGTACAGCACGATTCCAAAACACAATTCAGCACTTGACAGCTTTTGTTAAGCTTGGTTTTGATAATTGGATACAGAAGTGGCTTTTGGCCATTTGGATGAAACTATTCTAGTTTCATGGAGCTTTTGAAAGCGATCAGACTTAAACACATCACTCATTCTGCTGAGCCAGCTTGACAGTTTTGATAGCCCATTAAAGTAGTTTATATTTCATTTTTGAAATATTTCAGTAGACATCTCAGAATTAGACTGCCTTGGAATCTTGAGTTCCAAGAGGCTCTGACTTTGATCTTAGGTCATCATTTCTTAATGCAAATAACCCAGAGAGAGTGTTTTCACATTAACTGGGAATGTCTGCAATAGTATATTTTCACACCCTTCTCATAATAATATCAATTATAACCACACTGGACAGCTCAAGAGGCAGTTTGTTTGAATAAACATTTTGTTTGAATAAAAGCAAGCCATCAACAGCCTCATAGAAAACCATGTTGTCTGCATTTTATTAGAGAAGAAGTGAAAGACACATCCATATTGGAAACTCTCTCTGTTCTTTTCTCATTTGAACTGGTTACAGTGATGCACTATTGCCAAACACAAAGGCAGAAAGTATCTAATAAATGTAGTCAGCAACTAGTTCTCCACTAGGGTACATAGAACCCAAAAATGTTCACTAACTACTCAGTGGTGTCTGGAACCATCTGCAAACAAAATCCCCATACTTTAAAATGTGCTATTAAATAAAAATTCTGTCAAATATGGTCAGGAAAAGTTATTTTTTTAGGCACCCCAGAGAGACAGCCCACTGCCCTTTCTGTTGTTTTTGGTTTCTTCAGGGTTTTGGGGGTTGTTTTCTGAAAGGACGAGTAGGGTGTTTTCTTTTGAAGTCTTTATCTTTCCCCAACCTCCCCACCCATATTTTCATTAAATTTAAACAGGCACTAACTTAACCCGTGCATCCAGAGGAAAAAGTGGCAATTCAATGATCCCTCTTCTTAGCATAAGAACAATATAAAACTTCTTTTGTGAGAATCATAGAAGGATTCTAAAAGGGCATATGCCACACCATCCTGCCCCATTTTTTCCTCTTTTCAATCCAAGTAAGAGAATGCTGCAGAAATTTTTATCAGAATAGAATCTATTTTTTCCTACTTCAGGCCTTCCTCTACCAGAAGCAACACAAGTTGATTAATAGATCTTAACACTTCTGCAAGGTCATACCTGAAGTCACCCAGGGTTGGTGAGGGGAGTGTGTTACCAAATTACATCCTCCAAAAATTAATGATTTTATTACCAGCAGAGGATTACATGATTCTACCAGTAGAAAATCCTACTTCTCTTCACCAACAAATTACAGAAATACCACAGTGTGTTTTTTTTCTTTCTCTATTATAAATATAATGATCCTTGATGCTCAACAAGCACTAGAGAATACAACTTTACCATACTCCTAAGACAATACAGTTGCTTTTCTCATTTATATACAGCGAAAAAGCTCAGAGAAGATGAATCAGTTTCAGCCTATCATGAAAAATGTCTTGGCAGAACATGTTAATTATAGAGAAGAAGTAATAAAATGATAGTTCCAAACAATTAGACATTATCCATACCAAGAGCAGAATAGGAGAGGGTCTGTCAGCATCCTTGGCAGATTTCTGGTGTGGAATACACCAATGATTCTATTCTCCCCAGAAAAAAACAGTAGTTCAAAGTAGAGATGACAGAGCATTTTCAAGTCTAAGGGGCTACAGGTTTGGGTGAATTTCAGAATGTGAGCAAGTGTGTATGTGACTTACATTTCAATCTGATTTTCAATTCAGTAGACAGCCTCTTGGGTATCAGTATTTTGTCACTGTTGCAATGCATCTACAGCATGAAAGACACAAGTAAGCAAAGTGTTACAAATGTTTGCAAAAAACTCCCAAGGTTTTTTCGTTTGTGAGTGTGTGTGAAACAGAGAGCTCTTGTTTTTTTAAGCAAAGTGCATCATAATAATTATCAGAGACATTCAGATAAGTAGACTTAGGTGTGCCTAAAATTTCTAACATTGGATTTTACAGCAGTTTATCACCAGCAATAGAAACTGAAACTCACAGAACCACAGAAGTTGAAGTTGGCAGGCACCTCCTTAGGATCACCTCGTCCAACCACCCTGCACAAGCAGTCACCTAGACCAGGTTACTCAGGGAAATGGCCAGACTGAGTTTTAAATACCTCCAAGGATGGAGACTCCACAAACTC
>VXBI01008971.1:170218-241791 GCA_013397375.1 Toxostoma redivivum
AAAAAAGGGGGGTGGTTTTACTAGCATGTATATGGATTTCCTGTTTTTCAGTTTGTGCCCATTGTCTCTTGCATGTCACAAGATACACTGAGACATTTGGCTCAGTGTTCTTCATTCCTCCTAATCTAATTATAGATATTGACGAGATGCCTGCAAACCTTTTGTTCTCCAGGCTAAGCATTTGCAGCTCCCAGCCTCTCTCCAATAGATCTGATTCTCTTATCCCTTCAACTCTGCCCTACACTGGACTCACTCCAGTATCTCCATGTTTCTTCTGTAGGGCCCAGCCCTGGTGCCAGCACTCCAGATGCATTTCACCAGTTCTTTCTTGAGGAGAGGGATCAACTTCTTCCACCTGCTGGCAACACTTCTGTACCCATCCAGGCTGCTAAACCTTCTTTGTTTCACAGGCACATTGCTGGTCCATTACACATTGGTGTCCACCAGGGACTCCAGGGTCTCTTCTGCAAAGCTACTCTTCAGCTGGGTGCCAGTGCAGGAGGTTGTTACTCCACAGCTACAGGACTCTGCTTTTTCCTTAGTTTTATTTCACTAGATTTCTGCCAGATCATTTCTCAAGTCTGCCAAAATCCCTGTATTGAATTCCACATGGCCTAGCCTTTGACAGACCTTCTTCACACAGTCTCCAGTCATTTCACCAAATTTGATAATGAAGTAACAACACGCATGACAATATGCACAGCAAAGATTTCCTAGTAATTTTGCCTAATATTTTAAGTGCCCAAATCACCTGGTACTTTACAAATTTCTTCACCCTAGCTACAGATCAACAAACTGTTCACCATCTTTTCAAGATCCTTAAAAAAGCCACAAAACTGCAAAAAGAGTGGGATGTCCTAATTCTCCTTCTTACAAAATTCTCTCACCCCTGTGCAGAGAATTTTTGTTGCAGTTATTCTTGACCAAATCCTTCTTAACTAAAACCAGACACACATCTCAATACACGCAGTACAAACCTAACAAAACTTTGATTAGGTATTTTAATCCTTTTGATTAATCACTGGAAAACAGCAGTGGTTGGGAACAATGATTTTGAAAATAAGGCGGTTAAATGCTGCACTTTAAAATAACCTTGTTGTATTTTTTAGTTCAATCCATTTCTAATTTTGCAGCATTTATAACATAATAGAGGTTAGTTATCTAGTCTTATTAGCATAATAATAAAGAACTATAACCTGTAGCAGTCAGGAAAGTAAATTACTGCTTTTACACTTAAGTATTACATTGACAAATACATTGACCTTTATATTGTGTTATGCTTAGAGGTTAGAAAAATGCATTATTGTTAATTTTATTCTCTTTTTGGACAAAGTTTTCTCTGGAAGGTCTGTTGAAGGATAAAAGATTGATATAAATGGGGAGGAGGGAATAAATTATTAATATTGTAGGATAATTTGCACAGCAAGTCTTCCACAAGCTCTGAACTAGACATTCCCATGGGAACAAACCAAGAAAGCAAGTGGGGAAAAAAAGAAACCTCTTTTGACTTTCTGGTGACATTCATCTGAAAACGACATCTTGGGTACTGTTATTTTTTAAGCTTTATGTTGTACTAACCAAAGTCATAATTCATTTCTTTTGGGTTTTAGATACACATTTGTTCATTTCATTCATAAAAATTATATATAAATTTCCTGCAGCTTGTCTTCAGCAAGTTTAAAATGAAAACTGGAAGGCTCACCAACCTTGCATGGCACTTCAGAGATGTGCAAGACACAGCAATGCACAGCAATGTTAGGGTCTCTAAAACAGGGTTTAGTGCCTTCCCCTTCTGACACTTATCTATCAGATGGAACAGCTGTATTGGAAGAGACCTACAACAACCATCTAGTCTGGGGCAGTTCAGACAGTAACATTAACCAAAATAATAATTAAAATCTTTAAATTATGTTCCAAATAATAGCTATATTTATTCTAATATCTCATAAGGCATGCTTGAAAATGCTAATGATTCACCAAGTCCAACCAAAATCTTCATAGCTCACTCTCAAGTATGGAAGTTATCAGGACAAATTTGATATTAGAGAAAATGAAACACCAACAAAAGTGGTGTTTAGGGTTTAGTCTTTAGGTGGAGGAAAAATCAATCTTACTTCTGGTTTAGTTTAGGTACTTCATCTTTTTCTCTATATATTCCAGAGGCCTACTCAGAAGCACAAAGCAATATGAAGAAACATAACGTTAGGGTCTGTTTTGGGGTTTTTTTTGGTTTTGGGGGCTCTTTGGGGGGGTTGCAATTCTTCTTCAAAAAAGGATGAGCTGCACATACTACAAAAATCCCCTTCCTTTTATGCCTTGTTTCAACACACTTTTGGTAATGGCACATAAACTCAAAAACACAGGGGCAAATCTGATGGAATTCCTTTTTTGGGGGGGAGGAGGAGAAAGGAGTATTCAACTGGCAACTGGCTCTTTCCTTTGTCTTGCAAGCAGAATGCAACCTTGGCTGGTAGCATTTGCTGATTGATCTGTTAGGATGATGTTAAATCCACTGTGCATTTTTCACTAACTGTCTCCAGTGTGGCATATTGATTTTGCCATTCCCTGGTTCACTTCTAAAACCTACGCAGTCAAAACTGTTACTGACTTGAAGCTTTCTGCTCTTCCAGCCCTGTTCTGACAGATATCTCTGTTATGGCACCATCTGCTATCTTCGTATTTCATGACTGAACCACAGGCTAGCACTTCTGCTGTGACAGTTTTTGAGGTGTAAAATGCACTTCTCCTGACATCTGCCTCAGCTCATCCACCCTCCAATCATTAAACACTGAGAAAGTTAAGTCTTGAGATGCTTTACATTTTAATTTCTCTATAGGATCCTTCTTCACTACAAGGAAGCCAAGTCTCTGAAGTTTATTGTTTTTCAATTTTAAAGAGAGATAATAGGTTTTGTACATGAAATGGTATAGTAGGCAGGCAGGGAAGATCCGATACACCAAATTAATATTACTTATTCCTGACCAGTGCCTGTAAAAGCACACAGAACAGGCACAAGAGGGCCAGACATTCCAGCTCTTCTGACTGCAATGGCACACTCCAGTTAGAGAAAACACCTGCTGTTCCAGAATGAGAAGAAAACACAAAGCAAGCTGATTACATGAGTTTTAGTCTACTGAATTAGGAAACAGAAGACATTCCCATCTAAGGCTTCATCTCTGCACACGCTGAGTTCAGAATAAATATATTCTTTAAAAGTAATATTTTGATGACATTCATCTGATTTTCTCACTTAGATAGTACAAGTTTGTCAGTGCTGCAAAATCACTTTCATAATTCAGGATCTAAGATGGAACTTATTCTCCAGCCTTTATCAATCATGATGCAACAAAGCTATTTAAGAGCAAGGCATATTTTAAAATTATTACCTTACCAGAAAGACAGGCACATGTCTAATCAAAGGAAGAACGAGGGCTGTGTGTTTCTTTTCAAACTATATCTGACCATCTAAAATTCAACATGATCAAATGTATGTGGAACATGTTAGAATTCATGAGGAAGTCATGAGAAGTAACAGAAAGGCAACCTATGGAGGATAAAAAAAATCTCAGTTATGAAAAATGCAGCAAAATACCAAAATAGCAATCAAAATTACAAACACGAAAGATGGCATGGAATTGGTGACCTTTCATCTTTACTAAGCACAAAACAACAGAATCCATACTACTGAACAGAAGAGTGATGTTACTTTCCAAACTTGAGTAATGCGGCACAATGCAGTGGAGCACTCTTAAAACATTCCAATAAACAAAACTACAAATCGAATGGGTTATTGCCATTCAGTTCAAGAGTTATGATTCATTTCTTCTAGGCTTCTTAAACGCATTCAAACACATTTCATCCATAAATAAGATATCTAACAGTACATGTTCACATCTTGCTAGAGACAGTCATAAACACCAACGTTGTTTTAACATTTTGTATTAATAAGTATATAGATTTCCACCCCTCTCTCCATTATCCCAGCTTCTTTCTTGTCTTCCATTGCTCATTTTTATGAGCCAACCCTTTCAGCAATAAATTTCCCCATAAGGAAAAAATCCTTTTCCTCTTAAGTTCTGCATTTATACTCATATCAGTTTCAGTTTTTAAGGAGAGTTTCCAGCCTGACTATTCAAAGACCCTCTGGCAGTCACATTACCATTGCCAGAGACTTGTCAGTGCTGGGACCGAGGCCCCTTCACTGCAGATGGCTTCAGTGGCCAGACTGGTGCCCATTTGACTCTCCACACACCTGACTCACAGCCAAAGCTGATTTCCTCACCAGCTGGACACCAGGTTTCCCTTAGCACAGCCTCAGATATCTCATTCTGTAAAGCAATTTATTCACAGGGCAGTAATACAGAAAAAGCTCGAGCTGGAGCCTCCAAAGAACAAACCCCAACAGAGGACTTTGATACCTCTTCAGTCTCTCCATGCACAGGTATCACTCTCAGACCTTAACTCCTGCCCCCTCTCTGTGTTCATTCACCTTGCTGGAGTCCCCCATATTCATCTGCTTTTATTATCCAGAATGTCAGGAGTTCTTGACTCCTGCCATGTCTCCCAGTCTCCATCCCTTGGCTGGTGTTACCCATCTCTCCTGCCCTCTGTCACCCCAAAGGTTGGCAGTTCATTGTCTGGGGCTCCCACCCAGAGCTTGATCTGCATGTCAGCCTACATCTCACCCTGCAGCTCACAAGCTGAGCCCCTTGGACCAGATCTACTCCTCATCACTGTCAAATGTATTTCCAAAGCTTCTGCCTGCCTAATATGCTTTACGTATATTGTCCTTCTGTCCAAATAAACATCTATTCTGCATCAACTAACTTACCAAACTTTACCTATGCCTTATTTACTAACTTACTTATGCCTTATTTACACAAGGGCCAAGGCTTTCATAACATAATTTGCAAACAGTTTGCCCAGAATAATTCCCAGCTGATCTAAATGTATACATCCATCTGCATGCCTTTCTGTTTATCTGACTCCACAGTGCCAAAATCCCTCTGTCAGCATTCATTCATGACACAGACCTATACCGTATGCAGTTAGTCAAGCTCTCTCACTTTTGGCTATTATAAAAATACTTACTCCCTTCCAGCAGAGGAGGGCTCATTCATGAATGATCATATAACAAATAAATCTATCAAGGCAGCAGTTCAAATTTCTTTCAGTGTCCTGTGAAATGAAGATCCAGGGGCACTTATGTTTGTTACCTTAATTATTTTATCCTTTCACAAGCATCCACATAGTAGTTTATGATGCAGCTAAGAAATTTTTTCCTTCATAATTCCAAACAAGTGGACAATACTTTAGATACTGTAATTATTTTACTTGCTCTTCTGGTTTTTTTTTATTTCTCTGCATCATATAATTCTTAATAAAACTTGTACAAAATTATCTGTTACCTCTTACAAAGCAATTTTTTCATAAAATTTCTTGCTAGAAGTCTGTTCTAATATCCTATTGTAACTTTTCAATGTTTCTATATATAGAATATAAATATATGACATGTATTTAATATTTACCTATTTACATAAATGCTTATGGCATTTTCTCATTTATATATAGATTTTCAGTTTCATATTTAACCCCGTAAAAGGTTTTTGTTTGCAAACATGCACACTATTTCAGAAAAAAATCATACTTTTACTGCTATATAATTTTGCAGCACAATAGCTTTATGTATAATTTTATCTTTAAGAAAAAAACAAGAAACGTAAGAAGAAAAAAAAAAAAAGAATTATTTGCTTATGCTTTAATCCCAGGAATAAAAAGGTCTATGAGACAAGCCTCCTGCAGTTAAAAGGTTTTAAATTTATTTTTTCTTGGTCTTTTTAAGTGTCCCCAGTAAAAGCTACCTGTAATTTCATTAAAAAAACTCCATAGGATTCCTTGTCCTGAGTTACAATGGTAACAGTTAAATTGCTAGTCACTGGATTCTGCCCAGTCCTTGGGAATATTACTGGGTTGCCCTTCCCTCAAATCCCATTGTCCCAAAGTTGAGCATGTCCTTTTGGCACATCTCTTAACCTTTCCTGCTTTTTCCAATGCAGTGGACATTTCTGTGCTCCATGGAAGTTTCTTGGAGAGCAATACCCAGATAAAAGTGTCCACTGCTTCCATAGGCAAGGAAAGACTTTTGGGAATTCCAGTGTAAAGGACTATAACTATAATTTTCTATTCCATCCCCTTTCCCTTTATCTTGAAGCACAGAAAGCAAACCACCATTGGGTGTGACAATTCCCCCAGCTCAGCCAGGTTCACACGAGGGCTCAAAACTAAACTAGGGTGTAGTACAACAGGTGCCCAGTGACAACAGCATAAAACAGGTGAGAGAACTGGGCTGACAGCACCAAGACCTTTTGCTCCCTCTGTAATTCTGCATGCACAATGCTTTCAGGAAATCATTTTCCTTTTCCCCCATATTAATAAGGACATGTTCATACCAGCAGTAGAAATCCAGTGAGGATCTGAAGCACAAAACTTGTAACATGTATAACCCTGGGCTCAAAGAGACTAAGCATCAACACATCTCAAGACAAGACTGCCTCTCAAACTCTTACCTTGATTTGATTAACAGCACTTCTTGAGCATAAGTTTGTCATTATTTCAACATACTTCACAGATGGTATTAAGGAAAAGTTCAGTGATTTGGCCTCTCCAAACTGCAAGTTTTACCAGACTTATGAAACAATTACTTTCATAATGACAAATTAAAATATGTCTGATTTTCACTTTGACCCTGCATTTAGTTTAGAACAGAATTTTAATTGCCCTGCTAGCAGACCTGAGACTATTTGGAATAACACCTTTTTTAACTGAAGGCTAGAAGAAAATCACATTCAGCTCTAATTATGGACACATATAAAAGCATACTCTCAGTATTGTCTTAAATGACAGATGTGCTTTACTGACTGTCACCCAGGTACAAAACCATGCAGGTAGCACTCCACTGGTGCATGTGGCAGATCAGTGAACTATAGGTTATTGCCAAACTAGTGCAGTTCCATTCTGGTCCCCGTCAGTATCAGCAGGCTTTGCACAGCTCTGCTTTTACACATCTCACTGGAAGATTGTATCTATCTAAGTGAGCAGAGTAAGCAAGAGTGCCACAAAAACATTGGTCCTTACAGAGTCAACTTGCATCCTGCAGGAGGACTGAAAAGGAACTACAAACAGATCCCAATCAGAGATACTGTGGGATGAAAAGACCTTGGCTGGGACAATGGGAGTCAAGTCATGATGCCTGAAAAACTGGGGGCAAAAATATGCTCCCTGGCCTTCTCTTCCCATAACAGCCTATAACAGCTTTTATCCCTTTTCCTTCAGTTCTTTATTTTTCTCCATCAAAGCCCTTGCAAATATAAAGAGTAAAAAGAGTTCTGTCCCCTTCCAGTTGTGTCCCCTTCAAAATTCTTATCACACCCAATCTTGTCACTGTTAAGACAGTCTGAGGAGCAGAAAAGGCCTTGACACTGAGTCAAGAGCACTGCTCAGCAAGAGCAGAAACATCCTGAAATTATCAACACAATTTACAACACAAATACAAAACACAGGCCAATACCAGACACTGCAAAGAAAATTAACCCTACCACAGCCAAAACCAACACAAACACATTTGCAAATTCTGGCAACAGAACATTGCATTTCCACTCTTAAAACAGACAGAATTTTAGTGACATTTAGTGACACTAAAATCAAAAATAATTGCTCACCCACAGGCTATAAATTAAGTATGCTTATTTTTGCCAAGGGCAACATTTACTAGAAATTGTAAATAGCAAGCAAGTCAGAAGTCACGTAAATCATAATCCCAGCTCATTAAATTCTGCATTTAATGGACTAATACTTATTGACAGCTCACTAAAAAATTAATTAAGAAATACAGTAACTGCATTTGTTGAAAACAACGTGTTATTAGGGGGTTTTTTGGTGTGTTGGTTGATTGAGTTTTTGTTTGGTTGAGGTTTGTTTTTTTTCTTTTAGATTTTTGTGGGTTTTTTGCAAGCACATAGAAGGTTATTGTAAAATTGCTCCAGGCCATACTGTTAACATACAAAAGCCAATTATTATTCTTTAATCAAAAAACTCATTCCTATTTATTGGAAAATAACTTACTGGGGCTGTTCTCACCAATTTTCATTCCTGCTTAAGAGACTGGACACTTACTAAATATTGAAATCTAAGGCAATAGAGAGATGTTGGTGAAGCCCATGTGCCAATTTCCAGTCTGTTAACTTGGTTTGGTGTTTCTGCCCTGTACTTTGGAATGAATTACTGTGAACATCTTCTTATTAAACCAACAGTCTTCAAGGCATTTTCAAACTTTGCACTGAGATTCGGCATATGGGAGATAGATGATACTTTACCTTCACTTGCAATGTACACTGACTTCTCACCTACCCATCCATCCACTGGTTTCAGTGTTAAGCCCAGAAACAGAAGCCTGAAAATTCTGGCAACAAAAAACAATATGGACTCAGAAGGGAGAGACACATTAATTAAATAAAAGGAAGAAAGTTCACTGTTTTGTGGTGAAGGGTGACAACGTGGGCACAGATGAAATAGCAAAGGAAAATTAAATAAAAAAGAGGTCTGAAGGAAGAAAAATGTACAGCTGACTCAACACAGCAACTTGCTCTTGAAACCTTTTCTAGGACCAAAAAAAAGGTAATTTTGCCACATGCAAAAAAAGATATTATTAAAATAATTAGGATGCTAAATGCAGGATCTGTAAATAATCAGATGTATAACAATGGAGAGTACATGAAGGGAGGGAAAAAGCAGTAAAAAAGTCCCAACTTTTCTACAAGAAAAAGGAAACAAGAACAAACTTCTGAGGTTAACAATAAGTGAAGAAAAATGAGATATACCACTCTTACCTGTGCTAATTAATAAGTTGCAGAAGTTCTTTGGGAGTTTCCGAGGTGATGACCTGATGACCTCAACTGCAAAGGAACAAAAAATAAGCAATCAGTTATCTGAAGAGAGTTTTATATTAGCAGTGATGGTCAAGACAGAAATTTTGTATATCCTCCTCTGGCTAAGCTATACAAATGAGTAACAACTGTGCCTTTTATTCCTATGTATTTGCCTAACAAGAAGTTGGTCAGTTTTCTGGAAATATTGTCTACTATGAGTGCTTACAAATCCTGAGCATGACAGAATTTTTCTCTCAGCTGTATTTTTTTTTCCAGCACACTTGTCTCCATCACAACAGTAAAATATAAGAAATTTGTTGTAGGAATGTACAGCCACATATACTTCAGGTGAAATTTCCACTTTGGATGAATACACTGCAGGGCCCTGCTGCAGAGTGCAGGAGTCTAAAGAGCACACAGAAGTTCCTGGATGCAGTTCTAAAGGCTTTCTAAAGGCAATAAAAGAGACGAAGATAATATAAAATCCTTAAAGTTCTTTAAATTCTTCTTATTCCCAATGAAGCCATCAACCCTTCATGAAAAATACAGCAGGAGCTATTAACAAACATTGATTTGTAAATATTAGGCACTGGATTGCAAGATTGCTGAAGAAAAAAATCCATCTAAGTGTTAACACAAACTCACCTTACTTTTTTTTTTTTTAAACAGTTTTTGTAACTTTTATTCATGTCTAACAAGTTTTCCACCCAGCCAGAGCATCTATATGGATATATGTTATAATACAGTACCACAAACTATTCTATAACAAGAGTAAACTGCATAAAAGCAAAAAATTAGTTCAAAACACGCACGCACTGAAAATTCAGCCATCTATTGCTCAGATTAGAGAAACTGCCACTTTTTAAATCAACTATCACATGCTGTCTCACATTCTTTGACTCCTTGCAGCAGCAGGACAAAGCACACAGCCAACCCCAAGTGGAGGGACTGTGAAATCTGATGGGCATTAGGTCATGCAGGTGGTAACAGCTGCAGCAGCCCAAAAAATTCAGCATGCAGTTTAAAACCACTTCTAAATACTTTACCATTCATAGTCTGGAAATATCCATACCTAGCACCATGAGATACAAACAAAAACTGAGGAACAAATTCATATGCACTCTCAATAAATGTGATTATGCTTAAACAGAAAAGTCTTTACTTCCAAACCCAAGACCCAGCAGAATTACATATAATTTTGGGTTATTTTCAGCTTCCCCAGTATCTCCAGAGGAAGAGAGTCAATTTCAAGGGGGAACAGATAGAAATTAAGAAAAAACATAAAGTACATGCTGGTGCTAAAGTTGGCAGATATAAGCCACACATAGCCAAATGGATCAGCTTAAAATTCTGCATCTTTCAAAATCCTCAGCCCAGAGAAGACTTCCCTTGGAGAGAAATCCAAAGAAAGAAATCAGATTAAGTTATCAAATTCTTAAAACACATTAATTTCCTTTGACCCATTTAACTTAACAAAAGCCCTGGCACTCTGTAAAACCCCTTAGGCAAGATCTATGCATTTTCTTCTTTCAAAATTGAAAATAAAACACTGCTCTCTTATTAGCATAAATGTGTCATGCCTTACCAAGATAACCAGTGTGAACAGAAAACAGTCAAACTAAGCAGCTGCTAACCCATGATGCTCAAAAGCATACACAAAGGTTGGAAAGTTCAAAGGATACTAAAGTAGTAAGATGCTCAAATCTCTGAATTAAATGAGAGTTTAGCACGCAATTCCTGTGGATTGCTTTTAAAAGTCTATGTTGAAAAACAGCCAACAATAAAAAAAAACAGAAAAAAAGAAAATCTGTTTTAAAAGCAATCAAGCTATCAAGCAGTAGTTTATAAAGAGAAAGGAATTAAATTTAGCCTTGTTCATCTCAAATAATTCCAAATCTGTACACCCTATAAATAAAATTCCAGACCTGATTTTTCAATTGTCTTAATATCTGGTATACCTTTCCACGACATATCAGAGATCTGTTTCTTTAAGCCCTTGTATCTCTGCTGTACAGCACAGGCCCCTGGTTACAGAAACTTCTGTCATTAAGTTCTCCATTAATTACAAATTGTTCAAGATACTAATTATCCTAGCTGCTACAGCTGTCAAAAAAAATTACTACAATGGAAATTTATGTTTACAAATGATTAAAAAAAAAGCATAAGGACAATACTTATAAAAGTTGGATGAATTTTGCCACTGAAAAGCAGTTAATTTAAATTAATTCCAAGAGCTCCACAGTAATTTCCAGTCCTCACAAAAAAAAAGGATTTTTAAAGGAGTTTTCAATTCACCCTTCATGCAAAGAGATTTAATTTTATTATCAAAACATAGCATTTAAAGACATTAACAATATCTGATTTAAAAACAATGTGGCATGATTTTTGTTTTTTATTTAATTTTAATTTTTTTTTCATAAGGCATCATGCAAAACAAAATTATGGGACCTGTCACTTAAAGAGACATTAGCAAACATTTATGATGACAGAAGTATCCTTCATATTACTGTCAGACATAAAAGGGTCTTGGTTCTTTGGTTTATTAAGCTAAACCACAGAGAGGTTTGACTCTTAAGCACTTATGCTGCAAAATCATGTAAAAACCCACTCTGCTACTGCATCCAGACCCCAAAGGGGTCCAGCCGTGTCTGTTGACAACTCAAATGTGAATTTCAAGGAAACTGGGCCAGCACAGCCCACTGTGAACATGGGGCAACAGAAAAATTGTCTAGAAGTATCTACCTAGCTGATAATAGTTCACAAAAGTTGGGATAATCAATGGGTTATTCCATATTTTCCATCACAATCTGGCATGCCAGTCTCTGCTATTTTATTTATTTTTACCTTGCCTCACTCATTTACACTTTGAGCAGGCTGGGGGCAGAGACCAAATCTTCATCAGAAACACCTAAGTAGCCCCACAGAGCCTCATCAGCCCCTTCCAACTCCAGTTTCACATCTAAATGTTGTGGCAGCCACATTGTCAGTATTAGAAGTATCACTGAAGTGCTGGAAAACACAATGTCCTCAAGAGAAAAGAGAGCACTCCCTTTGTTATATTTTACTGAAAAGTCCTAAAATAATTCTTGTCATCATCATCATCATTATTCTGTCAGACATATGATTCTTTACCATTTGTAATTGCTACCCAAAAGTCACCTTAAAATCATCTTTTTGTACACTCATCTAACCAATAAGAGAAAGAGGTATATTTAGCTGGGAGTCAAATATTTCAAGTTATATCAAATTAATATCAGTTCTGTCCAGCAGAACAATTTTCCTTAGATCACACCAAGTAAAATTTTGGACTTTGGATTTTGAGCTTCACAGTCTATACAGGCTCAATAAAAACAGCTGAAGGAAAAGAGTCATTTCTATCTCACATTAAAAAGAGTGAGGGGGGGGTTAAAAAAGAACACTAAATTTTGATTTGCCCTCTCCAAAACACAAGTACACAGAGTAGCAGTTCTCAGTTACTCCAAAGTTAAAGAGTGAGGTAAAAAGTGATGCACAGATTTCTGAGAACAGCTGAAATTATTCCCACATGGCATTCTGCTCAATGAATTTGAACAGGCTTGCTTTGAGAACACTGACAGTCTGGAGGTAAAACAGTGTCAGTTTGCACAAGATCACATTCCCCAGGGCCAGATTTCAGATTCTCATTGTTGCATTTCTGTGCAAAGACTGTGACGTCAAAGCTATTAAGTACATCTTTCACTACTCATTTCCTAAATGCAGAAAATACTCCCCTTGGAATAACAACCCTGAGTGGTCAATACCATGAAGTGATCAGGATCTTTTTTCCCCTTCTTCCTCCCAGGAAAAAAAAAAGGAGCACAGTTCAGACTTTGAAAGGATAGGAACAGCTGTTCCCATCTGAACAGTCATGGCGCCCTTGTTATCCAAGATCAGAGGAAAAAACATTACTTTTAAATCTTCAACCAGTAGTTCTCTGGAGAGAACAAACTGCTTTCTGAAGAATAAATTAAGCATTCAATTAAACTCTACAACAGGTAACTACTGTTCTCACTTTGGAGGAAATACATTCAATGATATTATTACAATCCTTTGCAAACAACTCCAATAAATCACATCAAATTGAAAAATTCTCTTCTCAGTTCAAGCAAAATGTTCAATATAAATAACACGCAGATTTAAGAAAGGAGAAAAATAATAAAATACCCAGAATACTGGCACTGTATCAGTCCCTGATTCCCCAATTCCAGGACTAGGTTAGCAGACACATCCATTTCTGCAAAGATCTTTCTCAACTCACTCCTGATTGTCTCCTTTCCAGGATTACAAATGCATATATAAGAATTCTGAGGTACTTCCAAACACTTATGGCTTTAAAGAATTCATTTGTCTCCATTGATGAAGCATTTAATTCAGGTTAAATTACAGTGTTTATGAAATAGCTTCAGGATTTATTGTATTTCCATGATAACTCATCAACTGCACTTTAGCTTGAAGGAATATAAGAAGAGAACTTAATTAACACTAATTTTCAAACTGCCAAGAGCTGCTGTAGGTTCAAGAATTTTATCTATCCTATGAGCATGACCCAAATAAATAAACAAAAAGGTACTGCTTCCAGACCACTGAGCCTTTTACTAAAATTAATTGAGCAATATTGACTCAAGTATACTCTAATCATCTAGAAAAGTTAAAGGCAACAGTAGCCTCTGCAGATACAAATTCTTTTAACTTTCTATTAAAACACTGACCATGGTGAGTTAATTAAGCAACATATTTATCTCTAGATTTCATGTCGTTTAAATAACTATTATGTTGCACACTAGCTGCCATGTTGAAAGGAGTTCTCCAAGCTCAAGAAGGTAAAATAAATAGAGGAAAACAAAACAGTGAAACAATTGTTACGGTTTTTACCTGATTTAGTAAACCTGTTTAGGAATAAACTATTAAGGATAAAAGAAAGAAAACTGTAAAATGTTCACATCAGCATAAATCTAAAAAATATTTCATATACTAATAGGAAATAAAATGTTAAAACACAATACCATGATCTAAATTTTCAACTCTGAAACAACATAAGTGTAAATTTTAATTTAATATCTCATTTTTATCACTATGTATCAGGCTGTTTTACTTTATTTCTAAACCAAAGATGCTGTGGCCTTTAACATTACTAAATAGCTTATAGGGCCAAAGCCTTATTGAACTGTAATGCTTTTTTAATAAGTGTTTTCATGGAAGCAAGTCATTATACAGGCAAAATTCTTTTACACAATAAGACCATTTAACTGCTAAAACAAAGATTTACAATTAGGAGTGGCTGCAAGTATAAAGAAGATGTTATTTATAGTAAGCTTTTCTCAAAGAAAGCAAACATCATTTCAGAACACCGAGGAATCAAATGCATCCACTTGGGTAAGATTATCAGAATGACTAAACACTACTTGTGGAGGTGTTCCAAGACTGTGTCCACAATCAATCTAAATTTAACAATATACATATCTATAATGTGCAGGTAATGAATACTCATCTTTTTCTCTCAATAGAACCCCTGCCACTGTGCTATGATCAATCTAACAAGAGAGAGTATTGCTTAAACAGTGTCTCAAATCAAAACCACAGCATTATATTCCTAGCTGCAATTAACAGCATCTCTAAAATGTGTAAAACCCTGTTAAGCAAAGCCATGAGATAGCAGGTGAGGATGGCTTCCAGCTTAGGAGAGCTCTAGAAGCTGTTACCACATGTGGTATGGGATTTTGGTAATTGATTCTGCAGGAACCTCTGTAAGTTGTTCTCTGCTGGAAACCACTTAGATCCTGTACCATTTGTTATGTCTATTCAGAGAATCTGCACTGGAGTTGGCAGCCAAAATAGCTGGCAACAAGAATATTGTTGGCTTCAACACTTCCTGTTTTCCACCCAGGAAACATTAAAAGAGGAACATACATAAGCATCACTTTAGGTTTATCAGAACACACATTTTATTTCTTCAGTCAATACAAAAGATGTAATGCCAATTTTTCAGAAAACATTTGGCATTACCAGAGTGTCTTGTAATTTCTTCCAGTGTAAATATATCGCTCAGAAACCTTTTCTGCAAATAATAAGCTGAAGGACAAGTCATTAGTCTCACCTCAGCCACACACATCCTCAAAACAATATCCAGTCCCCTGAAAAATTCCCTGGACCACTGCAAACCACCACTAACAGCCTTGCAGCATCTTTATCAGGAACAAGAACCAAACCACAACAACTCCATTTCAGATGTCAAGAGTAAGGAGATTTCAGTGGGAGTCTTCTTAAATCGTGAATTTAATCACAGACATTAAGCCAGTACAATTACATGTCAGTAGGTGTGAGAACTGCCAGATGAATCAGGGGAAAAGGAAAGAGAGATCACAGAGAAAAATTACAGCTTGGGTGTTCTGCTAGATTGATAAAAATATGTAGGATTGAACACAGAAATGTGTTCCAAAGATGACCTAGGCAAAGACAAATATATGCCTTGAAGGTTTGTCAGCTAATTTTCAAGAGTGGATAAACTGTCTCTGAGCAATGATTAGTTATTTTTAAAATTCTTATTAAGAAGTGATTTATTGTGGCAGAGATTAGTAACTCACAAAATCATTACATATTTACATGGAGAGGGTTCGAAATATGTTACTTCAGCCTTTCAGTTTAAAACCTTTTAGTTAGATATGTACACTTCATAGATAGATTTTGGTCCTCCTTGCAAATCATACATGCCACAGCACACATTGGTTTAGAAAGTCCTTCAACTGACAATATACAATGTAAATACAGAGAGAAAGGCTGCAACTTTTGAAAGCAAGCTTTTTGAAGGACCTTTTAGGCATTCACACAAGTTTAGTAGGGGATAAATTGTTTAAAAAAGTATAAATTCACATAGCAGAGTCACAGAAATAAGAGCCCATTTGAAATTTAAATAAAAAAAAGTCACTCAGAAAAAAAAGTCAGCATCAGTAATGGAACTGCAGCTCCTTTTATGTGGTGCAAGACTTCAAAGTTCCTGTATAGCTGCATCTTCAGAATCTAAACTCTCTGAATGCTGGAGCAGAAACCTGTGTATGTGTGTGAAATGACATTAAAATGATAAAAAAACATTAGAGGAAAAGAGGATTGACAAGATGAAACACAGGCATTAAAAAAAAAAAATCATCCACTGTATTTTTGGTGTTTGCCACAATGATGAATTTCAAGCCAGTCCAAAAAATTATGAAATATGTAATTGCCTAGTCCAAGAGTTAAGAGTTGCCTTTTTTGTTTTCTCTTACATTAGTCCTTTCAGTTAATCTATGTACACACACGACCTGTTAGGACAAACAGAGTTATTGCAAATTGAAAATTTAGGTCCTGTGAAAATAAGAAAAATCAGATGCCCATCTCCTATTTCTTTTGTTTGCAGATTTTAAATCTGGTGAGCTGAAGGGTTTTGCTTTTTTTGACAGTTATTTGGAGGCACTTTCTTTTAATTTCTTTGGATTCTGCTAGGATTTGTTGTTTTTTTGTTCTCATCTTCAGAGCCAAATGTCTTGCTCCATTCTGCTTGCTCACTGACCCTGTGATCCCTGCATTTGTTTTGCTATGAGGAGACACTCATATAGTCCTGGAGGCAGAAAGCAATTAAAACATCATGATCCAAAGTGTAAACTTTCCAAGCAGTCTCACTGCTGACTTCTTTATGAAAGAATACTAGAGGTAGAATTAGTGTTACCTTCTTTAGGAAAAAAAAAAAAAGTTATTAGGCTCAAAGCCTACTGATGAAGAGAACAATTTCAATATCCAAGCTACCAGAGAACAAAGGGTTTAAAATCTCATTCTTACATTTCACATATAGGCAGTTTATAATTTAGTACAGAGTTTTTGGATTAGCACACACTTTCACCCAAAGAACAATTCTGGAAACACCTGGAAACACCAACAAAACCAAAAAATTTCAGGAATTTAGCCTAGTCAAGTAAGAACAGGCACATTACTTCATGTCAGGAAAAATTACAAACTCCAAAGATTTCTAGAATAGGTAAGAGCTACTATATCACAGTAAAAAAAGAGATAACAACAATCTTTTACTTCATGTGTCTGTTATCTAATCTTTTTTCGCTTGTTGAGATGATAAAATTTGAAAAATATTTTTTCAGTTTATGCCTGAACCTCTTGTTCAAATTTCTGCCCTGGCAGGTGGTTGAAGACAGTCCATACCCAAGGAAATAGAAAGAGAGTTGCCCTACTAGATGTCTCACTAGGCTCTGAGTTGATCCAATCCCTGCTCTTTCCTGCTACAAGGGAAAACAAGTTCACCAAAATAACTCCAGCTCTTATTCCCAGCTGAAACACAAAGCTTCCTACTGTTTTGCCCCCTTACAGACAAGAGCCAGAAGAGCTCAAATCTCTCTTCCACTTTAACCACAAGTTCGTATCAGACAGGTCATCAAGAGAACTTGTTCAATCAACAGAAAATTTCTGAAAACTCCAATATTTTAAACTTGTTTTGTTTTGGGTTTTTTTCACATTTCAGCTGTAACTTCGCATAATATCAATCATTATTTGATGTATTCACAGCTGCTCTTGTATGCCATGATCAGGCAAATGGTCCTTTACAATAACACCTACTAACTCTAAACAGTCTAGGAAAAAAATAGAAGCAGTTAAAATGATGTATTTTACCCAATGTCACTATGCAGATACTTAGTTCTTCACATTATTAAATTGAACTAAATATTCTATTCCTTGTTAAAGACACTTTATTTAGTTTAAAGACCAATACATTGATGGGAAGATATAGTGTAAAAAAACAGAAATTAGGTTATTAGGTTGCTGATTTCTAACAAAGAAAAGAAAGGGTTCATAATAATGCTGATAAATTTCCTAACAATTGATAGAAAATTATGGTGGTTAAAAGCACAACAAGAACTGTTAATCTGGAGAAATAAAAGCAAGAGGTTGTTGAAGATGGGGTGAGTGGGGGAAAGGCTGACAGAAGTGGGATCCAGTAGGAAGAACACAAAAAAATGAGAGGAAAAGGTAGAAAAGGGAAAGTTCTCAGCAGGAAGCATTACTAGAGGAGGGCAGATATGAATATACATGTGGCAAGAGGTGTGTAGTGCACATGCTGTTACGGGCCACTGCAATAGCATCCCAGGGTCGTGATAGTCAAGATTACCTGAGTTTAGCAAAAGTGAATTAAAACCATCAGGAACATGCTTGTATTATTTAGGACCTTCTTGCAGCTCCTTTTTGCCTAGCTCCCAAAAGCCCCAATATGGGATAAATTATGTCTTGTGAGGAATATTTCTGTTCTGTAGAATACTGTCATCTGCTCCTCAGTGGGAATTAGACTTCATTACCAGACCTGCAGGGCATGCTGCAAGGCACTTCCAGTTACACAGCCTGCTGTACGGAGTTGGGATTTGATCAAGGTGAGATCAGTACTTGGGAGAACAGCTGCTGATTGGTTGAGCTCTGTCTGTTTCTGTAATTTGTTTCAGTGATAATGAAGACCTGGAAAACAGTTTTGTGCAAGTGAATCACAGACACTCATCCTGCTGAAACATCTCTGTAGACCTGGACAGAGAATTTTCTTTAAGCTTCAATCTCCATTGCTGCAATGTTCAAGCCATTTATAAAGCTTTATATGAAAGCACAGAATTATAGGCACACTGAAACGAGAAGATGTAGAGTCCATCGAAATATCAAATTGTTTTCGTTTTTTTACCAATGAAATCAGCTCTAAGAGATCCAGTCAAGTCTTTGGTGCCACTTATGAGGCTAACATTAGCTGAAATTAAAACTTTACTAGTTTTAGTAAACCATGAATGTACAGCAAACCTTTACACTCGAGAGGAACAAATCTGTAATGCTCAGAACAGCAGATATTACTAGGCTACTACATAAAAAAAGGGATTTAAAAGTAGAAGAGTTATTGGAATCACATGCTGTGCATTGATGACTGTCATCCACTACACTTCCCTAAAACTTAATGAAAGTAGAAGAGGTTCCAAGGAGAACATCCAGTTTATCCCACCAGCATAGAGAGACAAGCATACAAAGATAAAGTACTAGTGTGAGAATGCACAATGAAGCTGTGACTTGGAAAAGGAAGGCAACACCATCTACAGAGAGGGTTTTGAACACATTGGCCCCATTACTTATTTTTTAAAATGTCTGTTGCATTTATACAAGACCACTGCACCTCAGGCTTAAGAATCTGTAAATTCTGTATCTACATCTTTACAAAAATAGAAAAAGCTGGAAGAATTTTTGGTTCTTTTCTCCTTACACACCTTTATAAATCCAAGTATTAGATCAACTGCCATTTAAAATTTCTGTTACGCAGAGAACTATGTCCAGCATAGTCTAACCAAAAACCTTTGGTTAGTTTAAAATCTCAAAGAAATTTATGTGCTTATTCATAGCAGCAATAAGATTTGACAACTGCTTGCTAATTAGTTGTCTTACAGAATATTTTACTCAGTTTTCATTTAATTTATACTTGTTTTGGAGATTTAATCAGATGACAAGTTTTAATTAGGCAAAATGAAAAATTAAGGTTCATGTTTAAACTTCAGTTTCTGGAGATAAAAAATTATCTTTTCAACAGTTTCTGTCATTTACAGAGAAGATTGTGCAACCAACTTAGATCAGAGCCAAAAAATGCAAAGCACTAGCCCAGAAAAAAACAGGAGGTTTAAGTAAAAATATTAATATCACATTTTTAAATCTCTGCTTCTATCCTGAAAAAATAATAAAGCAACACTCTGGTACATAATTTAGTATGTTTAAAAAGGCAGTCGAAGGTTTAAAAACATCTCAATCTATCAGTCCCACAAAATACTCCTGGATTCTTCAAGTCAAAAAACCCTTGATCTAGTCCAAATTTATTATCACCAATGAGCAGGACACAGTCCACCCTCATGGCTCCCTTATCCCTCTGGGTTTTATGTTGTTTATTAAAACTGAATGTCAAGATAGCAGGGAGTAAGCAATTAGCTAGAGAAAATATTGGGAAAAGAAAGAGAGACACTCTTTAATTTACATGTCAAAGCTTTACATAGACATGCTATAGCTCTTGGGACACTGGGTTTAAAATTTTCTTACCATTCCTAAGTCTAGGTTCACATGTTCCTTGTAAAATCATCATGGAGAGTATATCTCATTACAGCCTGTGACACAAGTTATGCTCTCTCAGTAAACCTGGGGAAAAGAAAATACACCCCAAAGAACAGCAAAGTAATAAAATCTGACATTAAGAAAAAAATTATCATAAAGAAAATCTAATAATGGCTCCTAGCACTTCTTAATAAAAGATACTCAACTGTAGCATCTTGAGGAACATGACTTGTTTTAATTATTTATTGAGAGCTGATGGTTTATTTGAAAGAAAATGCAATTACATCCTGACACTTTAATCACTATCAGTTTGTTTTGTTCACCTGATACTGCTAAGAGGAAGGTTACCTTCCTGTGGAAATTCTGACATTTCTGTAATTGGTTTTGCAACCCTTCCAAGAGACTGAAAGTACTCCTTTCATTAAAATTGTGCAAAAACTGGAGTTATGATATTATTAAGATTGATGGCCAACATCACCAATAACCCAAACCTCAAATAGAGCAAGTTTCTTTTTTGTTTTCCTGTAGACACAAGCCATATATAGGCTTTGGGCATCAAAATTTCCACTGACACAAAAACCACAAATCAAACACAGCCCCTTAACAATTCCATTCAAATCAATCTATTAACCAGAGGAAAAGAAATAAAGGGAAAAATAAGCGAAAACTAGCAAATCAAAGGCTCATAGGACAGAAAAAAAAAACTCTGCTCCACTGAAATAAAACAATTTTGCTAAATTTAGCCACTAGGTTAGAGATTTTCTTGCCAATTGGTCAAAACCAGGAAAAAAAAATTACATTCTCAAAATCACTGTGCCAAGCTTCAGCTAGTTTCAATATTTTAAGTATTTCAGAATATTCAGTAAGACATTGAGCTGAATTAAATATCTAGCTTCAAAATAAAGTTAAGTCATTCAGCAGAGATTCTAGCATTGTTTATCTATAATTGCGTGATGTTTATCATCCTTCAAGGAGCACTGCACAAGGAGTAGAAGAGGAAGCAACAGAATCATATCGTTACTTTTTTTGGGCTGACTTCAGTACCCATACAACTGCACTTTCAAATTTTCATTGCCCTGTCCAGGGACTTTTAAACACACTAAACTATTCTGCAAGTGAGAGATGACTACCAGGTCACCTAGAAGTGACCTGAATGTGTCTTGGCCACGGTTCACAACACAATTTTCAATGGGACCAATGCTCTGACTTAGTGCATCTACCAAGGCTTACACAGCTCCTGGCCAGCACGGAAGAAGCTCAGGAGAGGATCCCTTCCGTGCTCTTTGAAGAGGAAAAAAAAGAAGCTTGCAGGGTCAAGTGAAGCAGATAAAGTACATATGGTATGACACTTAAGAACAGACACGTTTCCTTTCCCTCTCAGAGTTTCACCACATCTTTGGACAATTCAACCGAACATTAAAATACCTAACCCTTATCTGTGCCAGACCCATATGATGTAGCCTTAAAGGCTTACCCAGGACAACCAACAGAGGAAAAAGCAATCAAGAGCTGCAGGAAATTGGATGGACCAGGTGTTCAAACAAAGCCTAGCTCCCTAAAAGCAGGCAGAGTGTGAAGAATCAATAGGTACACCAAATACAGCTAAATGGAGAGCGATTTTAAGTTATCTTTGTGGGATTTAGAGATAAGAAAGGAAAACATAAATTCGTGAACCTGTCAATGACAGAGCCTCTCCAAACAATCCAAACTGTATGAACCTTCGAAGTGATTTTAAAATCACTTATCTAACATTAAAGTGGCAATAGGTACTTTGAAGAGAAAAATATACTTGTTTAAATTATTCCCCATGGTGCATGAGTATCTCACTTTGTGCCCTTGAAGCTTTCCCAGTGTCACAGTTAGTAAATGATGCTGAGAACTCTAGCCTTTACTTCCTGCATGGGAAAAAAACCTAACAAAGGGCTGAGCCTCTGCAGAATACAAGTTCAGTCATGAAACTAGACAACACCCTACAAGAAGCCATCAAAAAGTTATTGAAAGAGGACCTTGCAAAATAGATAAATACAAATCTACTGCCCCTTGTACAGACGGGAAAGGTGGAGGTTCCCCTAATACAATCATGCCAAGAAAATTCCCATTTTGATTTAAAGCAATAAGAATTTATTTCTCTTTATTGACTTTTGTCAAGATCTCAATAGACAGTGAAATTTCATCCCCTCCTCAAGTTTCACGCTTAGTTGCTATAAATGTTTTCCTGCATCAAAAAAAGTAGTAAAAGAATATACTGCTAGTCAGCTACTACATTTTCCAAAGCATGCTTCAAACACTTACTGAAGTAGTATTTACGCCATTGGCATAGCTGTGTCCTTCACTAGAGGCAACTGCATATATTATCATTTTTTAATGCAAGAAGTTTCCATGTTTATGATATTTTATGCAAGACATTTCATAGTTATAGAATGCAATCAGTAGACTTCTTTCCTTAAAAGGCTTTATAAAAATTGTATATGCCTCAGAAGAAATTATGCTGTATCTTGTATCACAGATTTATGCAACGTTATGGTAGCGACCATTTAATATCGCTAAAAAAACACCTTCCTCAATATCCATGAGCAAAATATAAAAGTTAAAAATTCCAGTACCAAAGAAAAAAGAAGTTTAGTACTTGAACTATGGAGATTAAAAAACTTTTCATCAGATTCCTAAATTATCATTTTGAACACGATAAAAGTGTAAAATCTTGAATGGATTACTTCTATCACCATTTCTCCTGCTCTCTGTGGATTCACTAAAGGGCTTTTCCTTTCAGGCTTCAACTACATACTTAATGTGGAGTTGTATTAATCAGAATTCCGGCATGCAACCTTCAGCTATCCAGTCGTACTAATTCATTTATCAGTCTCGCCCTCCTGCTGAACCCAAGCAAGCCCACCCATTCAGAACTATCTGTAGGGCAATCAAACATCAGGTCACAAGCAAATCCTCTTTCTTTGGAAAAATCCCTAAGGAAAAAGGTTCCATGTGCTGCCTTACCAGCAGCACCTGGCTTCAGGAGGGCAGCAGCTGATCTGGAGAATGTTTCCATCAGCAGCAGGTACAAAGCAGCTCCCAGATGCATTTTATTTTCCCCTTTTCAAAATTCTCTCCTCCACATGTCACATCACTCCCTGACTTACCAAGGCACGGCTGACCAAGCTCACCCCTCCCATCAATTCCATTAGAGATCTACAAATCACAGGCTAAAGATTCATCTGCCCAAACCAGGAAGATAACTGAACAAGATTTCAGAACCTCAAATAACTAATGATATTGGGCTGCTTCAGGATGTCATCCATGAGCAGTATGGAGCCCAGAGCATTATTTAGAAGGTAGGGGGAGCCAGCTGAAAATCAACTCTGTTTTCTCACAATATAAATACAGGTCATCCTCAAGCAACCAACTTAAAAGTCATGGTAAGCACCTAATCAAGCCAGAAATTGCTTCCCTGGTGTCAGCTCAGATGGAAAAAGATCACCGCTCCAAATAAATAGTTGGAGTTATATTTCTGCACAATGATAACTCTAAAGCAATACACATATAGAACAGCATGAGTCCAAAAATTCTGTCCTGCAGAATTTCTCAGAGGACTCTGACTAGACTAGGGAAAAATCCTATCCGTAAAATTATGTTTACCACACGAAATGAAGTGAGTATGAGACACTTCATATATTCTCGAGATACTGAAAAGACAACTCAGTGGAAGATATAAAAGAAAACCAGTTGCAGAGAAGGAGCATTTACACATGAAACATTAACACATTAAAGACACTTGGAGCTCTGCAAATGTCTGAATCCCAAATAAAAAGCTTCTGAAATAACGGTAATACTGTTCGATATACTGTAACAGTTAAATAAACAATACATTGCTAATCTACATAAGAAAGGGAGCAGAATAAAGTGAAGGATTGCATAAAGGCATCATAGAAATCAAAATCGTATTCAAGTGGTATATTGCGCACACTTCAAGGGTCTTCATTTCAAAAAGGAACAGATGATAGCTGATTACTTCAGAGACAAGCAAAAGATGTGACTAGATGTGCTTAGTCTCTATATCTGAGAGATAGAGCAAGGAATAACTTCTTGAAGAAATATAATAAACTGGCTTAAAATTTATTTTTTTAATTCTTACAGACCTCTTCCTGAAAAAGAGGCCCAGTCACACAAATTTTATCTTCCCTTATATACAGCAGTTAGTTTGTGAAAGTCATTGCTACAAGGTTATGACTGAAATAGCAACTGCAGAATACATATATGCTTAGAGTTAGTTTTTGTAATCAGTTAGCAGTAATGACAAACAGGAACTAAACAGTAACTTCTGAGGTCAGTCTTGTCAGCTCGTGAGTCTAGGGAAGAGAGGTGCTTCTTTCTGTCTTTTGGAGGAATGTTTTTAAAACCCTCTTTTTTTGTTTCATTTCATTCTTTTCTCTCTCATTGCCTTTTCAAGCCATATGTGGAGAGAACAAATTGTAACACTCAAGTTTCAGTTAAGAAGCCCAAACACGACCAAGTAGATTTTTAAGTTTACTGTTGTCCTAAGCATTTTTTTTAACATATGTATATATACACACACATTGGTTTTATTGATGGCCGACTTACCTACATTATTAAATTTCCTGTGGTGGAAGCAGGATGTCTTCTTTCAAGAGACCATTTTTCTACCGCACAATAATAATTTTACAGTGAGCACTGCATATAAATCAGATTATTTTATAGAATATTCGTACCCAAAACACACTCTTTACTGCACATACTCTTTTTTCCCAGGGATAATGTCTTTAAGCCCCTCTAAAGTTACTTAACTATCCCTGCATAGAAGCCATTCTGTTACAAAATGGAATCCAGAAAACACAGCAACGAAGCTGAATTTTTAAAATAAGGAGACTGAATTGCACTTCCACTGAAGAAAAGTCTTCATTTACACCTATTCCAATGGTTAATTTTAAACCCATCTTCCCTCTTCTCTTCAGAGGAGCACACTTCACTAATCTCATTACAATGTATTGCCAAATTATCCTTTTTTTTTTTCTTTTCAGTTCAACAGGTTTTTCAGTTGAAAGTAATTATCTACCTTTTCCTTTAGTTTGCTTCTTTTCATTTTCCTGGAAGGCTAATTTTTTCTCTAGTTGGCATAAAAAATCAGTCATTCTTTTCAACTGGGAACTATCTCTACTTAGTGGAGAAGACAGAGTGTCCAGCCTATAAGGAACTTCATATGAACTACATAAAATAAAGCCATACAATATGGAGCATGAGGTTTTAAAACAGAAATATACCTGTATATGTTACTCCATGTCAAAAGTTACAAAAGTATTTTAGTTATTAAGAACTGTGAGAAGAAACAAAATAAGCCCAACCCAATTTAAGTTTTTACTGAAATTCAGATAAAAAACTGTGAACAGGTATTCTAATTGCTTTTAATGTTAGTGTTAGTACTCCATTCTTAAGCAGAAAAAAACTGTTTTAGAAATAGTCATGAGTTATCCTACCAGTTTTTAAACTAGCTACAGTCATAAACTATGATTTCGGTGTAGGTTAATTTTGATGGATTCCTAATGGAGCTCATCAGGATAATAATCTAAAATACTACGTGATCTTTAGGGCCCCTTCCAACCCAAGCCATTCTGTAAGTCCATGAAGTTGCTTTGTAAGAAGGCAAGGCAGTAAATACTTTCGGAATTTTTCACAATTAAAAAATTACTTTTACTGTCAAATGCATCAAATTGATGAACCTGAAACTGAAGGCTAGTATGTATTTGAACACACCGTTTTTTATCTACTTAGAGCAGACAATTCTACAGACAATTAGCAGCCTGAGCCTGAGAGCTCTGTTTTAAGGCATTAGCTCTTACCTTCACTACATTTTGTTTAATATGACAGAGTTCACTTGTTAAGGAGGCAGTTCACATTCCTTCCATTTTTTTCCTATATCCTTCTCAAAGATTAACTTAGACACAGATTATTGTCTAAAAATAACTCTTCCCAAAATCTCAAAAGCCCAGACTTTTCACTCCAAAATACTGTTTACAAAATATTTCTGGCACTCTGAAAGAATTAGATTCTAATTTAAATTTTATGACACGAAAGCCAGAGGCAACATTAAATTTTTTAAGTCTAGAAGGGACATCCAAACGCCATCACAAATTCTAATCATATGCTGGTGGGACATCTAATCTTCTAAGTGTAAGTATCTTTCGGCAAGGAGAAAATCTTTTGAGTAAACATCACAACCTTATTTTCACATCTGGCACTTCCAAATGGAGGGTCACTTTTCAGCTCCACTCACTTTCTGTCTTACTTTTACCTAAGTTAGATAGAAAATGTAGACATAGCTTTGTCTCCTGACTAGCTAAGAGAAGAGAGAGAACAAAGAACTGCCATACACCAAGATCTCTGATCAAACTACATCCAAATTTTTAACCAGACAGGAAAATTTCAATTTCAGCTCTATCTTAAGAGCTGCCTCCATGTCTTGGTTCAGATAGGCACTTCAGCAAGTGCTTAACACCAGCTTTGTATCTGAACAGCTATATTTCAGGTAGATGGGGCCCCCACACACGGATGTCGTGCTCCAGGCAGGGTCTCACACAAATGGCCTAGAGGGCCACGCTCCCTCCCTTGGCTGCTGCCCTTGGCCCCTTTCCCTGCAGCCCAGCCCATGGCTGCTTTCTGGGCTGGCAGCACCCACTGCCGGCTGGCGCTGAGCTTCTCCTCCATGCGCAGCCCAAGTGCTGCTCCTCAGCCCCTGCCCCGCTCGGCTCCCTGTCCCCTGCAAAGCCCGTGCTGAGGGCAGCTCCAGCCCCGCTCTGCGGCTTTGGCAAAGCCATTGCAGAGCCCCGGGCCGAGGCAGAGCCCTCCCTGAGGGACACCCCTCACCCCCGGCCTGCAGCCGGCCATGGAGCCGCTGACCACAACTCCCTGCCTGCGTCCATGCGGCCAATTCCTCTGGCCCCGCACAGCCCAGCCTGCAAAGCCAGGCCTGGCACTGTGGGGCTCGGGGGGTCTGTCCTGGGCCATGGGCCTCACAGGGCTCTGGGCACAGCAGCGGTGGCACACACTGAAATGTTCTGGGAAATGGCTTAAACACTGCCAGGAGATTTGCACATTATGGCTAAACTGAATAAAGAGGCTGAGACCACCCCAGCCCACCCCTCCTTCACCTGACTGCAGCTTTGGCCTGGGACTTGAGCTGCCTAACAGCACCTGAGATACCATACAGGTGACACCATTGATCAGTTGCCTCTGGTCTAGGGACAAGGACACAAGACTGAGGCAGGAGAATGTATCCAAAGAAAGCCAAAGCCAGCAGCTGTCCTGAAAATCAGCTTGGGCCAGGCTGGGGCTGGGGGAGGCCGGAGCCCACAGGCTCATCTGCGGAGGCCACGTTTGCACACGCTGCCCACAGCCAGGGAGGGAGGGGGAGAGCTCTGGGGCTGTGCTGGAACCTCTGCTCACAGGCAGTGCACACCCATCCTCCCTCACACAAACCGGCTCCGCTGCAAAATCCCCAGCCCGGGAAGGCCACATCCACGGCACATTCCCGTGAGGGGCAGCTGAGGAGGTGCCACAATCCATCCCACAGCCCCAAAGCGCTGCCCAGACTCACTGCTGAGGCCTTGCAGCAGAGCCCTGCTCGTCATGCAAAGGGATGCAACAGAGCCAGAGGCTGCTGCAAGAGCCTGGCTCAGACTTGGCCCTGCCAGGGCAGGTACCTGGGCCTTCCCACCTGGCCCAAGTGTGTATCGACCCCCTGACCTCCGTGTTTGTGGGGCACCCTCAGCACCAAAAAGATGGAAATGGAGAGAATCCACAGCATGTCACTGGGATCCACAGAGTGGTGAGGTTTTCTACTTAATCAGGCTCTGTCATTCTTTTTCTCAGTTAACACCTCTTTTATCTTTCTTTCTCTCTCTCTGTCTCTGTCTCTCATTTACTCTTGAATAAAACCCATACTACTGACTTTGGCACATGGTCTCATTTGCCCCCTAATTGAGGGAGAGCCATTTGTGATCATTTTATTCAGTGGATCACAACAAGGGGCTAGAAGCCCTCCAGTCTGGGTGCTGCTCCATGCCACTTCCAGGGGCTTGGGCTGCTGAAGGGGTGCTGGGCTGGGCCCTTTGTGACACAGGGACGTTCTATGGGGTTCCTGGGTGGTGAGGGACATTCTGTTGCCCTGGTGACATGGAACAGCCATGCCCTGCAGGGGTATATCCGGGGCACAGGGCCCTGCGCTGCCCAGTCCCAGGAGTACCACTTGCTCAGGAGGAAGCAGCTCCTGAGACCTCTGTGCACCAGACAACATCGGACATGTAAGAGGACAAAGTGAACCCCAACTCCCAGGAAGCCAGCCCCTTGCCCAGCACGCTGAAAGATCAGGCCCTCAGTGGGCAGTGGCTGGGGGCAGGTGACGGCTCGGGCCTGCCCCTGTTGGACCCTGAGGAGGAGGGAGCCTTTGCCAATATGGAGGAAGACTGGCAATGTGACATACATCACGAGCCTTGCCACTGGGGACATGCTTGCGGCCGAGAACTTTGCCTTTGGGAAGATGTTTGTGGCCGAGAACTTTGCCTTTGGAAAGAGATGGAAGTCCAAGAGTTTTACCAATGGCAAGAAGAAGTGACATTCCACGAAGTTTCCCCATGTGGAGCTGTGAGACACCACGAGTGGCGTCAGTGGGAGGCAGGTGTTATAGTCCAGTGGGAAGATGGCACAGAGCAAGAGCTGGAGATGTACCACTGGGAAGAAAGTGTGACAGAGCCCTACCATTGTGATGAAGAGATATGCCATGAGGTGGCTGAATTGGAAGATGTGACATACCCCTGCCTGTGTGAAGGGGAGGAACTGACCCCTTTGGAAGACGTGCCATGCACATGCACATACCCATGTCCTCGGCACATATGCCAATGCGAAAAAGACAGCAGGGACCAAAAGCCGTCCCAAACGGAAGGAAGTGACATGTGCAACAGCTCCGATAAACCCTTCAAGCCAGATAAGCACGACGGTGCCCAGCCTTGTGCCCAGCCTTGTACCCAGCCTTGTGCTCAGCCTTGTGCTCTGCCTTGTCCTGTGCCTTGTGGCCCACCTTGTCCTCCACCTTGTCCTCCGCCTTGTGGCCCACCTTGTCCTCCACCTTGTCCTCCGCCTTGTCCTGTGCCTTGTGGCCCGCCTTGTCCTCCACCTTGTCCTCTGTCTTGTCCTGTGCCTTGTGGCCCACCTTGTCCTCCGCCTTGTCCTCCACCTTGTCCTGTGCCTTGTGCTCTGCCTTGTGACCTGCCCTGTCCTCCGCCTTGTGCTCTGCCTTGTGACCTGCCTCCTCCGCCTTGTCCTCTGCCTTGTCCTGCACCTTGTGCTCTGCCTTGTGGCCCGCCTTGTGTCCCAGTGGCACCCTGCCCTCTCAGCAGCAGCGTGTGCAACCAGCTGGCAGGAAAAGGAGGCCATGATCCGCCTAGCACCCCTCCTGCACCGGGGTGTCTCTCTGAGGTCAAGCAGGCAGTTGCAGCTGCAGAGGCGGAGTCGTCCCTGAAGCCTCTGGTTCCTGAACTAGCCTCAGGCAGCTCCCTAAACATCATGGAAGGGGAGTCGTCCCTGAGGCCTCTGGTTCCTGAACTAACCTCAGGCAGCTCCCTAGGCAGCAGCCTGACTCTGCAGGACTTGGCGGAGAATGTCAGCTCTGATGCGGTGCGCAAGGCAGTGCTTGAGACATCTGGCCAGAAGCCAAAGGAACAGGGGGACCTGAAGCAAAGCACAGCAGAAAAAAAGGAAGAGAGCTCAAACTCTGCCCCACCCACCCCACGGGGAGCCCAGGCAGAAACAGATGAGGGATCAGGCCTGGCAGAGCTGTCCGAAGAAGAAACCAGCACAAACGAAGAAAAGTCCCAAGAGAAAAGCCAGCAGTGAGCAGGTGTCGGCATCGGTGGTCTCAAACTGACTGACGCCGACAGTTTATTATCCTACAGTAAAACTATGCACACTTTTTCTCCATAAACTTCATGGACCATCCACACAACATTGACTCCTTCTCTCCTTTCCAATTCCTTCTACGTGACCAGCTAACTCCTTCCTGTCCCTTACACAACCTTCTTTATCCGTCACACGACATCCTAACGCTCCTTCCTCATAGCACAGCCAGCAAACTTTCTCTTCTTTTTTTCTCTGTCCTTCTAACTCTTTATACCTTTCTTTCTCACATGCATAACACCTGTGTGCACTTCTACTCTTTTATGACTGGTCAGTACACATCAGCATTCCAGGCTTCTTCAGTGCTGTTCACCTGTCTTACAAAGCTGCACCCCATCAGAGATGAGGCCCAGCCACAGCCCCATCCCTAATTTCCTGCAATCTATTCTCCTACAATTCTCCCCCTTTTCTTTTAAATCACAAGTGCCATGTTACCACTTCTCTGCAGGGTCCTTTGCAGAAAATAAGCAAACATGGTACAAGCAGCTCTTGTATAATTTCCATTAGCTCTGGAATGCAGCTGTGAATTGATCCTCATTTATTACCCAGATTCAAAGAGCCCATATCATCCAAGTCTTTACACCTATGCCTATGGACTATTACATCATCAAAGTCTTTACATTTATGCCTATGGAATATTAACAAACAACACATCAAAGTCTTTACACCTATGCTTACGGAATATTAACAAACACCACATCAAAGTCTTTACACCTATGCTTACGGAATATTAACAAACACAACACTATCAAAACACAACACATAACCAAAGTCTTTGTACCTATGCCTATGGAATATTAACGAGAATTTAGAAGCTGCAATTCATAAATACAATACATATGCTTCATCAGCAAATAAACATAATAGAACTACTCTGTCTCCAGCCTCCTTTATCTGCTGCATTAATAAATTCCCTTGTTCTTTTTTCAGTTTTTGTTGCTTTGTCCCTGCAATTTCAGTTCTTCTATCTATCGAAGCAATGTTCTCTTCAAGTTCGGTCACCTCTTTTTTTGTTTAGTTGGTCACCTCAAACCGCTCCTACATGCCTTTTGTTCAGCTCCAACTTCACCTCTCGGAGCTCTGCATGGTTTTTGTTCCTGCGCTCGTGCAGCAGCAACTCAGCAAACTTCCTCCTGCACTCTCTGGGGACCGCGCCACTTCTGCAGCAAGGGATCTCAAGGGGAGTTAGAACCCAGGATCTACCAGAAAGGGTCCCAAGGGGAAGCCGACAGTGAGCAGGAGCTGTCCCAAACAGAAGCTGGTAGCCACCAGGAAGGGTGCCAAAAAGAAGCCAACAGTGAGAAGGAGCTGTCCCAAGCAGAAGCCAGTAGCTATCAGGAAGGCTTACAACAGAGAAACTTGCAATAAGCAGGAGCTGTCCCTACAAGCCATAGCTACCATGGAGGGTCCCAAGGGGTAGCCTGAATTGAGCAGGAGCTGGCCCAAACAGAGACCAGTAGCCATCAGAAAGGGTCCTGAGGGGAAGGCAGCATAGAACAACAGCGGCCTCAAGTAAAATCCAGGATCCACCAGGATGTGTCTCAAGGGGAAGCCTGCATTGAGCAGGAGCTGTCCCAAGTGAAATCCAGTAGTGACCAGGAAGCATCACAAGGGGAAACCTGCATTGAGCAGGAGCTGTCCCTAGAAGAAGGTGGTAGCTACCATGAGCTCTCCAATTGGGATGAATGCATCCAGGAAGAGCTGTTCCACAGCAATATCAGCAGCTACCAACAGCTGTCAAACTGGGAAGAATACAGAGAGCAAGGTCTTACCCATGGACAAGTCAGTAGTACCCACAATTTGTGTGACTGGGAAAAATATAGCAAGCATGAGCTAACCCATGGAGCTGTCAGAAGCTACCAAGAAGCGTCAGACTGGGAAGAGTCCACGGACCAAGAGCTTTCTGACAAGGACTCTGCTGGCCATGACGTGTCTAGAGGGAATCATCAGAGACCCTCAGTGCAATCCAACTGGAAAAATAACAGTGACCCAGACCTCATGCAGGACACCTGGGAACAGAGCATTGGGGACGAGCCCTTGCCACAAGAAGAGGATGAGTGGGACAGAGTAAGTGTCCTCGAGCTGTGTGAAGATGAAGAGAGAGAGCGAAGATGGGCAGGCTTGTCAGCAGGCAGGCTCCCCGGGGCTGCCCGTCACGAGGCTTGGGTTAAGCTGGGGCCATCCGAGGTGTGCTCCCCAGGGCAGTGCTGTGCCTCCCCTCCCCATGAACCCTCCCTCACACAAACCGGCTCCGCTGCAAAATCCCCAGCCCGGGAAGGCCACATCCACGGCACATTCCTGTGAGGGGCAGCTGAGGAGGTGCCACAATCCATCCCACAGCCCCAAAGCGCTGCCCACACTCACTGCTGAGGCCTTGCAGCAGAGCCCTGCTCGTCATGCAAAGGGATGCAACAGAGCCAGAGGCTGCTGCAAGAGCCTGGCTCAGACTTGGCCCTGCCAGGGCAGGTACTTGGGCCTTCCCACCTGGCCCAAGTGTGTATCGACCCCCTGACCTCCGTGTTTGTGGGGCACCCTCAGCACCAAAATGATGGAAATGGAGAGAATCCACAGACTGGTCAGGTTTTCTGCATAATCTTTCTCTGTCACTCTCTTTCGTCTCCTCCCTCCTCTTCTCTGGTTCTTTTTCTCTCGCTCTCTCTTGCCTGTCTCTCTCATTTGTTGTTTACTAACACCCATATTATTGACTTTGGCATATGGTCTCATCTGCATCTTAATTCGGGCAGAAGCATTTTTCTTATAAATTTTCGTAACAAGATCTTAACACCAATACTAAAATGCTCATAGTATTTATTTCAAGTATGGCAGGAATTAAGCATGTATTTTGATTAGTTCAGTGAAACTCCTACAATAGTTGCTACTCCAATGTACTCCCTTCAACATAAAAAACCCACCTAAATACAGGTTGTTAACACATTTTAACCCAGTATCTCAGTGTACTATGCTTTTCTTAAATTTTCATGTCATAATGTCACATGATTATGAACTGATTTAGTTTTGTTTTCCTTTTAAAAATCTAATAACAAATTTTTGATTGAAGAAAAGTTTCAAAACTGAACTCACATATTTCCAAACACTCATCTCTTCACCTAAGGTCTTGCAAATGATCTGTTCAAACATCTGAACATTTTTCTAGTCAATTTCACAACTGGAGAATTTTAAAAGCCAACACAATACAGATTTGCCCAGCTGTAAGTCATCAAGCAGAGCAACCAGCCTCCACTTTGGTTTTGCCTAGCCAAGAAGATTAAATATACACACAGTCACTCAGGATTTAAGAGAAATAGACAATTGAGAGCCTTTTAAACACTAAACATAAATATTTGAGTTTGGATGTTTGAAACAGGATGTTCTCCAATCACACAGGATGCAGATGAGAAGCTATTACATAGCTGGAAATCCCTGTGGTCCCTTTAATGTCCTCAGTTTCCAAGGAGTTCCTCCAATTCAGATCTTCAGAAAACTTTTAAATGAAACATTGAAATGTGGAAATCAGAAGAGATTTCATATTCTATCCTACTGAAGAATGAACTGCTTCTGAAATCTGTCACTAAGTAATTTATGTACAAAATTAATTAGTGCAATCTGACACTTAATATTGATCTGCAGGGTTCATAAGTGACCCATAATTTATGCTCAGTATGAATCATTAACTTTTATCCTTTCGCTTTCTATCTTTGAAGAGTTTGAGCAGTTCCAACAGATTTTGTTCACATCAAATGTCAAAACAAATAGTGATTTACCAAACTCTGTAGGCTCTTTTTTCCTTTCTGTCCCTTCTTTTTGTTCTCTGTACATAAGAACAACATCAATAATTTTTATATAGTACAGATAAACCATCTCTTATTTTCTTCCTAGGTATGCTCCTTCTCTATATCTAAAAGACTCTCAATTCTTACTTCTTTCTAGCATATATACATATATATAGATGAAATTTTAAACATTAGTTTGAAGTTATATATAATAGCTAATATTAATGTACTTATTACTGTACCCTTAACTGTATATTAGAAAAATTTTGTACCTATACTATATTCCATCTATAAATTTAGACCCTAATTTATTACAACTGCCCTTCAGTACATAGTGCTCTGAATTTACACCAGTTTTATAATTTTGCCAGCCCCTAAAACATCTATTTCCTTTGGCACTTAACTCTATTCAAGGAATATGTGCAACTTAAAACATGTAGGTTTTCTGAGTTATCAATTAGCATATGTATCAAAGCATCTTAAAAAAAAAAAACCAAAAAACAAAAAACAAACAAAAAACCCCCAAACAAACAAACAAAAAAACCAACGCACAACTATGTGCTTGCATCAGCTGGTTTTGTCCTCAGAATGATGAATCAGTCTTCAAATTTCATGCTGAGTCAGAGAATATATTTTGATTTACTACAGTACTCTCTTTTTGTGTCCTAGTACATTGAATTTCATCTGCATTACTCTGTCAGACATACGACTATATCTGTATTTATATTAAAATGTACAGGAAATTGCATATTAATAAGTTCCTATTTCATTTTGATTCAATGGACTCAAGAGGGGTGCCAAAGGCAGCTGGAGAGTCATGGCTCCCAGAAAGCAAGCTCACGGTTTGCATGCAGGCACAGGCTCTCCAAGCACTGAAGGACCTCAGAACTACCCTTCACACCACAATGCAAAAACAAATTAGAAGTACCAAAACAAAACAGGATGCAAACAAAAAGGTCCATGTTGCTTAAGAGTGTCAAAAGCACCAGCACCACACTTTGTCATCAGATTCTCCTCCCAGAAGGAATTACCTGGAATGGACGTGATTATCTCTAATAATGCTACAGTAGCTACAGAAAATGAAAACCACATTTTCTTTTAAACACATTCCTTATTCACATTTCCACACATGTTGTGAAAGAAAGCTAATGTTTCTATTAATAGTCACGGTACATTAATTAATTAATAGGCACATCACAACTCTGAAGAGACTCCAGTTCTCTAACAGTCCAAGACCTAAATGCAAACTCAAGGCCTGAAACCAAAATTGGGTGCCTCAACTAATGAGGGGAGGAAAAAAATAAATCAATGCACAAGAAATACCTACCTGAAATTTTGGAACACGTTTCCTATCACATGACAACCTATTTAAATAAGAATAATATATAAGGTACGAACACGTTTTTAAAATATTCCCAGAAATGCTCCCAGAAATCAACTCTAGTATTTGCTTCTTCATTATTAGAGATATCAATCTCTTCTGTAAATTCAAGGGATTATTTTTGAAGCAAATAGCAAAACATCACAGCTTTTAGGGTAAGAATTAATCTTATCTCCAAGACAAGAAAAACAGCAAAGCTCCAGGCTCTCCGTAGGTCTGCAAGGATTTGGCATGCCCAAACCTTTAGCAGTCATATCCATAAGAACGTCTCTATGTTTCAAGATAAGAATTCTTTGGTGGTACTTCTGTAGCAAAGGCATTAGAACAACACAGTTAAAATATACAATATGGACAGACACTTGTCCTGAAGCAAAGCATCCTTTTCCCCAGCTAAAACTATACCAGATGGGTAAATCTAGTGCCTTGCCAATGAAGGACTCCAGTAACACAGAACTGGTGTAACCCAGGCTGACAGCTAGTGCAGATATAACCTTGTGGATCTAAGCAAAAACCCACAAGTTTTCAAATCCTCTGTCTATTTAGTATATAATGCTAACATGACTAGCTTGCCAATGGTAAATCCAAATGGCAAAGCACAGTGAGTTTTGAAAGGTGTTAAGATCACTGCAGATCACTATTTGCAAATTTTCTGTTTTCTTCTGTTCAGGTTAAGATTCATTGGATCTTACTTCCAGGATGAAGTTGTCACATGAGAGACTAATATTTAAGTTACTCAGCTGCTGGGATTTACCACGTGAAAACACAGAACTTTGGCCTACATTGGCTAAGCTTACCAATTTTGACCATAGAAATTATATGTACTGGCTACTACAGTAATAGATAAACTGTACTTGAGATCATACTATCAAAATCGTTTTAAAAGCCCTATTAATTTTGAAGTGGTTCTTCCTGTCAGAAATCCAAGCTATTTGTTGAAGGCCAAGAATTCATACAAATTAAACTAATTCACATAAAGAACTGACATCAGGCAACAAAGTGTAATTAATTAATGCATTGCTGGATTAGTGCTTACTAGTGATAATTATTCATTCCTAAAGGAATTAACATTAACTGCACCAAATATCAGAGAAACCCCACGTTTTGTGATCTTAAAAAGATAAACATCATCTTTTTTAGATTCTTTTTGGTTTGGGAACTTTCTGATTATTTATTCTTAACTGATGCCCATCTTTCCTTCAGATTATTCAATGAGACCCTGCAAGTGATAGGCAGCACATTTTCCTTTCTTATTAGCAAGCAAATTTTCTGAAAAGTGACCACGAACCTTCAGTTTGCTTCCCAATGCCATGCAATTTTCCCACTATTCAAATATACCCAAGTCTATGAGGAACACAATGGATTGTTGTTTGGTGTTTTTTTGAACATTACAATAGTATGTGACATTAACATCACAGTCTGCTAACAGAAAGAGCAGAAACACTGGTGCAACTACAAATAAATCAGTAGTAACAATGACCAGTACTGCTGTAATCTCAAGGTCAGAGAAAAGAGAGACCAAGCTTTTCAACACTGTTAACATTAAATGTGGGCAATCAGAAGTCCAGGCAGCTTTGCAAAGTGAAGCCTAAAAATCTGTTTCATCTTAATCTTTCCTTAAAATTCTATCCAGAGGAAGAAATTCAGGAGTACCATTTCCACAGGATAGTACTATCATTTATCATCCAGGCTGAGGTGCAAAGTGACACAAGATATTGAAAATCCCTTTAAAACATATGGAATAAAATCTTAGACTCCTTGAAGTTTCTAACAAAACCTGCATAATAATTCATTGGACCAAGCTGCAATCAGTGGTCCTTTTTCCCCAACACTATGACTACAAACCTTCAGTTTGCAAAGAAATCTCCTAAAATATCAGTGTAATTCTTGCAGATATTTTTACATGTATTCTGAGACTCATTTTCTACAGCACAGGTTTTTATTATTATTATTTTTCCCCTCGAAATATTCAAAATGTTTGATGTTTTTCAATGTACAACATCTAATGTCAAAGGCTGACATACTTGGTAATTACAAAGTTTGATTAGGTGAAAATGAAATCAGTGGTAATACTGTAAAGATTATAATGACAGTTATAATAACAACTATGAACAACTATGAGCAGATTTTTGATCAAAGTCCAAAAGCTAATGAGGTGTGCAGGCAAGACACAAGACATGTGTAGAGAACAACTTGGGAGGAGGACAATGAATTTTTACAAAAATTCTCAAAAAAAAAATAGCAACAACAAAAAAAGTGATATGTAAGTGACTTTGTTAAAAGGGGATGAAAAAGAGAAAATTAATACTCATGCAAGGTAAGTAAAGGTAAGATGGAAGATAAGAGAGATGAAAGTCTGGAATGTTAAATGCACAGCTGAGACTTTGAGACTATTAATTAAAAGTGGCTGTATGAAGCTGGCCAGAGATGAGTATGAAGTACAGTGTGATAAAGCTGGCAGAGCTGTGCACTGCTTGCTTTGTAAAGAATGATCTACAGGCGCTACTACCATCTGCCAGATCATAAAAAGTAAACTTCGTAACATTTTTACATTCTTCAAGGATTAGACACCATAAAACTAATTAGAAAATTACAAAATATTTCACTGGAGATACAATAATTATGTTAGATAGGAATTGAGAAAATCTGGGTCACTGTACTCCAGTGCTGTGACCACTGCATGGTCAGCAGGCTCAGAAATGTGAATTTGGGCAACCTGTAAGTCTTCATAAACACATTACTTTGTACATGCTACAAATCTCATTATTTGAATTAAATTCCCTAATTCTAATTTAATTAGAGGCCATTCTAGGCATACTCTAGGAGTTGCAGGATCTAAGAAGGGTTTCCATGTGTTTTGCATCCTCTGGACCACAAGGTTTCTTTGGTTTGGGTTTTCTCATAAAGCAATCAGCAGAACAGAGGAATTAGTAAGATTTAGGAAACAGATGAGACAAGACTTAAACATTAACTACATGATTGTGTGAATGGAATAAAATGCAGCAAATGGAAGTTAATTTTTTTTAAAAAGGACTAATTTAACTAAGATACTAAAGGCCAAAGCAGCTGGCAGTAGGCACAAGAAATGGGGATCAGCCTGTCAAGACTAAGTCAGTAGTCAGAAAGGGAGACGGGATGGGACACTACTTTCTAATAACAAAATTCAATTTGGATTGCATAGCCACTTCATTTGAGACATGATAGGGTTTGTTTTTTTATTACTAGAAATATACATGATGATGAGAATGTTTAAAATAAAAAATTGTGACTACATTCTGATTAGTCTGGAAAAAGAAAATAGGGGAAATAACACTTAAACAGTAAATAATGCTTCACACACACACACACATACAGATATTTCTGTAAAATATCCATACTGCTGAAATCAACAGGGCTGCTGTGAATAAAGACTTTGTGAGAAAAAAGCCCACCATGCCAAGCAGATAAATCCACACGAACATTTACAATTTACAGATTTTTCAGCCAAATTCAGCATTTAGACAGCAATCAAAGCAGCTTAAGATTGCCCCCAAATCATGTGTGAAAATGCTAGTATCTGCTAGCTGAAAATAATAATAATACAAATTCCCTTTTTCGTTCATCTCTTTAGCAGTGTGGCACTCATGAAGCTGCCATTTGCTCCAGTAGGATGCATTATTATGTACACAGGGCCTCCCACACCACCATCCTGCTATTTGCCGCCTCAGAGTAAGCTAACAGCATTTTCAAAATGCAATTAGAACCTTTCAGGAGAAAGCTCCAGTTTTGTTTGGATAATATGAAGTTAACTCTCTACTACATTTCACAGACAGGCACACCAAAGCTAATAAATTCTTCTCATGTCTTCAGATTATTAACACACCTACTGGCAATGTCAAGACGTTAGTTTAAAGAATTTCAAATATGAAACAGTTCAATAATGTGGTTTACGACAGCTGACTGACAAAGCTAATTAACTGCCTCGAGACGATTCTTTATAAATGAAGCAACTTCTGTCTGAACGTATTTTTAAGAATAACAAAATATTTGTTTAGTCTTTGTCTCTTCTCTCATATTTTCTCCCTTCCAGCCTTTCCTATCTCATGTAATCTTTGATAAAAGTTTCCTTGATGGTGTTTATATACTGCCCTTCCTCTGACTTGGTGGTTTCTTATTCTCTGTGTCCTTTTATCCTTCTGCTGGAAATTTCTATTCCTCTCCTCCAGGCCTTTTCAGGCCCTCTCCACAGAGCACTTTCAGCTTTTGTGCCTTGCATCCCTACACTCTCCTCAGCTATCAGGTTGCTGTTTCAGCACCTCCATCTCCTTCAGGTGTTTTTCTCACTGAGAGACTTTCCACCATGCATCAGTTCCAAAAAGAAAGGAACCTGAATCCCTCCAGCTTTACTTGCACAGCAGGAAAACAGTACTTCAGGATTTTTTTCCCCCACTTGACTTACTGAATATTATAATTTGGGGCAAATTTCTATGCAGAGGAAGCTGAGACTGGTAGCTCTGGTTTTTCAATAGCCTTTATTGTCAAAAGGTACTATGATGCATCTCACTCTTGCCCCTAAAAGATATCATTCTGCTCCTTAGTGAGAACAACCTATTTATTATACTCTATAACATACCAGTATTAGACTGCCCTTTCTGCTGTCAGACAAGACAGATGTGACAATAATTCTTAACAGGCCATCTAGGCATTTGATTTTAGGGGAAATAAAAGGACATGAACATGTGATTAAGGATGCATTTATTATTAAAGGATAATTGGTAAATAATTTTTATTAATGAGCTTATCAGACTCAAGCCTGAGAGTCCATCCATAGATGAGCCATTCCTCCCCATCCCTCTTTAATACTCACTGATTGTGCTTTGCTTTTATAGGGCTGTGCTAGCTAATTAGGGAATTTCAGTAATCTATTTTTAATATGTACCATCTTCTGTTCTGTTTAGTGCAGCCTTAAGACAGACTTTTATCTTTACTGCTGTGCACAGATCATCCGAAAATATAAGTTCTTTGCTACATGACAACTTATAATGAGCCTTAATGAAGCCTGGGAACAGCTGTTAAAAACTCCAGCTGAATAGGTTTGCCCAAGCAGCAGTAGCTTAGAGTGCCTTTTCTCTTACAGCACTGTTGAGTCATCTGCTACAGTACACAGAATGAGAAAAATCAAAAATCAAACACCAAAGCTGGTTAATCCTTTTTTTTTCAGACATTTTATTTTAATCAGAGTTTTAATAAGTACATTATGAACCGTCATCTCTTAAGCCTTTCACCTTTTTAATTATATTACTGCTCCGAACATCGACAAAAGCAAATGTTATTATGCAAATTTTGCTCCAAATTCGTGTCCTTACCGAGAGCATAAAAAAGAGAGTTCAAACATCATTTTTAATTATACTATAGCTAAACGAGCTGCAAATCATTAAAAATTACAAGAAGCTCTCATGATTTTACATGTTTCCTAAGCCAGAAAACAAAAGATTATATATTTTAAGTAGGATAAAGGATTTAAAGAACTCTGACAGTCAAACATGATTGAAACAAACAAATTCCCTTTCTTCATACCCTTTGTCTTACTTTTTTGACCTTTAAATGCCTAGACATTAGCCTATCTGGCATAAAGGACACTCAATACTTCCATACTGCTTTTCTCCTTACAAGGATGTGTAGGTTTTCTGAAGCCTCTTCAATTTACTTTTTTAATATCATTTGCCAATCATTCAATCAGAACATATGGGAGCAGTTCACTTTCATGTGTCAACTCCAAAGCATACTGCATGAAATATGAGGTTGTTGTTTTTTTCCCCTCCAGCATCCTTGTTATCTCGTTTTGTTTTGGTAACACCTATGGGCTTAATTCCCACTCTGCACGACATGGAACAGCTGCAACAAAAAGCACAGATCAAAAGCATGTAGTTTAACTCAAGAGCCAATGGATGGCTAAGAACTCAGATGACAGGACACAAGAGAAAAAGGAAATGGATAACTGCACTGAACCTGATAAACAGAATCCACAGAACACCTGATAAACTTTTTCTCTTCTCCTTCCCTCGGCTGATATTTTCAAATAGAAATTTCAAGAAGCCAGGACTTGATGTTGCCAACATTTTGAATGATTCATATCAACCCAAGAGGGTCAAAAAGTAAACACAAGCATTGGGCTTCACCTCATTAGTGAATGTTTCTGAACACTGAATATTTCATTACGAAATTTTCAGTTGTTCTAAAGGAAAACTGTAAGAGACAGAGGATTCCTATTTCTTCTGTAAACATTGAGAAAGTCTATAGACACCCTGGCCCAGGGAAGTTTTAATTTCAACCTCAATAGCATCAGATTTTGTTCTTTTCTTCACCAGTTCAGAACTCCAGTGCAATCTGACTGGCTTGCACAAAGACTAGGAACTGTTTGGTTGTGGAAAGAGCATTATTTGCTGAGTTTGAAAAAGTTCCAGTCTCATGAATTTTCATGCCAGCTACGCCAATGTTTTATTTTCATGATGCTTTGGAGGACACTACACAATTATCACAACCCCATGGACAAATAACAAAGACCTAACTGGAAAAAAATGGATCTGTACAATTTAGACCTGAGCTTGACAGCTTATACACTTTCCAACTTGTGACTATCCTACAACACTGCTCTTCCAAGCTCTCTGCACAAAAAAAAAAAAATAATAACACACATCTGATAGCTCTGCAAAAGAAAAATAAACACTAAGACCCTGACTCTTAGTTATAAGGAGCTTATCTGAAGTAGTTGCACTGAAAAGAGTGTAAAGCATCATTATCATAACACATGATAAGAAGTGCAGTAACAGTGAAATTTTAGAACAGCACAGAAAAGGAACGTATTTTAATTTGAAAGTCGTTCACAAAGAAATTTCTTGTGCATGAGAAATACCTACAAAAATACTCCTCACAATTGAGAGAACAGAAAAATCTTTACACCCAAAAACAGGGCAAGAGTATAAATCAGCCTCCCAAAAATAGCATTAAAAGGCCAGAGGCTGTTTCAGGAGGAAAAAGGACAAAGATCCTCCCAGTTTCACCTAGTTATAAACCTTGTCTCAAAGCAAGACAGTTTTCTCAGGTCTATCAGGCCATTTATCAAAGATAATACTTGGTGCCTTTAAGAATTATTTACTAAATAATTTCTTAGTCTCTCTTAAGAAAATTCAACTTTTTGCATCATAAGGAAACAAACAAAAAAAGAAAGGCAGGAGAAGCCTACTGGTTCCCAGCCTATTCTGCACAACTGCTCTCTTTTTCCTTGAGATATGCACAAAAGTGTTTTGGATATACTGATATACACGTCAGGTTTTGGGCAGGGAGAGAAGGGCAGTGGAATAGAACAAAGAAGGAATTCTTCTGACAGATTAGATATAGTTTATCTGAAGATAATTCTTAGTTCATTTCTTGCACAGTTTTTTAAGGGAAGCAAAGCTATCTACCCCAGCTGCCAGTGTGTTCAGAAGCCATAAGTAAAATCTGGCTGAAATATGAAAACAAGGTAATAATCTCTGACACCAAATACTCCACTGCCACATGAATATCAGCTGGAGAACAGAGAATAGATACCCTAGCAAGCTCAGGTCTATAGAACACTACATTATTTTACAATTAAAATTATTTTAAATTAATCTTCTCATTCAAAATTCTTTTACAAATGAACAGTTGGATAAACTCATAGCTTGCAGAGACACACACTCAAAACTTGCACAGAGCAAATATCAAGAATTTTAGCTTTGTGCTTCTAATCTAGATCTGTAAAAGACAATTTTGAAAGATAACCTGTACACCTAAGGTAACATCCTGCCCCAGGAATTCCACTGGCATTTTCCCACTATTTTCAGAGGAAAGGGCTTGTCTCACCTTTACTCAGTTTTTTGTCAACTATCCTAACTGTTCATTTAGTAATTTTTCTCTCTTAAATCAAAAGACATCAATGAAATGGCTGGTGCTATCCCAGTGCATTTTCTATTTATGGAAGCAATAAGAGCAATTACCAGAAAAAAAGTTAGCTATATACTACACACAAGCAAAATTAATTCAGAGTCTATTAAACTTGTACTTCTATTCTTTCCCAGAATTCTGTGCACTGTACATGGGCACTCCTCTCTTTCTGATAAATGCTTGGTTAGTATGCATGTGATGGCTTCTCATGCCTTCGCAGTGCTATTAAATATCTTTACATCATTATTGTTTCTTTAGTTTTGGTTCTGCTCACATAAGGCAAGGACCATTAGCCAGAGAAAGAATTTACTTCAGTAGAAAGAGCAGCATGGGAAGTGTCCCAGCTTGAGGCAGCAGAATACTTGCAGGGTGACAGGCAGTTATATTTCCTCACCCATCACCACAGTAGTGTACTGAATTTTTATTTTATCATTACTAATACACTGATGAAACTCTGACCAGTTTAAAAACTATTAAAGCCCACCAAAAAATCTCTTAAGTGTTATTTATCTCTAACGTGATTTTGGTGGCCTGATGAAAATATTAGCAATACTTTAAATTACAATTTTTCAAAGAACATCTCATTTAAAGCTACAACGACAGATACACTGCCATTTAAAATAAAAAAGAAATTGATAGTTCATTAGTAATAATGGGAACGAGCACCAAAAAATAACACAGTAGCTGTACAAACACTTAATCCTTCTCATTTTATATGATACTACTTATTTTAAATTAAATATCTTTACATAATGCTGGTAGGAGTCACAGAGTAACCACACTCTTAATGACCTTATGACTTGACAAGGAATCATAAAACATAGGCCTTGTGCTATTGATTCCCAAACATGTCCCTCTATATACTTTCCCACAGTTTCACAGTTAAATTTTAGGGACTGTACCAAAGTCATCTCCTTAAACTAAAGAAATACTGCTAAAACACATTCTGAACACTATTGGGACACCCAGGATTTTGAAATAAAAGAGTTGGGCTTTAAAGCTTCAACACAGTTAGCAAATATTCCCTAAGGGAAGAATTTTAAAAAGAAAAAAACTAAAAAACCTTGGCAAGTGAACCTCATTCTACATCATTCATTAACTGTGATGCAGCAGTTACATGCCCCCAAACCCTAACCATGCTCTCTATGCAAATAACACAGGTTTAGAGTAAAATAATGAGCCAACTGAAACCTAAATGCACTTCCAGGGAATCAATTAGAGCTAAGCCATTGCTAAATGTGACCCACTGTACACCACTGGCTTTAAATGGGCTATTTTATATGCCTAAACTTCTGATTTCATGTTGACATTTTGTCAAGCAACCAACTTGGCAAAAAATGAAATAGTCTTTAATCAAAGTTTCAGTCAAACTATACTCTTCATCAAAACATGCTCATGCCAAACAACAAACAGAGAAACACCAGCCTCAGAAATTCAAGGTACAGTTACTCAGAGCTATTGCCAAATAACCAAAGTAATGTGAATTTAAAAACATGGCCTCCTAAGGAGCCTTTTCCTTGAGAGAAGGCATGCTCCCATATGCAGACATAAAACACAAAATGATGCTCTGTTTTCTAGAACAGACCTTTCCTTCCAAACATAAATGTCAAAAATGTGTATTTAACAACATGCATTTTCATAGCTAAGCTTCATAAATTTGTATTGTGCTAGAGAGCATACTGTCAAAAAACTCACAAATAGTTTTCTCAGCTGTGAACTGTGAATGTACTATTAAAAGGAAGACTATGTGGGAAAGGAGATCAGGAGGGATCAAAGGAGTGATAAAGAGGAAACACTTTGGGCCTGCATCACTAAAGGATAGTAAAGAGCATTTGCTTCACTGTATCAATTAGTACAGATGGATATGCTAAGCACTGAAAATAAAATATTTGCACTTCGGTACTTCAACTTTTAAAAACTTTTCAAGTGTAAACTTTTAATTTAACTTGTACGTTTTAAACAGCAGATACAAGGTCAGAAGTGTGAATACAGCTTAATTTCTCCAGCTAATGCACACCTGACAAGAAAAGACCTCACCAAAGAAATCCTATTTAAAGGAAACAGAACTAATTCTTTGAGCAGCAACACAGAAAGTCTTTTTTTTAAAAAAAAGGATAAATTCTTGCAGCTAGACACTTTCCTTTGTCAGCTGTCATTTCTCTGGTTACAGTTTGCAGATATCCCTTGTTTCCTCAAATGCTTAAGACTCCATGGGCTAAATTTCCCAAAGTAAAGGACGCAGGGTAATGTTTTAAATTCTAGCACCAGTAAAGGGGGAAAGGCAAGGCATTCCCTATTGTACTGCTGTGAAAACATGCTTCAATAAGTAGCTGCAAGCCTCTTTAGCGCTCTTAATAAACTGTCATCAGCTGAGATAAAAAAAAGATTATGTTATTTGATTTAAAAACTGTATTTTAGGTCATTTATTTTATTTGCTGTTACTGACTTTTATCTGCAACAGTGACATACAAAACAGCAATTCATGTGATTCAGACATCAAGCCATCACATTTTCACTCTACATAACTCCAAGAAAATGCAAAAACTTCACATAATACCAACAATTCAAATTCAGCAGAGCTGTTACATGACATCTCAATCTGTTGAGATGTATCATACAATTACCACTGTAGGCCACTTCAGAATTATCCTCCCTTCTTTCATAATGCCATGTGGGGAGGAAGACCCGCTGGCTGCTTAAGTTCTTGCACTCCCTCACTCTGAAGATCTCCACTGAGTCAAAATATCTGTCAGTCTGCAGATTACATTGTCATCTACTTTCAACATACTGATTTCCACTGAGACAAAAATTGAGATTCTTTATTTTTTAAGCTGCCTTATACTTCAACTGAGATGCCAAAGCAGCAGCAAAACTAGATCTGTTCAAGCTACTACTGCATGTAAAACTTTCTACATAGCTATGTTACCTGTGCTCAATAAATCAGTTTCTCTCTCTCACAAAAGGGTCTTGCCCCACGAGATTAGATTACGTGTTTACTCTGCCCTTTCTTCTGCATCTGTTATAATAAATCAATGAAAATCAAAAAGAGACCTTAGAGAAATAGACCTGTTAACTAGACTAGATGAATTTTCCTAATATTAATGACTGCTGTGAAACTCTTCACAGACGTTTTGTCTTTCTAATACGCAGAACTACCTAGGCAAGAACAAGACAACAACTTAAGTGCATGACATCCACTCAGAAATTAACAGATATCTTTTATTCTACCCTGCTGAATCTATGTCCTCTCAGCACACCTAGAGTCAAGGTGAGACCCAAACATACAGTTTTTAAAGAGCAAGAATAAAGCAGAGTACAAAAGGTAGCTTTACAAAATACCATAGATCAATATATTGATCTCTGTCAAGCAAACACTGGGAAGCTATGAAGCTTCGTGAACAGATACAAATTAAAGAGCAAAACTAAAAAAGGGAAGCAAATAAATGGGAAAAAAACCAGCTATTTTTTAGCTTCTTTTCAACCTCCGTTAGGAAATGTAAATAGAAGTTGAATTTATATATTCATAGACAGGGCATTTATAGATATATTTATTCTGAGTAAAGCTTCACAGCAAAAACCATCTTGACAGACCAAACATACTGCTAGACCAGCAAATTTTCTGTCACAAGAATTCGGTTCTGACTACCACCAGAAATGCCTGAAAGATCATATTTTTGATGGCACTTTCCATAGCAAGACATGTATGTTAACCAAGCTCTGGATAATGATTTTGCTCGTAGGAGTTCTTAAAATGCTCTAAAGCAGTATTAAAATTAAATTAAAACTAAAACCCCAACATTAAATAAATAGTTGACAAAAGACACCATGGGCATGTTAAACAACATATTGTAAGTATTCAAAACTTGGCTGATATGTAATGTTTCTGTAGTGCACAGAGGACCTCAGAACTGCTTAAGGAGACAAGAATTAAAGAGCTGTCAGACTGCCAAAAAATTGCCATTTTAGGCAGCAGATGTGTATCCTGTCAACAACTACTTTCACACAACACAGTAAACCAATGGCAGGCCTACTTTTTGGTTTTGTTATTAACAGATTACTGCAGGGGATGTAAAAAGAGAAACACATTCCTCTATGACAACTGGAAAGAATAGCATGAGCATAGAAAAAGAAAAAAGCAAAGGTAGGTAACCCACTTGCTAGTACTGCAAAGTCACCATGCTGCAGAACAGATACTCAAAATCTGGTTTCTATATTGCAGACAGAAAATAAATTATTAACAGTTATGTTATGTTATGTTATGTTATGTTATGTTATGTTATGTTATGTTATGTTATGGCTTCTAAGAAATCAATATGCAAAGTAAAATTTTCTATCAGCAAAGCTGTTTATCTTTATTAGGTATTATTAAATCAAATTGGTAATTTACATTTCAGGAGACATCCACAGCAATGTAAGTCGAGGACAATATATTGTAATGCCAAGAATTCACTGACAAATACCAACACTTGCTCATTTACTGTTTCCATGATCTGGAATTCACAAAACCTTGAAGACTTTTAACTAATGATCACAGTCTTTGATCTCCAGAAAATTATTATGGCATGTGCAAAAATGAGATTCATAAGAATTCTCTTAAAAGGGAAATTAATTTAATGATTATATCACATATTTAAAAAATAGGAAAAAAGAAAACAAAAGTACAGCTTAAATTTCAACAAAATAGATTGATCTAAGTACTCATCATCCATATTCAGAACACCATGAAAGACGTTCCTGAAGATAAAAGAGTTCCATGAATGCATTTGCAGCCTGACACGCATATTCATTTCAGCATATTGCACCATTAATTATTCCTTTATAAACTCTACTAAGATCATTTGTCACTCATTTACGTTTCAAGCCTTCTGAAAGTGACAAAGCTCCTACATTTCTAAGCATTATTGGAGGTACTTCAGAAAAAAAGCAGCATTAGTTTTTCGAGTTCTTTATACCTACACCACAAAGCAAGAAGATTGTGTCACTGAGTAACTTGGTAAATTTGTGTTCAAATATTCCTAGTCTCGACTGAAAGACTCTGTCTTCACTCAAGACATCATTAACAATTAACATCATGATTTTATCCTAGTCTTTCCAAAATGTCATAAACCAACAAAAAACAGTATCTTCAAGTAGATGTACAAAGGATCCCCTCACTCCTCGGTACAAAACACAGAAAGCATTAAGGATTCCTGTGAGATATTTGGAGTCATTAATATCTGCTGATAGGACATAACTGACTCAACTGCTAACATGAAAGGCAGCTGTGGTGTCTTAGGAGTTGTCATGGGCCATGAAATATTCCTGAAGTGTCTCCTGATTCACAGCATTACATCCCTTTGTCAAACTCCCCACCCCAGGGGAGGTACCTGGGTGTTTCCTCCTGAAACTGAGCAAATATAAACCACGGAAATTTCATGTTTTGGTGGGTTTTCCTCACCTCTGGACTATCAGACATCAGAATTGCATCAAGTGGTGGAATCCAACAGATGGGGGACGATATCCCTTTGTACCCTTACTCCCTGCTTCTATCTCTTTAATGCACAATTTTCTGTTAAATAAAAATCTGCACTACTGACTTTGCCATTTTATCTCATTTTCACCTTAATTTGGACATAGGTGTCACTGTAAGAATTTTCATCACTGGATCATAACACTAATAAAACATTTGTTATCTATGTGGTTCAAGTTCTCAGGGAATTTCCTACACATGCTTATTTCTCTCTGTATCAGGCAAGCATACAATTATCAGAAAATATCTAATAGAAAGTATTCTAAAATATGCCCCAAAAAAACAAAAGCTCAACCATGTCCACTATATTTCATCCGAAATAAATTTTTTTGGTAAATTTTCTACGATTTAAATTCTGGCATACCTATATGATTCATTCAGACCTCTAGTTAAGGATTAGAACCATAAATTGACATACCTGCTTTGAAAAACACAATCCCCCTGGGAGCCTGAGAGAGTGGTTTGGAAACCTGCTCGGAGGAATTTGCTTGTATCTGTATCCTGGTTCTGGCCAGGATGGTTTGGAGGGTTTCAGTGGGAACACTAAACGGGGCAATACCACTCCTAGACCACCAAGAAAACTGTCTCAAAAGCTTAAAATTCATCTTGACCATTAAATAAAAATTCAAAGTCACAATATTATCTACACTCCAAAAAGTATTTCAGTAATATTTAAGATTACTGAAAATGAGAATTTGAATGGTATAAGAATTTTGAAGCAGTGTGGAGAATATATGAAGATGGAACATTTTTGCAACACAGGATAGCATTTTCATCAGAAAGTTGCATTTAATGGACTGAAGCCTGAAATACTGAAATCACATGAGATAGCCTATTTTCATATTATTTGACATCAGACCTAATCACTTCCCTTGACTTGATAAATCTTATAGAATTACTGTCAAGCTATATTTGGCTGAGAGATCTGTTTATATGAATATGATTTGTAGTTTTGCTGCTAAGCAAAAAGATAAATCCATCTGCTCTCTTTCATCTCACCTTTTTATGAAAGCTTGTAAGATGAAGCCTGTAGCAGATAATTTTTTTTTAAATCTTTCTTTGGCTGTTCCATTTTCAAATATCAAAAGAGGGTTTTTCAACACAACCTACTGAAGCTTCTTTCCACTAAGGTTATAAAACATCATTAATTCTTTGCTCTAAAACTTACATATCCAAGATGGTCACATAGTCAAATACTCATCAGCCTTCTGCTTCCAACAAAGTGCAAAGAAATGTCATGAGCTAGCTTTACTCTATTGAGTTATTTTAACTTCATTGCAAAAACCCTAATACTGAGAGCCAAAGAACAAAGGTAAGAGATTTCACTTTCTTATGGCTTAATATTTTGAGTATCCTAAATACTTGGGGGCCTGTCTTCCTCTGTTTCTAGACCAACAAAGACCTCAAAATAAGGTTAAACCATGGTAAGCAATACCCGTGTAGTTTTCCTAGAGCACAGAGCCACTCACATGCATTCTAACGAGATATCCACTTGATCTGCAGCAGGTCATGGCTTCCTAGAAACCAGCCTCAGATTAAGGCTTACAGAAATAAAAGAAAACCAGAAATGTTCGTGTGAGTAGAGGCCAAGATCTTTGCCAAACACAGGAGCAGGCACACCAAAGCTGCTCAACAGCGAACAGAGGAGTTGCTCAGTAGTTACAAGACATTTACTAACCTTTGCAGAGCACAAAACATCATTGGTCATGCATGCTCCATCTTCCCTTGTCAGTCATCTGGTTCCAGCTGGGCAGACAATGCTAACCTCACCTTTGCTGTTCATGCAGAAAATCACTGACATAGCGACAGATTTCTTTTTGTGAAATTCAGTTACACATCATAGGTTAAAATTTATAACAATTCCAGCAATAGGCTGAAGTTATGTTTTACATTTTTTTCAGAGAATGGACAGAGGCTGATGTAGCAGTTCCTTCACTGTATGTACTTTTCTGTGTATTTCTTTTCCTGTTAATCATTCATAAAATATTCAGCAGGACCACAGGGCCATCTGCAGAGAGGGAAACCAGGCCAGTTCTCATTGATCTCCCTCCTATAAAATTTAAGTAGCAACAATTTTTAAATAGAGGGTTGGGGCTGCAGAGACAATCTTTTATGACAACCCCAAAATCTTACAGAAACATCTTTTAGAGAGAACTGGGGGGCCATGCACTCACCAGCTCTTCCTAGGATATTCCTAAATTCATAGTTTCTAGATTCAGCTACAGGGTGTACAACTCTTGGGAATGAAATCAGAGGTGAGGCATTTGTGTGTTAAGTACTTCAAAATGCAGCAACCAGGCTGTGGACATGGTAGGGTGCTAGGTTAACCCTTCAGTGTCTTTGTTGGATAAGCAGATTTCAAGGACTACTTAAGCCTCTACTTAAAATCTAGGTGTTGAGCTTCATAATTTTCAATGAGTGAGATCTCTCAAGCCACTTCCTCTGAGATTTCTGGAATTTGTAAGAACAACAAGATTGTCACTGGGCAAGTTCACATTACTAGTCTAGAAACTGCTGCTCCATCAGTTTAGAAAGTAACTTTTTCCTCAAGAATTCAAAGATAATTCCAAACTTGCCATATATCAGAAAAAAAAAGTAAAAATCTTTCATTAGTCTTCCTTTTGCCAGGGCTTTCACAAAGCAAAGTTTATAAACAGTGCCCAGACAGACCATGGTGGATAGCCTGAAGTAACATCAGCTGTGATGTACTAGAACTGTACAGCAACACATGTATTTATCCATGGGCTGTTAACTACCTGTTAACTTTCAGGATAGTAAAAATTATATTTGCCATTCCACTTTTCTTGCTAAAACAAAACAGAACTCCTGATGCTCTGTTATGCAATATCCAGCCAGGATTTTTCCACTTACTAGCTCAGGAGATTGGTTTCTGTATGTGATGCCCTCTTTGATCCTACCCTTGTCTGTGTGCTGTGGTTCATAGAGAAGATAAATTAAGAACCACATTTACTCATGTTCATTATTTTACCAAGTGACAGGTCTATTGGCCATATTAGTGATGTCACAGATATTCTTTTATTTCAGTCATCTAGAGTGGCATTTGGAAAGGATATTTTCTATTTAAAATCAATATCTTCTTTAGCTGCTATAATATTTCTTCTTACTTAAAAATATTACGCAGAATATATAAGTCATTGACTACATGCAGAAAATATACTTGCCAATTACCAAAGGAGAGCGGAAAAATAAAAAGTGCACTCTAGTTCAAGTAGTTCCAGCTGGTGACACACCACTACTAATCAGCATATGTTTCAAAAGTACCAAGGCCTTCTCAAGAAAATGCTTGGGTTTTCTTCTTATAAACTGAAGCACAAAGTGTGGTTTACTCTGGTGAAAACATGAACCCAGATTTCTAATGCTTTCTGAATTTCTCAGAGATATGCTTTCACAGCAACTGAGTCAGAATATACTGTTCTTGTATTATGATGGTGAAAAAGCAACTTGGCTTTTTTTAATGCAAGCTTTCCAGACAATATAACAGAATCTGTACAAATGAACAAAGCAGTGAAACAGATTTAGAAGTTCAGAAATTTGTCCTTTTTTCTTTGGGCTGAAGATAAAGTAATAAATTGTGCACTTGATTATGATAGGTTTTAATTACCTAAAAATGGTGTTACTAACTACTATACAATAGAATATCTAAATTTGGAAACAGCACTTATTCCCAGTTTGTCTTCTTACCTCCAAACCTGCTGCAACCACTTCAGCATTTGTTTATTTCTCCATTGTAGCTGGCTGCAAGGAAGTTTCATGGATTTATGGAGTACCTCTGGTCACGTACTTCTCATTCTCACATTCCCCAGCCATGAACAGGGTGTGCTTCACACAATGTGATGGAAAAAGTCAAAAAATGAGTTATGTAGTTTAAACAAGCTTGACATAAGCAACAGCCAAATGGCCATATTCTTAAAGAGCTTGGTTTAAGGAGAAATTTTCAGTGACATTATGATATCTAACACAGAAGTTAAATCACCTAGTAACATATACAGTAATTTCTTAAATTATATCCTTCTATACTTACAGATTTCAGTTATTTAAGAAACTAAAACAAACCCTTTGATAAATCTGTATCCTCCTTGATAGCCTTGATATATAAGAAAAAAGCTCAACTCTCTTCTGAATCTCTCCTTCTTGAGTGTCTATATACTATAATTTTAGGTACATCACAGACATTTACTGAAGTTGTTTTGCAAGAAATTCATTTGTTTAGTTTTGGTATTAGTAAAATACACTGAAAAAATATTTAGGTACTAGTTTATTTGGCAAACCAGAGATAAAATTTGGCATGATTTTTTAACGAGATCCCTAAAACCAATAAATAAATAAATAAATAATTCTCTTCCCAACAAATTCCTTCTTCCTTGCCCTGACATTATACACTCATTAAAGCAGGCAGAGCTTCTAGACAGCACTGTTAGTGAGTAATTTACATTTATAAAGGACGTTGTGGGATATGCCCAATTCCAGGCAATTCCTACATAACACTAAATGCCATGCCTTGGTCAATACTGAACTCCATTTGACAAAAAGTAGCCTGACCAGTCTAACAAAGATTATTAATAAAGAACCTACAGGTTCATCCTTCCATTAACATTTTCTCCTGTCTATTATGTAAAGTTTTCCACCACTTGTGTGAGTTGCTCAGGTGACAGAGAAACACACAAAACCAAAAGTACTACCAAAAAGGAGACAGGAGGAAGGAAAGAGACAGGAGGAAGGAAAGAGACAGGAGGAAGGAAAGAGACAGGAGGAAGGAAAGAAAGAGACAGGAGGAAAGAAAGAAAGAGACAGGAGGAAAGAAAGAAAGAGACAGGAGGAAGGAAAGAAAAAGACAGGAGGAAAGAAAGAAAGAGACAGGAGGAAAGAAAGAAAAAGACAGGAGGAAGGAAAGAAAAAGACAGGAGGAAGGAAAGAGACAGGAGGAAAGAGAAAAAGCTGCCCAGCCAGAGCTGTATGTCTTGTTTTAGGCCAAATTTAGGAGGAAACTTCTAAAGGGGTTTCTCTAGAAAGCAAGATTCAAGCGGCCTCTACCCCTATTGGTTCAGGACAAGGCTTTCTTGGAGGAAAGTGGAAAAAACTGTCTATTAAGAAGCCAAGCACTCACAAAAAAATAAAAATAAAAATAAAAAAAAAAAGTGAATAATATGAAACATCGGAACCTGTTGCTGTTGTGAAGAGATGGGAAATTGACCAAGCCCTCGTGTGAGGCGCAGCTCGGCCCGCTCAGCCTCCCTCGGTCCCTCTTGCTGGGAAACGCCGCGGCCCAGGCCGGGCCCGGCGGGACACAGGTGCGAGGTCCCGTGGTTTTTACGGCTTTTCAGAACTTCTCTGCCTCAGCTAGCTAAAACCAACCTTCTAAAAGCCGAGGAGAGCTCTGTCCCGCGGTCCGTCCGTGCTGCAAACAGCGCAGGAACGCGGAGCAGCGAGCGCGGTGTCCGCGGACAAACCGCGCTGCCTCCGCCCCTGCGCCTTCGGGGGGCCGGACTCAGCACCAGCACGAACACAACGCTATTATTGTACTGACTTTTATTTGGCTTAATAACAGTAATAGATGTGTACACAACGTGCTGCCCTGATAAAGCAAGGGGTGCTCCTCCAGAATTTTGTCCTCTTCCTTTTTTATAGTTAAATGAAATACTTCAGTGGAGTTCAGTCTGTAATAATAAGGTATGCTTAACCTAAGGGTTACTCATACTTGCGGCTCAGCAAACTGAGAAATCACAGGATTACACACAGCTCAGGTAAAGAAGACAAAAATGTGATCTTCATAAAACTGTAACAAGGTTCTTTGAACCTTTTTATTCTCTAGGATTTAATAAGATCTGTGGACAGCTCAGTTGCTGAAGCCCTTGTTGGTGCACCCCACAGCTGAACTGTCATGCTGAGAATATGTCTGTTTCTGCCACTTCATAAATGCAAATTTAGTGTAGACAGGGCACAAATAACCCACTCATTCATACTTGGCTACAATCAGATGAAAATGCACGTGATGAGCAACCAGCCATGCATTACTTTTTGTTACAGGTCTGCTCTATCTACAAATATTTCTCTCTCTTGTCCAGAAGAGGGACAAGACAAGGTGATGAAACTGTCAGGATAAATCTCAGGATTACAGTCAGGAAATATGCCTTTATTTCAAAAAATCCTCTAGAAAACCCTCTAGACTTCCATGATGCCTCTCATGGTATCATCCCATGGTCTCTAAAACACATCATTGTTGTTCATTTCTCAAAACTGCCACTTGGAAATCTGGGTTACCTTGCAATTTCTGGCTCATCTCCTGCCTTTCTCAAATAACCAGAAGAAACTGAGTGTGTGATTCAGAACAGAAAGGAATTCTTGCATCTCCAGCTCCCAGGCTAGGAGGGATTATGCTTCTCTTAACACAATTCACTTTTCTTGAAAAAGTTTCTGTAATTTTCTTGTCTATATAAAGCAGCAGCAAAATAATACCAAAAGATAGTTCTGCAATAAAAATAAATATATAATAAAGTCATAAAAATAACTCTTTCATGTGCATCTAAAGACAAAAAATTTGACTCTGTTCAAAACCTTCAGCTTCAGTAAAGACAACTCAGCATTGGCTTATCCATATCAAAAGGACAATGTCCTTGACCTAACAGCACCCTGCTTTTAGAATTCACGCTATCTTTTTTATCTTCTTATATCATGCCTTAACTTTTACTGACAAAGTGTTCATCCCCTGGAAATTATAACATCTTGTATCACCTAGCAATGATTCCTTTGAAAAAAATAAGTCATCCTACCAGATGTAGAAGAAATCTATTCTGCCCTTTGAATATTAACAAAAGCCCAGCATTATGTACAAATTTGAGAAAGGACAATATACAGGGTCCTTGAAAAAAGAAAAAAGGCAGGAAAATCCCATTAACTCAGCAATATATACCATATTTTAATAAATATGAGTAATAAACATTGCTATATGGGCTCAAAAAATTATATGATTCCCACACTATGTCTATATAGGATAAAGCTCTCCTAAATGCATGCAAAACTTCGAATCTAATGAGCAAAAGGTTTTAAATAATAAAATCAATCAGACACCTTCTGTCTTTCCTAGAATGAATTTTATTCATTAAAAGAAAATCTCATGAATATCAGCACTCCAAAATCCTCCTTTGTACTTGTCATAATCTTAGAAAATAAGAGGTTTTTCTCTGGGAAATCAGAGTCTTTCTGCGTGCCCTGTTTGTGTTTCAATACCTCTTACCACTGCTGTGTAACTGGCACCTTTAATCTCCCGCAGAAGTAACCTTATCATCCCACTGGCATTCCTAGGAATAAAAGGAACATCACAGTATGAGTTTGTTAATCACTTGCAAGGCAAACAAAAGCCCATTTTCCTGTCTTTGTATTCTGTTGAAGTTTGTCAATGTCAAGTCAAGCCTCTAAGGCAACACATCTTCAATTAGAGATGTAAAATCCAGTTTGCATGCAATTTAAATCCTGCAAACTGGCAGTCCTCTCATGGAAATCACAATTATTTCCATTCTTATGCATCAGTATTTCTGATCTACCATCATTTTTCTCTTACATGAAGTGATACTTAATTTCCAAGACTGAGCATTTTTGACAGGGGTTTTGATTTGCCATTTAGTTACCACATTACAGTCAGACTTACAGATAGACGTTTAAGCTAGAGAAGCAAATTATATTCTTCTCTGCCACACTCTTTACATACCTGAGAGATTTCCCCTTCATCCTCACCAAGAAAAGTTAGTGTTTTCCCATCCTCTCCACTAAAACAATATAGACCAGGTTTATGAGCAATTAAAGTTTGAAGAATTTCTTATACTGAGCACCAAGACAAACGTGTAGCCGTGTAACCATGGCTGGAGATAGAGCTCTAAAACCTTCACAATTCCACAAGAAATACTGAATTTTGATTTAAATAGGTACAGTTGTGTGCATGTGAGGCCAGATCTTCGGTTGGTTAAATCAATATATTCGCTTTGCTTTCAGGGAGATTGTGATTTAGATCCCAAACAGCACTGCAATACCACTGAAGTCAATGGGTCTGTAAGTGAAGTTCAACAGCAGTTTTACATTGCTAATGACAATGGATTCCTAAATCACACATTTACTGCAATCAAGAACATGAAACTTTTCTTTTCATTTTCTGAAACAGAGCTCGGACATACACCCAGCTTTAAATGAATGAGGAAATGTCACAATTCAAAAAAACCCAACACCTGTTAATGCTCTTTAAAGCAGAAATGTCCTATTTGGCAAAAATGCTAGAATTCTCTTGCGTTCTGATGAGTACTCATTCAAAATTAGTGCTCTATTCATTAAAGCATCTCTTGGCTTTTTTTCCCCCTTTTTTGGTGGCAGAAAAATCAGGACTTCTTTTCCATTTTAAAAAACATATCAAAATAGTCCAAAAAGGTAGAATTTTGAAATTTACTGTATCTTTGTTTTCAATTCTTAGAATGTTTGATTTCCCTTTCTCACTGTTTACCCTATTGAATTTATTTGAATTTGCTTGATTTTATTCACCCATTTTTAAGGTTTCTTCTTTTAAAAAATCCTTTTAATTTCTTTCTCTTCTTTTCCTGCAGAACTCTGTCATTCTTGAATCTCCAGAACATGTGGAAGAGCATAAAACTTGCTAGAGGACATTGAGAGTGTTCTGTGATTTACTTCAGAAAAAGCAGAGTTCTTCTCGGGAGATAATTCTCAAAGGAAAATTTTCAGGACTTGATATACCTCCTTGTACAGGAGGTAGAAAAATAAAGAAACAAAGATGAACTTGGGAGATATGGAAGGACAGGTATTGTAGTAATATTTGTCTTTTTTTCCTAATGACTATTTAAATTAGCAATAAAACAGTAATTCTAGTAATGCATCTGTTAAGGTCTCTTTTCCTTGCAATACTAACTCCTAAGTGGTCTCCCTGTCTCTTTAGCTTGACCCTTCAGCTTTCTCATCCTACTTTTTTTTTTCCTTGCTGCCCTGCTGAGGAAGTCAAGTGAGAGAGAGGCTGGGTGGTTATTTGCCCTTCACCAAGGTTGCCTCACCTCACTGCTTTGCACCAGACCACCACTAGACAGGATGAGGAACTCACAACTGCATTGAAAATTTCCAAAAATCCTGACAAATAGCTCTGAGTCTGCAGTTCTTTTTATCCAGGAAAAGACACGGGGCTGTGCAAAGCCCTGCTGATTTCAATGTACATGCTTGCAAGGAAGGATATTTAAATCAAAAAGCACATGCTTCTATACACAGAAAACCTGGCTGGAGCCAAGAGGCTCCACCTGCCTCAAAACACCTGTGGGATCAGGACCATAGAATCTGCAAAATAACTTAAAGCCAATATATCTATCAAAGCCATAGGAACCAAAATGACAAAAACAACAATGAAAAAACAACCTCTTCACAATTAGCTCACAACCACTTAGCTATGTGGTCATCAAAACACTAGAGAGAAAACTTTTTGCCAATATAGTCAAGGGCTCTCTTAATTTCATGCACTGTGACTTCAACAATTTATTCATGTCTCATTTTATTTCTCTAAAATTGGCCTCATTTAAAAGAAGGGAAACCACATTTCATGCTCTTCAGTTTCATTAAAGAGATACAAATCCCTTACCAAAAGAGGACTCCTTTAAATGAAAGCATTGTAGCAGAAGAAAATATTGGAATTTTGAATCTGAAAGTACTCTGACACAATCTATACTCTCTTGCACATCATTCTTTATAGTATTAAAAAAAAAAAAAAGAAGAAAAAAAGCTCTTCCCTTAAAAAAATTGTTTTCAAACACTTGATGGAATATGTAACACTCAGCTAAGAGTAACACAAATGAACTGTCTCACAGATTTTCTAAAGTTTGTCAAGAAAGAAGGCCATTGATCTTTTCTCCAACACTGTAGGAATACAATATTTCACCCTTTAACTTGTATCTGCTTGACAGGGAAGGTATGTTTAACTCCCTTGCTTAATACTCATTCCATAGGAAATGTGATATAAACTCTATATGAATTACTTAAGATAAATTCAGCATCATTCAATATGTGGCTCACAGTGAACTCAATTTTATGAGTAATAATGAGCTGCTCCAAATTCCAATAGTATTTTATGTTCTCTTGGCTACAGATCATATAAATACATAAAGAGATTTTTTTCCACATGGGTTAAAAACCATTTCTTTGGCTGACTTGAACGAAAGATGAAGCTTGTTTTTTATTCAAATCTTACTTTATAGCAGATAAGGGTCTTCAGTTGCCCATTACACTCACAACAGAAAAGTAGAGTCTGCTGGCAGTTGCATCATGTGAGAATGACAAAATATTTCCATGAAATTTCTTCCCTTCTCTTTTTCAGGTTTGTCTGCAAAACACCAACACCACCACCACCAGGGGGAAAAAAAAGACTCACTTTTGTCTTTTAGATAGGTTCAAGGAAAAGAAACTACCAAAAGCCTTCTCCATAAAAACGTTCAGTCCTTGATGTTCTCTACTTCCATCCTCAAAGCTAAATTGCTTCAGTCTCCTGTAGGTTCCTCAAGAACCACCCTTCAGGGTCCTTCTACGTGGCAAAAAAAAAAGGATGTGAGTTCTGTGTGCTTTCTCAGTTCCTACTGATTTCACCACAGTAGCCCAATTTCTACCAAAACACACAGGCAATAATTTCCAGTATAACATTGATATCCTTTTCCAATAATCCCATTTATAAGAAGCAAGAGGCACCAGGGAGCATATTCCAAGGAACAAAAATGCTGTTTCTTTCATAGCCAGAATAAAAATGGAAAAATATTTTCCAACTAGAAGAGCAAATTAATTAGTGAGCTTGTCAAGCTCAAAAACCCTCCTTTATCAAATTAAGAGAAATGAAATATTAATTTTTGTTATTTTAATCTCATTTTCCTTACAGTCCACTGTAAACACTGATATATAAGAAATATCCCGTGAACAGACATTCATAGCTCAGGTCTATTTCCCTGTTTCCAGGGATCAAAGAGACAAGGAGTGCAAATAAATTACTTACTGCCTTTTTGCAGACTTTTTTTTAAATCATAAATCATTTTTCTGCATCTACATTACTATTAAGATTCCAGAATACAACACACATTTTCTGCAAGATTCTGATCTGAGTGGGTCACAAGAAGGACTGTGAAGAGTCACAAATGGTAATGGCCATAAACCATCCTGAGTTTTATGCATCTATTAAGGTAGATTGCCTGAAGTAAATCATGGCATCAGCTTGTAAGGAAAAATTTCATGTTTTAATTCTTGCTATACATCAATACCAATAATCTAAAAGCTTGTAGTTTAGCTATTTCTCACTTGCTTACTCTATGTAAAACAATGGATTTCACCCTCTGTAAGCTGGGTGGGAAAGTGAGTTCCCTAAAACATTACATACTGGGAAACTGTGGTCTAACATACCTTGCCAATTTTGCCTGGAGCTGTTTCTGTCGAAATAGAGAAAAGGAGCTATCATTTATTTCAATGGATGCTGGCTCAGATGGAAAGACATTATACACAAAGCTTTAGGGACTGTTTTTGATCACCCAGGGTTTGGTTGTTTGTGTTTTTTTTATTGTTGCTCATCTCTGCCTTTCCTGATTTTGCTGAAGAACAGCTGTTCTCACAATCTTACAATTCAAAGCTGCAAATACAAAAGTTGCATTCAAATTTCCTTTTTCTTTAACAGTGCAGGATAGGTGCTGTCTCATTCACTGGAGAACAAAACTAAGTTCATAAAAAGGAGGAAAGGGAGTCAGTCTCACAACTCTACTCACTGTGGGAAAGAATATCTCCCTGGATGTGTGCCTACAGGCACTCTGCTGGAATTTCTTGCTCCCCAATAGAACAGATACTACGGTAACATGGTTCACACATAGAAGGCTGCTCCCCAAAGTTGTTCTAGGGTCATTACAGTAACAACCCTGAGGCCACCTCAGCAAAGCTGGTGTTTTTCCAGGACAATAAGACAAATGTGATTTCTTCACAATGTGTGTCCCTTGCACTGTGTTCTGTTACATTTGCAGATTAGTTCCAGACACAGGACATCTGACCTGAATGTGCTCAGTGAACCTAGCCTGGTTTCCTGGGCACTCAGCAGTCCAAAAATATCATGTTGTCTGCCCCAAATAAACCTTCTGCAAGGTAAGTAGAGATGACAAGAGAAACATGAAATCAGAGTAAGAAGTACCACAGATGCACTTAGATTACTATAAAACATGCCCAGAGATTTGGTCATTGCCAAAATAGCCCTGCAGTTCCACTGACACAGTACCTGCCTGCCAACTTTCCAACAGCATGTCTGTCCAGGGAAAACACTGCACCCAGGCAGCAGGGTGCATGTTTGCCAGGAAAATGTTTCTCTTTGAACTGGACTATGCAAGGCAAGCCAATGTGCAGCCTCTGTGCTCTCTGGCTGGCTCAGGCATCAACAAAACAGCAGCCACTGCCACGACAGAACTTTACATGTGTCCTTCAAGTGGGATGTAGCTGTAGGAAGAAGAGAGATCCCCCTTTGATCCTCCCTTCAGAAACTCAAGGAAACAAATTTGGCACCGCGCCGCCGTGCCTGCGGCTGGAGAGCAAAGCTGCTGAGCTTGGAAAACAAAAGGCTGGATCTTGCTGGCTGCAGGTAGTGAGGGCAGACAGTGCACTGCACACACCTCCTCGTTGCTGGGAGAGGTTTGCCTCTCTGACACACCACAAAACAAGGGAGCACAACTTCTAGGTGCAGCACTTTGTATTACCTCTCCTGCTGTCTCAGATGCTGAAATGAACACTGCTGACAGCTGGCAAGTAAGTTGCTACCTACATGCAAGTCAAGTGCAACACACAGGGTATTTTCCCACACAAGTTAAAGACCTGTTCACAATTCCAAATAATAACTTACCTCAAAAGAATTTGCTCGTTATGTGCTTTGCCTGGCCCTTATGGTCAGGCCTGAAATAATCTCCTGCTGCCTGTAACACTGGCCTTTTTTCTTTTCATGTAACTGCAAACAGAAACTTCTTATTCACAAAGGAAAAGGTTATTAAACTCAGCAGAGTTATTCTAAAAAAGATAGAAATGAACTTTGACTGCAATCTTAAGTGTGAGTCTCGACTGCAAAGCTGTTTGACACACAAAAGGCAAGCAGAGAGCACAGATTCAAGGCTGGCCATTTTCATGTGTAGTCACCATTAAGCTGACAAGAGAGTAATCTGCTACCTCACTTTATTATGAATGGTCCTTTAAATTTGGGGTTACTGTTACTTTTATGGAGGGATCCTTTAAGCTGCATGCTCTCTTGACACGAACCTCCCTGTTTTAAATAAGGCATACATCTCAAAATCATTTAGCTATTTGTGGCTTACATTACTCAGTTGCATCACTTATGCCAGAATGACTCAGATGAGCAACATGAAGACAGATAAATCTAAGCAGCTGAAGTCCTGTCTGATTAAATCTTTTGATCCATAGTGGTTCACCTGCAAAACAGCATCACAGTCATGACATGAAAACTAAGTCGATGGTTAGCCAATGAAAGTGCACCACAGATCTCCAAAGGCCAAGTTTTAACTTAGCTGCTTGTTTTAGACAGGATCATGAATGACAGTGAAAAAGGCACTCAGTCTCCCTTCCTTTAATACCCTTCTTTGTTTAATGGCTGGACTGCCCAGCTACAATATTTCTTTTACACACAAAACTTACTAACTCCACTCCAAACCTGAAGTATCAATGCTATTCTTTCTGCTAACCTTTGCCTGGTGCACAAATTGCCACAACAACCTCGCAGCTACCGTGATGGAAGTACAATGCCTTGAAAAAACAGTCTGGAGCTGGTCAGAATGATTATTAGCACTGGTCACACTTGATAATAATAAAAGAGATAAGCTGTATTTAACTATCTTGTTGGTAACCATCAAGAAATCAAATGAACTAATTACTATTTCATTTCTTTCCCCACTGCAATCCCTGGATGAATGCTGTGTAAACCAGAAAAATTTTTGTGGCCATCCTTTAGTAATTGACCTTTAGCTCTCCCCATTTCATTTGCCCTGAGTGTTAATTGACTTTGAAAAAGCAGTATATTATCCTTTTAGAAAAGAAAGTCTGATTTGTGCCCGCCAACATCTCACAGCATCAAAGCCCTGTTAAATCATAGAGCAATACAGCTGAAAATGAATCTCCAGAAGAAATGGAAAGAGGGTGGGGGAAGGAAGCAGAATCATTATTGAAAGAGCTCCACTGCCATCTAGAGAGAAACTGCACCAGCCAATTTTCTGAGAGAGAGGTTGTTAGTCAAAATATTTCCCTTCTGATGTTGGGGGAGGTAGGAACTCCACTCAGGTACACTCTATCTACTATTTTTTTAACCAGTTTTTAGTTGTCTGCACAAAAAATAATATATCCTGGAATATAATCTACCATGAATTCTATGTAAATCATGGGAGAAAGCTTTAAAGGCTCACTTAGAAGCTCCCCTGAAATGATGTACGGTATCTGCATAGTTTTGTTTCAAAAAAGCTTCTTTGAAGAGGTAAGTGTCTTTGTAGAAAGGTGCTTCATTCCTAAACAATTTACATTTTAAAGGACATGTTATGTCCTTGGCAGCTGCCTTTATGATATTGCTTGTCAGTGAGAAAAAAAGAAAGAATGTGCTATACAGGGTAAGATTTTTTTTTTAACTCCTTCAAGTATATAAAATTTTATTTTCTACATGTTTTATATGAGATCAGGAGGCACCCACAGAACACGTTACTTGTAAGAGTCTACTTTAATCTGACTGATTTAATTTACTGTGTCTCTGCCCAAAGAGCCACAGAACTCCATTCAGTGTACCAGACAGGTCAGCTGCTATAAAAACTGGAGAAGTGTCCCTCCCTGGGAGCAACTAATCCAATTATAATCTCAAAGCAGCTGACACGACCTGGCTAAGTGCATCTGGAACAAAAGGAATTATTTTAAGGTACAGCCAGCAACTAATGCAACTGTGTCATTAATGAGCCTCAAAATGGAGGGTTCATTACTGCTGTGTCACAAAAACACTCACGAGTGACTTGTGGTGTTCTTGCTCTCCATCACTTACGGATTTACCTTCTGATTAAAATGCAGTGTGGGATTGCTTTGAACAGCAATCATCTGTCTACTGGCTCTGGAAATTTCAAGACCAAGAGCTGTTTGAGGACTGCTAGTCTGCCACTGTTAAAAATGCACCCAGGATATTCTTCATATTACAGCACCGTTTGTATTTGGTTCCTTTGTGAAATGCTATTGGACTGAAATGTCTGAAGATACACAAAGTAGTATATTAGTTTGTGGTTATTTCCTTTAGTTAGCTGGTTAGGTGCACTGTGCTAGGTATTTGCCCACTTTGGCAGCTGTAGTGACTTAATAATGCATAGAAAATTATAATGGTAGCTAAATGTTGGTTAAATGTATGTTAAATGTGATGCATTATGCAATTATGAGAAGCAGTATCTGAATTATTTTTCATCTTATTTCCTGACTAAATACAGCACCTCAAAACAGGTCTATCAGGGAAATTATATTCATTTTCACTGAAATACACTGAATACACTTAGGTTTACTAATCCAAGAACTGCTTTCAGTGAGGTGACTGTCAGTCTTCTTGCTCCTATCAATGCTGACACTGATGATTCCTGGATGGAAGAACACAGTAGTTGTGAATGATGGGTTTATGAAGAAAGGGAATCCAACACTTGAATCAAATATTAGGAAACAGGGCACAGAATACTGAATCAGATGCCTGACTGGATGGATCTCCCAGACCAAATGTGATGCAAAACACAGGAGGCATTTCTGCCAGTGAGTACAGCCAAGAGGCTTGGCCTGAAGAAAAACCCAAATGCACCTTTAAAAAACAATTTATTGTTTTTGTGACAAACACAATTAAGCTGTGCAGTTCAGGGAGAATAAGAATAGTAACTGTGAAAGTGCAAACACTCAGGGCTTTTTGCTGTTACCCTGTTTCTTACCTTGTCCAGAGACCTTGAAGACATAATGAAGAAATAATGACAAAGAATAACAGCTCACTCTATAGCACTCTAATAATGCATTAGAACTGAATCAGATAAACATAAAAAACAAGAGAGTTTTAGACAGAGAACTGCTTCTGGTGAAGTATAAGTACAAGTTTCTTTGCTTTCTTCTTTTATTAGAGGTAAATAAATTCAGCCCATAATGCTTGCAACATGAAAACTAGCAGTTCATCTAGTATATTTTACACTAGAAGTTATTTTAGGCATTATTTCCAATAGACAGGCTTGTTGCTATCAGACAAAAAGTACATCAGCTTGTTATAGATGGGAAGAGAACATCCATATTGTGAAAATTAAAAGATAGCATCTCTTCTGTGTCTAGAATTTATAGTGGAGTTCAAAGGGCATTGTAGAAATTCTGTTTGATTTGTACTTGCAACTGGATATAATAGGAGAGGCTTCATGAAGATATGGATCTCTCAAGCCTTTTCTGAAGGCTGTCTTAAAATACTGTATTTCAAGGGACATAAATAAAACTCCTTTACAGTGTGACTGTAATCAGTTTATGTCACATCTTGATACTTCCCTTCCCCTGGCTTCCAGACTTTCTCTTCTTTACTGAAACTCTTTATTTCTAAGGGTAGACTCACATCCACTTTTTTTTATAAAATGACTGGTACAATAAGATCAAGCACCCTCCTTAAATGTAACTGTCATGGCAGGGTCCAGTCCTTGCTCAAAATTAAATTCCTAGAACATATTCATTCATGCTAGATATTTTCATTCATTTTAGCAAAAAGAAAGGCATACATAAATCTTTCTCCTTCTTTCACAAGCTCTTTACTCAAACATTCATTGGCTGAGAATACTTATTTGAACTGGAACTTGAATTAAGTAGGCTTCTTATTAAATGCCAGGTAAAACATTATTACATTGCTGCAATGTAATATTTTATGATTTGTAAGACATGTATTTTCGTACTGATTTTAAATATTTTGAAGAATAGGTTGGGTCTGCTCTGTAGAAAGCAAAAGCAGCAGTTTGATATTGTTTGCCTAATTTCTTCTGTGATCAATGCAAGGCTAACCACAAGTCTGTAATTTACTTGAAGTTAAAAGTTGCCCTTCTTGCACAAATGTCAGGAACTTACCTTCTTAGTAGAGAGTATCTTGAGCTTGATCTTGACAGAATATCATCATGGAAACATGTAACCATGACAAGTGATATTAAAATCAAGCAATCATACTCAGGACTAGGCAATATCATCATGTCCTATTTTTTATATATATATATATGCCTCATAATATGAAGAGCCTCATAATATGGAGACAGGAATAAATAAACAAACAGAACAGTATGGTCTTCTGTTCTTTACAAGTTAAGTCTAAGGATAACCTCTCTAAATTTCTCTGCTTTTTAAGGAGCTGCCACCATCTTTTGTTCAGCCTTTTGGAGACCTGACACTAAGCAGCATCCAGCTTCTCATGATTGCTACAAATTATGGTCCTGCATTCACTTTGATATGTGAGACATAAGAGATGAGGTCCTTGGGAACATAAAAACCAGCGAGAACACGAGAGCCAAAATGTGCTTATTGACTATAGGCAGACCCAAGTGGAAGAAGCTGACTTGTGGAGTACTGTAATATTAGTATTGATTTTGTTTATTTTATCAACATGAAAGTGGGGACATGCAGTAAAGTGATGAAATGTGCTGATCATAAGGAATGGGTGAGTCAACAGACACACAATAGAGAAGCAATAACATTCTCATGGATTTGGCTAAACTAAAATTATGGGCAGATAAGTGGCTGACGAAATTCAGTTTGAAAAACGGTAAGATACTGGATCTATGGATAAAGTAATAGGGAAAGGGAACTCTATTTTTAATGGACAGGGAAGTGACTTCTGAAAAGCTCTATTTTTTAACATTTCAATGGAAAGAACTGTGTGCAGTAAACTCAGGTTTCTCTAGAAAAGCTGCCTTCCTGCCAGCACTTCTTTTTCATGGTAAGACACTAGTCAGAAGATAGAACTAAAAAGAATATGTGGATTTCTTCAACTCTTGTCCAATTGGGTCTTTTTCATATTAAAAAACGAAGGAAGAAAAAAATATTTAAGAACATAAAAATTAAAGGAGATTATGCTAATACCACACTAGATTAGGTACTATAAAAGTGACATTCATAATACATGTATCTACTGTGATTACAGAAATGAAAAAGAGTTGGGAAAGCAGGATGCAAAGAAGACAACAAGAAGATGTATATTGGTTAATACCAAATACTTACTTAGGCAGTCTGAGGAACAGGGCATACATTTGGAACACAGTGAAGAAGATTAACCACATCACTCTTACCGGCTTTACAAGAAGAACAAATCCTGAGATATTGTTGTGAATCCTGTAAACATTCTGTTGAGAGGAAAAGGGAAAAATAAAATCCAAACCCTGACATCTGAGACAGGATTTACTAAGGAATGCAAAATCCCAGAGCTGTCAGGATTATATCAGCAACTTTTGTACTACTGAGAGCTTCCAAGCACTGGTAACACCACTTTGACCCCAAAGTTTCTGTGCCATGCCTGTAATAGTGAGAATCTGTTTTTTCTGAATATTTTACTGATCAGTAGTAGTTACAACTGTCACGAGATCGATTTCTGATTAACTTTCCATTGTAGCCTTTCTGCCTCCCCAGTTTTCCCCTCCTTCATCTAATTCAGAAAGGTTAAAAACTAAAAAGACCTTCCAGAATTTGCTAACATTTCTCTGGCTGTCAAACCAATAAGGGTACCCAGAGAATGCAGCAATACTTGATCACATTTCCCCACTGATACAATGCCTCTGCCCCTGGAAGAGGCACCAGACAAGATCACATCCTGAAAGCTCAACAGTGCAACTAAACTGACTTCTAATAGAAATCTAAAAATTATTAACAACTAAAAGACCCCAGTAAGGTACCAAACACAGAAATATTTGGGGAAGAAAGAGCTAATGAAAGCTTTGCTCTGCTCTTCAGTTATTTTGGGGAAAAGCAGAGCATTTTGTTCTTCAATGATTTTTAGGTCACTTTTCATGCAAAGGTAGGTTCTGTTTTTACTTCAAACCATGCAAAGCTTGTTTGGACCAAAAATACTCTATGAGAACTTTTCATTTAATAGATAAATAATACTACTAATGGTTTGTTGAGTTTGGTTTTGGTTATTTTTTCCCCACAAGCCATTACAGTCAAACTGATCCTGAAGTCTGCAATGCCTTCGTAATGTCTTCAGCATCATGTGACAGAAAGAACCAGTGAAACTTGGCCAAAAAAGGCTGCTCATTTTTTTTCACACAGCCAGAAGATCTTGGCAGCACACACACACAGAGTATTGCAAATTTCTTTAAAATTTTGTGGATAATAAGACTACTGCTAGAGGCTGAATACTAATTGCCTGAAATCAAAGTAAAATAAAAAGCAACCATCGTTTCTGTTAATTTGACAGCTGGCCATTTCCTCAAACCTGAGACAGAATCCTTGAGCCGAGACAGCTTTTAGAAACACAAAAAAAGCACATTCCTGTTGGAGGCAACACAGCAGCACGGCTTCAAGGATGGAACCTGGTCTTTATTTAATAGACTGGCAGCTATAGGTGAGAAATGCAGCAAATGTGCCTGCAGCTAATGAGCACATGGGCAACTCAGAAGGGTTACAGATCTCCACAGAAAACTGACCTAATGCTAACACTCGATTTAGAAACTAACTGGAGGTGTGGGGGGGGTGGTAATAATGTGTAAATAATTCATTAAAATCTTAATTAGTATTTCTTTTGTGTGGCAAGAGCCCATTAGAACTATGGGGGGGTCACCTGTTTTATAATCACCTTTTGTGTTATAGTTGTGAACAATATCAATGGCCCAGGCCCGACATGCTACAACAATCCAGGGATTAATTCTGCAAGAGCACTTGCAGCCACACAAACAGTACAATTACCTCCAGTTACAGTAAGGGCATCTTACCAGTGAGAATATGTTGCATAATACCTTAATTCTGAGATGAAATATGCCCATGTTTTTTGTACTCTGAAGTCCATTTGGTTTCCAAACCATGAATTACAGGGTTAGATATGGTATAATTCAGGGGAAGTTGAACTTACTGCTTTTTTATATTAAGATGCTTTCACAGCAACAGTGAAGTAAAGGTACAACAGAATCTATGTGCATTCTCATCCCCCTGACATTAAATAGAGAATTTACTGGTGTTATGAAGCCTAATCTCTAAGCATCATTCTGTGGATATATTGAAACCAGTCAGTGTCCTTTTTAAGCCCACATTTAGCTTTTTCTTAATCTTTTAGAAATCACAGAAGTGGTGGTTTAATGCCAATTAAAGTTAGAGCAGCTCAGGGAGGGGTAAAGCCAAGAAAGCAGGCAAACCTGGACCTTGATTAGATCAGTTCTTCAGATAAGTATATTCACTGGTCTCTGGTGTTGGCCATCTGTTTTCAGAAGCAGCACTTACACGTACATAAAATTTCAGAGTGTATAACTAATACATATCACCAGCTTTGACTCCTAAAACATCTAAACAGAATGGGAAGTAGTATTAGAAAAAGATTTAAGGTATCAATACATTCTTCCCCCAAATACAATCAAATGCATTAATAGTTACTCTGTGTATCTACAGTGACTGAAGTACACTGAAGGGTTCTACAGACCAATTTACAAAGCCCCAATCCTGCTCCAAGACCCCACAAGTCTACACACAACTAAATCCATGAGTATCTCCAACTCACTTGCCTCAAGATGTGCATGTGCCTAACAGCTTGTAAGAGTTGGGCCTGAACAACAAATGACATTCCTTATGCTTCTGTGATTGAGCACGGAGCTGTTTCATCCTCAGACATCAACACAACGCAGCCTCTCATGCGAGAGGGTGCCTGACCTCATGATACTACTGGGAGAATTGCAGGTAGGGTGATTAAAACCACTCAGATGGAATGAGTTTGAAAATATGAAGCTTATAAATTATATAGTCTTGCCAGTGCCACGGGGACAGGCTACACAGCAACTTTCATACACCTGCTCTCAGTTTCACACAGACGTGGCTGGAAGGTGGAAGTTGGAATCTTGGCATCAGGCAGAGGAGTAAGCAGAGGGGTGGACTTCCTGCCAGCACCTTGAAAATGAGGGCACAGAAGAACCAAACACGTGGGAATTGTCAAGCTAAAACCATTTCTTTTCGACGCAGTATTCTTTGCATCCAAATTAAAAGGATAATTTCGTCATCCGGCCGCCAGCAGACGAGCAGCAAAGTACCGGACTGCCATCTGCTGGCACAGCGGTATCTCAGCCATGAGCAAACAGCAGGGAAAGGGAATTTTGGTGGTTCCTGCAGGACTTGGCTCTGGGCGTGCCTGCCGGTGGTACCGTGCCGGAAAACCGGGCTGCACCACCGGGGCACAGTCTGCCTACAGCAGCGATATTAAAATGCATCGAGAAGTGCAAACATTCTGATCCTTCCTGACACAGCAAGGACAGGCTGAAGCTGTGACACAAAACCAAAAGCAGCTGCAAACTTCAGACTGAATATCTGCAAAACTTGAAGCAGGTTCTACCCAGCTAGCACACAAATCCAGCAAAACAAAAATGTATTAATCAGCCTAAAGACTATTTTTCCTCTCAGGAAAACCAGCACCTTTTAATATACATTCATGCTGTGTATTCTTATGGGCATGCATCTTGACATAAGTCTTAAACTCACTTTTTTCTTCTGAAATTATGAATTCATTTTAAAGCATGTTAACTTGAGGATGCTATAAATTCACTGGCTCTTTTGGCCCAAACAAATCTCATGCCAAGAAAACCAAGTGCATACATTTTCTTCTGGTATTCCCTAGGTCTTCCCTTAACTATAAAATCATTTATGGCTAAAATTGGTCCATCCAACTGTTCTATTAATTCCTCATCACGTACTAAAACATCCATTCAGTATTTTTTCCCTCTACTAATGCAACAGAAAGTTATCTGCTCAATGAAATTTACTGCTTGCCTTTTTTTTTTTTTTCCCTGTGTATACAAGAAAGTGTTGTGCATTTTGTATTAGGTCTTTATTATCTAGTAATGATGGCTTGCTAATTAAATTGGGCTTTAATGGCATAGTTAAATCCTAATTTATGTTTTTGGAGCTTTGTTTAATTCCTTTAGTTAAAATGTAATCACTTTCTCACTATTATCTGATATTACATAGGAATAAAAAATATTTATATCAACTCCTCATTCAGCTGATTTTCTTTTATTAAATCTTGTTACTTATTGCATTTCCCTGAGAAATTTTTTTAACCACTCTAAGCTGATTTGAGGGCAGGAGGCAGGTGAACAAGCTGTGTAATTTCTCTGGATTCAGCTCCTTGTAGGAGTAAACCAAAGTACTTACTGCAGCTCACTGGGATCCCACTGCACATATTGCTTGCACACACAGCATCCTTAGAGGTGTGACCCAAAACTGACTGATGGATTTTATTTATTTTTTGCAACAGTTATGAATGAAAACAGACAAGTAAAGAAAACAGAACAATTCTTTACCCTTTCCTTCCTGGGCTGTGAAAAGCTGCTCCCAAGTGAGTCTGTTTCCAGCAACTTTCATAGGAGCCCCTTTGGGGGACTGAAATGAGACTTTAGGAGTGACTGCACCTCCAGGTCTGCCTCAGAGTGATGCTCCTCCCTAAATTCTCACCAGAGTGTCTTCTGCCCTTAAATCTTGGCTTTTGTGATATCTGCTTTCTTACAGGCAGTCCAGCAGGAGGTGAAAAGGAAAGTATTTATTCCATGCATTGTGTAAGATACAGTCAAACTATACAGACTCTGGAGAAAACTGAGTTCTACAGAAGATTCCATCCAGTAATTAATGCAGTCCTACAACATATCTTGAGGAAAATGTTTTATTGGGTTACTAAGAAAAACACTGAGAAAAAGAAAATAAACATTTTGAAAGCTATACACTAAATATCAGGCCAAAAA
>VXBI01008971.1:241831-257863 GCA_013397375.1 Toxostoma redivivum
AAAAGAGACCCTACACTTCCAACATTTGGATTTTGAGTCAGTGAGGTGGTCTGTAGCTTGGTCACACCAACTTTTAATTTTCAGTCTATTCAGAAAGAAGGTTCATTTGTTTTTGCAAACCAGTCATTAAATACATCCAAGTCAAATGAAAAGGCACAGATAGTTAAACTGCCCCTATCACAAAACAAGAACTATTGCCTATAAATAATCCTGCTACTCCACTACAAAGAGTCAAAACTTTTTTGATTTACAAATTTTAGTATCGTTTCATTTCAGCTTCAATATCTTCATTTTTAGAAGTGACCCTGGAGAGTCCATCAAACTGGATTAACCCTCTGCAATAAGCTGCTCCTCAGAAGTCAATAAAAGCTCTTTCTGGATATATGAGATATAAGAAAAGGCCCTGAAATTAATTAAAGGTCTATATCCAGTCTAAGGACAGCTGCAACATGTGCAGTGTTTTCTGAGGTTACAAGGACAGCTTCCGTGGTTTAGGACTCATAAGTGTAAATTCAGTTTTGTAGGACACTAAAAAAAAGCCAAATTATAATTTTTGTTGCAGACATGCAGTACAGAAGAGTGTTTTTAGCATACTCTTGAGTTATTATTAAAGCTGTTACCATGGGAAGAATTTGCATTTTTTAAAACTGCCTGTCATTAATCTCTAAAATTATCAAATCTCTATCTCAGTGACTGCCTTTAACAATACTATCAATAGATTAAAGCTTATCAATGATCCTTTGGTAGCATTATTTTAAAAGTTAAAATACTCCCAGAAGCAAGAAAATAGGATTTAATTATGTGACTATATTATCAATATAAGAGCAAAATACCTTTTCCTAATATATTTTAATCTATTTTTTCATTTCATTTTAAAACTAATTCAATTATATATTTTTAGTATTTTCAATATATACCAAAGGTATTTTTAAGATGTAGGAGTCAACATTAATTTGTTTCATTTTGACAGTTTTAACTTCTAATAGGCACTGTCATTTCCCACTTGCACACTATGCAAAGAGCATGCAACACCACAAACTCTTCATTTACCTTTGTGATAGATGCCAAAATGATTTAAGATTAAATAAAAACAAATTTCTTCGAGTGCATGGAGGAAAGTTAAGCCCAGAACCACAACTGAAGTCCATAAATGAAAGTTTTGGAAAAGAAAAGGAGAAAATACTTTCAGAATTTTAAATACGTGGATTTATCCTGGATTTTCTAATAACAATTTCTTCTCTCCAAAATTCTCATGGTCTAATTATGTTACTGGAAGCAGCACAGTGTTAAGGTCTTGTGCTGCTGCATCCAAACAGGAATGCTATTATTTTAATTAGTCACATCTACACTAAGGCTGAAGTGGTCTTCATAGTCTGGACTTCAACCTACACCTCTTAAATATGAATAGGTGCTCAAAAATTTAGAAACTAAATCTAAAAACGTGGATTTGCTAAATAAAATCTCCCAGATTACTGCAATGATGAGCTGCAGGAAGAGCTAAGGCATCACCTTCATTTTCTCAGCTGTTCCTGTAAATCATTCCTTTTGAGAGAAGAGATTTATTGTCATGCAATGTATGTGCACTACACACAATAAATGTGCACTACTTTTGCTCTACAAAGGCTGGATTTATGGAGAAAAATTGATAAAAAGGAACAAATAACTTTTCTAAACTTCAGAAAAGCATGCTTTAATATCACATATTATGGCTGGTATCCTGGATTCTATACTTTTGTACTTCAGAAGGGAAATATGCAGGGAGATTTCTCCATTGGGCGCTGTTGAAACTCAGCCATTACACATTCCCTAACCTAATGTAGATATTCAGTGCACTGCAGCACAGACTTCCCCAGCCATGGAGCATGTCTGGCAAAATAAGAAGCTGTCAGGGATGAGGTGGAGCTCCACATGGGGAAAAAGAGGACCATAAAAGAGAGTTTCTTCTGAGCTTTTTTTGTTTTTAATGGTAGTCACTCACAATGCATCATGAAACTGAAACCCCTCTGAAAATCCTGGAGAGAGATTAAAAGGCAAGGGAAGCAATCAGGGGTACAAAAGATACCAAATCCATTTCAGCTTCACATGTATGGCATGGAAACGGATATGGACTTGTATGACATGTACATTTACATGACAGCACTGAAAATTTAGCAGCTTGTAAATTAACTGTGATTTGAAACCAGAACAATCAGACACACCAAAATAATAAAATTCATCAAACGGAACCCAAGTAAGCATACAAAAATAATAAAAATAGTAAGACCAGATTGAGAAGAATTAAACAGGAAAGTAACTCTTAAATGTGATTCAGAGCCATTGCAAGGTAGTCCTTTTCTATAGTCACCTGTTCTTTTGAGCAACAAGGGAAAGCAAAATGCTGTGTTTTCCAAATGTCTAATTACAACTGTTCACAAAGCTGATTACAACTTAATATCAGAAACTCCAGTTTCCTGAGAAAAAGAAAATTCATGGACAAGAATGTGATTATTATAACTTGTGGTATCTTGCAGAAATCCTACAGAATCAGACCTGGAGCCAGGCACCAATAGGAAGGGAGATCATTTCCCCTACAAGCTGAGTCTACAAGGGACAAAAAAACACATGCTAGAGGAAACACCATGTGTGAACATACAATCAGAAGCAGTTAAAAAAATTATATTGAAATCAGTCCCAGGCTCTACTTGCAATTTTTTTTCAACTAAAAAGGGCACATACCTTGGCTTCTGTCTAAGAGTTGTAAATAGCATATGTGTTATCTCAGGCAAAAAAATGTACACAAACATGACAACAGAAAATGACATAATAAAATCCAATGCAAGGTTGGTCACATCATTTTCAGGTTGCCCTAGAAGAATCATCAGAATTTTAAGACCCAAATCTTACTGAAGTCCCTCTCTCCTCATTTTCCTCTGCTAAAAAAACCCAGGAGAAATCTGCCCCCATACTAAGTTCTTTGACAGCACCAAACATTACAATGACATTATTATATGGTTTTAAATAATGTTGAGGATAGTTTCTAAGCCTCTGCATATAATATAATAATACATAACAAGTCACTGCCTTTTTTATTCATTCCATGCTCTGCTATAGAAACTAAAACTCTTTCCACACACAAAAAGAGCTCAAAACATATGCAATCAGACACTCAAGGATTTTTCAAAAACTGAATTACCATAGTAAAAAAAATTAAAAAATAAGGAATTATTTTGAAAATGGATGGTACAACTCTTCTAAATCACATTAACAACTAATAAGTGTCAGGGGCCTCCTATAACTTGGAACCAAAAGAGCATTATATACAATTGCCTTTGACTAATGGGTATTTTATGCTAAAGGATAACTTCTCATTCTGCTGCAGGAAGTACATACTAGCCATGCATTGCAGAGATTAGAAGTGTTGGTTAAGATATATGAATGGAAACCATCCAGGGGCAAAAAAAAAAAAAAAAATCATATAAACTTAAATGAATCCACACTGAACATTGGAAGTAAAACTGTGAAGTTTCAGGAATAACCAGTTGAACTGAGCACAAAAGAAAAATAAATTTGGAGTATTACCAGATTTTTTTGCATCTCAGTAAGAGACAGTATTTATAGGGATGTGTCAATTCAATCTATCACTATGTAAAATGAATCCTAGGAGGGAGTCAGGAAGAATTTTCTCAAAATAGCATCCTAGTTTGTTAAACACAGTATGGCACGACCCCATTCTCATGCAGCCCAGTAAAAACCAGATTCCAGTAACAGTGGGAAGTATATGGAGTATGAGTTTTTCAGTGAGACTCAATATAAAAAAAAATGGCATTGGATGCACTTTAAAAGGGCAAAGCCCATCTTCTTTATTTCCATGCTCCTCCAGCCTCTGCAGTTTTCCAAGTCTTACAAACAATATCTAAAAAGACAAGTACTTCCCTTGTGAAATATGGGAAACACAGAAGCTTTTTCTTCACCCAAAGCACAGTCACTGGGATTCAACAGGATAAGTCCTGAAAACATGGCTTTGAATACAACATTGCAAGAAAACAAGGGTGCAGTCAGAGGCTGTGTCTATTAAAAGTATGTACTTTATCTCCATCCCAGTAGCACCCCAGGATAAAACATGTCTCTGCACCATCCCTTTTGCCTTCCCTAATCCTTACATTTCCATTCCCTATTCCTCCTTAGCATTTTCCTCCCTTGTTGTTTGGAATGTAAACATTATTTCTTAGCACACCCACTTTTACCTGCTGTTTGTTGTAGCACTGTCCTTGCAGGGCTCTGAGTTCTGCAGAAGGGAATATTGAGGATTTTGCCATTGAAAGGAAGCAGCAGGATACCCTGCACAGTGGCAAGAGGCAAATGTGTTGGGGTCAGGGAGCTGGACAAGTGTGGGCTACTCTTCCTGAGACTGGAAGTGCCAGGAGCTCTGAAAGAGGAGCACAAATTTTGTATTAAAAAAAAAATAAAAAATAAAAAGGTACCAGGCCTTTAAAATGGCAAAAGGCTACCCCTGTATTAGGATGGACAGACATAGGGTGGGCTGGTAAATCCTCTCCCATCCTTAGCTCTGCCCTCAGCCCCAAGGTCAGGGCAAAAAAAAAAAAGCAGGAAATCTCTATGTGACTGATTCCAGTCATCCCTCTGAGCCCTTAGGGAAAACATCTTTCTTTCTGTCCCTCCATCCCAGGCCTGCCCGCCGGCCTCTGCACATAAATCCTCAACATTTTACCCTCTTTCAGTAACTTGGACTCTGCTTCATATTTATCAGTAATCAATCCCTCAAGGAAAGAACATTATCATTTTTCCTCCTTTGTGTATAAGGGACAGTACAATTCCTGGTGTTAGAAAAACAACAGTAATGTCCTGATTGCATTAGTTTGCCAGTATTTTCCTAGAATAGAATCAGCCCCTCAGAAAAATGTTATTTTTTGAGCATGGAAGGAACAGAGTGAGCTTTAACCATATTTGATATTGGCCTGCATCGCCCATAACATCATTTCAGAAAACTCTGGATTCAATCTGGGCTAAGGCAATGTTCCCACAGTTGAAGTTTCTCTTGCATAATTCCGAATTTCCTGGGTATAAGATTTACAGATAAAAAGTTTTTTCCATGCATAAATACTACAGCAATCACTGCTCCCTCAATGTCTATTTTTCCAATTTGCTTTGCTTTTTTCCCCCCCCCTCACTCAGGCTATATCTTGCCTGGATAGGTGAAAGAGGCCACATTGTTGTCATCTCCAAAGATGCAAAAATATGCTACGAAGGTAAAATGCCTCACCTCTCCTCTCTGCTGAGTTTCACATTTGCTAATGACTGATACAGAAGCAGGTGCCGTTCCAAAGCCATGGGGAAGCACCGAGTTTGCCATATGACAATAATGCAAAGGCCATAATGCAAAGCTGCTCATGAGAGGGGAAGATGGGAAATTAAACACCTGTAATTAATTTCTTTCACAGAACATCCTCTGGCAACATCTGCACAAACCTCCCTGAGTCAGAAATCCATTTGTGATGTTTTGCAATTTGTTCAAAAGCCAGTTGTGCTCTGCAGAATGACACCAGCAACAGTGATTAAATGAAGATGGAATGCAAGGACTTGCTGAGCATCCTCTGCTGGGGGCCAGCCCAGACACTGCATTTAGGAACTTCAGGGAGTTTTTGTATATTTTTTTTCTTGTTGTTTTCCTTGCCAATTTGTAAATTGTTCTGTTTGACTTGTTTCCCCTTTCCTTAAGACTGACACTATCTGTATCAAAATAATAATAATAATGTATTCATTTATTCATATCTGAATGCTTCTAGAGCCATATCCCAGAATGTCACACAGAGACAAGGACAAAACAGGGGGTACTTGACATCTAATATAGTAAGAGCTGCCAGCCTGCAATAAGTGAAGAAATGTACCATGCATGTATTTTTCAAATACCTAATGTAACTGCATAACAGAGAATTAGAATTAGGAGTTTTTCTGTATCTCTTATCTGCTACACATTTACAGAGGAGGAATGCAGTTTGGAGCATTCATCTCCTCTGCAGCTATTATCCTGCAGAGATTTTCCAGAAGTGGAACTAAGCACAAGTGACCAGGTAGGACCAATTAACCAGACCCATTCATGGTAAAACACTGAAATTACACTTTCAGGGTACACCTAATTTAGTACCCACAGGAAAATGCAGAATAATTTAATAATTAAAAATAAAAATCAACAACATAATTGAAATCCTTATTCATACAGCTATGGGTGGAAAACAGCAACAAGCCTAATGTACTTTTCTGCAGCACAAATCACTGGAAGAACAAATCCCCAGGTTGGATGACAAAACAAATTAAACTGACAGACTATCCAAAGGAGGGTTCAACAACCTGCTTGGCCACCTTATTAAAAATATTTCACTGTCACAAGGAGGTTTTACAATAGAAGTGTTCAGCACCACTGGTAGCTTATATTGAGTGGTCATAGTAATCTTCCTTGATCCTCTGCCTTTTCATTTTTCTAATACAACCTAATATAAAATTTGCCTATTCTACTGAAACTAAGTTCAATAAGATAATGTTTTCAACATGTTTTTCCACAATAATCCTTATCCTTTTTCTTGATCAGTGTGCTGGATGATTGTTCCACTTAGCAGGTATTCCCCAGATTATTTAGTTTCTTCTGCGTTTAGTAAGCTTACATTTCTGTACATTGAACTCTATCTGTCTGCTGTTGGCCTAGTCTCAAGAGAAACACTTCCTTCTAATATTGATTGTACTATGCATTATTTGTTTTGCCTTTAATCCTAGCACATGGAATCCTGGAGGTTTTGTTTTCAATATTCTATTTCAAATCAGCTTGAGTGATGTCAAGAGAACTGGCTCATCCAGTTCAGAAAAGAAATAAATGCTTTTGGAAAAAAATCTTTGCTTCTATATGAATTTAAGTGTTCCTCAGTAACTAAAAAAAATTTAAGTTCATGTTTCATATAACATAAGAACTATAAATTACATATTGCCATAAATAATCTGCATAATTGTAACATCATGAGTCAGAAAAACATTACCTTGAATCCAGCTGTCACTTAGGAAGGGAGGAAGGTGCTTTAGACAGACCTGCTTTGAGGTCCTTTCCAATCTGTGTTCTGAGATGCTACAGCCTTGGAAACACATGCACTTACACATGTCAGTAGCCCTCCTGAAGAAAAATGTAAAAAAATCCTGGAGGTGACTGGCACATGCGATATTTTTATGCCTGAAATTTAGAAGGTTCATTTTCTATTGACATAACTTCATAAAGACACTTCAGCACTTTAAAACACTATGAATTCCACAGGTTTGTAAAACACATACATTGTGGTGGTACATCACAGGTACCTTGCAGTGACTCTTTGTGTCTGTGTCCACACAAGTGTGCATTTGCTATGGCAAATATGGCAGAAATGCTGCTCCCTCAGATGCTTCAGTTCTTCAGATACCTAAGGAAGTTAGGCCTGTACATAAATTTAAGTTAGAAGCTGAACTAAATGCTGTAAAATTATTTTATTAAAGTAATTAATTTATTTTAAAACTGTTTAATTATTTATTAAATGGTTAAGTTACAACTTAAGTATTATTGAGTGCTGTTAAGCCTGCTGTCAGGCCATATTCCTTTTCATCCTTGCTCTTTCTCTGTTTTTGTCAAATCCACCTAAACACACACAAAGATAGTTTTCTGTTTATTGCTGCTTGGATTGACTGACTGGATTTTATTTCTTGGTTTTTTTTCCCCCTCGGTGTGCCTTAACCCTCTAGTAAGTAGCAGAGTGAGTATTGCCAACAAGCTTTTTCGTGCTGTCACTTAATATTAAATCCCTTTTTTTGCTGAAACCCTTGCCAGTCAGTCATTCTTTAAGTGATCTCAAGCACTCCTTCTCAACAATTACATTTAAGGAAAGATTGTTAATTTAAACAGAGCAGTTTGCTTTCAAAATCAAGTTTTTTAACACACAATTGTGAGTGACACAGCTCCATCTGGATGGTTCCAATGCATCTACATAAGTGGTCTAATAGAACATTCTCTTTAAAATCCCAGCCTCCTTTACCACTCATATTTCAGCAATATTTCCTGATCTGATGAAGCAGTTGCTCATCTAATTTCTGAAGGGCTTTGTTTAGCTCAGTGACAGCACTGATTATGTGCAAAATTATCAGTTATCTGGTATTATTATCAAGCAGCTCCATCTTCATACATATTTACAGAAAACTCTCTCTCCCTGGCTGTTCTACTTGTTTCCACAGAATGAGTGTGTTTACTTGAACACTGCCTTTTGAAAAACATCAGAGAAATCAGTTATATGCAAAACAATTGTGACTAGGCTCTATGAAAGCTACAGAAGGGTTTATGCTCCAGCAGCCACCTTAGCAGGGCTTGAATTATGAACAGGAACTCTGCCCTAGTGGCACAAAGGAGCTGGCACAGAAGCAGGTCAGTCTCCCACTGCTCTCCCTCCTCCCTCAGCCCCCACTGGCATGGCCCTTCAGGAAAGGAGGGCAAGTGAGGGCACTCGGTGCTATTCCAAAAGCAGCTTTAGTTCTCCATTAGCTTCCTGCCAAGAAATCTGCAGGGTCAACAGGGAATGTTGTTAGGAAGGCACAATGCTTGGTGCTTGGGGTTTAAGCTTTATTGCAGTGAGAATTTTGTTCAACATTTAGAATTCCTTATGAAATACACTGTAAGCACAGAAAAGGGTTATCTGCACTGCATCTTCCTCTCACTCTTTAAATAATGGACCAAATCTGTGTCTGTGTAACTTTACTTTGCTCCTCAAGAAATTCCCTATCTTTCTATTGCCACCTTGAGATCTGCTTCAATTGTGAAATTTATTGCTTCAACTGTGAAATTTTATTTCTTCATTGTTCTCATTCTGGTACCAGCTCTCTACAAGCTGAGTCCTATTAGAGAAATTAGGGAATTCTTTCCCTTTCAATGACCCGTACATCAGTTTATATTCATAAATGTACAAATAAAAGAGGTGATGCCTTTATTACATGCTGAGACTCTAAGAAGCCAATTCCTTTCATGGCTTCTCCAGAGAACCTACACTGTCTCAACTGCAAGATCCACAATGGCTTCCTGGAAATGCTTCAGGGTATAGAGTCTTTTCTAGAATGGCTTGGAGTCTGCTAGATTAACTACAAAATTAAGTCTTAAACCTACTTGGCAAATTCTGCTAGCACCTTCATCAAGCTACAGGAAATACTATGTGCTTCCAGAGACTCTCATGTTACATTGAGAGACTATCATTCTGTGCAGATCCTGCAGTGTTGAGGTTGAGATGACTCACTCTCAACCCAGGTAGCAAAAGTAGGTGTGCAGTAGCCATAAGCTCCCTCTGTAATCCTTAGAGATGACTACCAGAAAGCAATTCAGGTTTTCAAAGGAATGAATGAGTTTTGGAGTGTGCTCACCTCCTCTGAGCAACTACAGAGAGATGCTGACAAAACAATGCTCTCATGTTGGGCCTATCAGCACAGCACTGAAACATAAGTAGCAGGAAGGTCCAAGCTCTTCCTGTCAAATACTCCTCCACTAAATAAAAATAACAGGGGTTATTTCTCTCTCAGCATCAAACATATCAGGAGATCAAATATAAGAACCTTACCCAGCTAATTGATAGCATCTGCATGTAAAAGAGCTATTAACTGTACAGCAGCCAACAACTGTTTATCCTAACCTCATTTTCAGCCTCCATTCCCTTTGCAGAGCTCATTGTAACAGTTATACAATTGTTATATTACACAATTATTCCTAGCTTCATTCAAATACCTGCATCTATATAAAGGCCCAGCAGTAAAAAGGCCCTCTATGTTCCCCTTAAAACTTTTGCCCATAGCACTTGCATGTGAAAGGAGGAATGACTTGGCCAAGTGTTTATTCAGGAACCTGCTGAACAAGATCAAAGGTAGTTAATTGTGATAAAATCATTACAATCATTAATGCCACTTGATGTTCATAGCAAAGTGGACTCATTAAGAAGAAAAAGTGGTGGTGTGTCCACACCCTTGTAAGGAAACAGAATGATTATTGTAAATCAACCAAGCATCATTAGCAAAAGAGAAGCACCACCAGAGAGCAGGCTAGCTTACTTGATCCTGTTTTAAAGTCTCTTTCTTTAAAACTTCAGCTACTACTTCCAACAGTACGAGGTTTAAATTGCTTACTGTAACACAAAATCACCTTCCTCAAGGTATAATTGAAGCATTTGATAAATGAGGCAAGTAATGGAAAACCAGGCACTACATACAACAGTAAATATTTGACTGGTTCTTCAAAAGCAAATTGCAGCATTTCAATATTTACTTGCATTCAGAATTGCTGATGGTTTCCCTGCTGTGCAGTAAAAGAGAAATTATAAGTGCATTCATAATCACTTGACCTTCCTTCTAAAAAATTACATTTGCCAAAATATTCTCTGTATTCCTATTGTTTATGAAATAGAAAATGCAAATCGCAAACACATTTTGAAGTACTACTGGTTTGAAACAGCATCTCCAACTTTGATTTTCCTGTCTTCCTTCTGCCCTAGAGCCAAGAGCAATTTCTCACTGTGACAAGACAGATCTGGCGTGCTCAAACTGTACCAGCATGAACTATCATCAGCACTTGCTGAGCATCCATCTCATGTTAGACACAGATCCTAGCACATTTATGCCACAATGGCAATTGTAGGAGTAACATGGGCTGCCTGCAGATGGCTCTTTGATTTGTAACAAAAACGAGTCCTTTCTTACTTTCACTGGTGTCATATCCATGGAAAACAGATAACAGGTATCTCATGTCTTTAGCTATGTAGTCTCTTGATAGCAAACTATCACCATACCAAGTGATAAGGATACTGCAAAACATCACTCCGTTTTTATCATTCAAAATATTTGGAAGAAATCTCATCTAAGATAGTAACAATAGCCTGCCTGCCCAAACCTTTCTTCAGAATTAAATATCTATTAAACTCAACCAGGTAACACAAAAATGCACCACATTTTCTGCCCCCCTACCTGTCAGGCATACAACTGGTACCAAATTATGAATATCATTTTCATCTCCACTAGGGAAATAACTGAACTAGGCAGTGCACTCTTCCTAGGATTGGTAGTACGATACAGTTTATTTTCTTTTAAAGGTTCAGTCTGATTCCTATTCTGAAACACTCTATAAATGAGGGGCAAAAACCTTGGTTATGCCAGAAAGCATCTCTTCAGCATCATCTTTAGTTTTCCACATCAAACCTTGAGTTTTTCATGGTGAAAAATGGGCTGATTTTTCTCACTCTGACTGCCAGAAGTTAGACCAAGTGGCTAAGCAAGACTTCTAGGCTGTCCTTGGAGCCAGTATGGAGAAACATCCATCTCCAGAGGGCACTCCATCCCATTCCACAAGAAATGTCACAATAGAGAATTGCAGTCACCTATCTGTTCCCCACTGAATAAATGAAATAGATGCTTTTTGTCAGCTAACTAAAGATGAGGAAAGCATCTCAGAGAGCATAGCATCTCTGTCCAAAGCCAACCCTGTAATACATCAATAAAAGCAAACCTTAACCTGCATTTGTGGAGTGGTGGCTACAGCAAAACAGTAATTCCTAGCCTAACTGTACATCAACAGCTAGAGTGTTTTAGAGAAAAATAAAGACTATGTTATGATTAAGTATAACTATTGATAACTACAGATATTTACGTTCTGCTAAAGATAAAATGCTATACAAATGTAACAGAGTATTTTTTCTCTACGATCAGAACACTCTTTTAAAAGCTTTATGAAGGAAAATGGGCTCTTTTTCAAAAACTTGGCTGAAAAACATTAGCCCATCACTTTCCTGAGAGACTAGATTTTATAGATGACTATGAAAGTAAAAAAATTGTGTCAAGCCTAACTTTATATTTTCGTCAGCTTGTGTAACTTCCATCCCCTTTTGCATGGCTTTTAATATATTAAAAATAATGAATAAAGGAGGCTCTAATGGGAGAAGTCAAATATGATAAAATAATTAAATTACTAAGCATCCAGAAATCTCTTGCTTTCTAGATCTATGAGTTAAACATATGGCAACTCAATTTCCTTAAACACTTGACAGGACCTATTTTGTATGAGATTTCTTTGCTAACAGGCTTTCAGTCACATTAAGTGCTCACAAAGTGCACAGAAGCTGTATTTTACTGCACAGCCCTAATTAAGCTGTCTAGGATAAAGTAGCTGAATGTTACAGAAATGTTTATTATACAAATCCATTTACTCTCCAACTAGAAAAGGACATTCCTGTATGTTTGCGTGCAATTTATACTGGGAAAAAAAAAAGCAAAAGGTCTTTTATCACCCTCTCAGATCAGTGAATTATGCTTATGGACTTCTTTTACAACTCAAAATCTGATTTCACTCCAAACTGCAAAAGAGCAAAGTCTCAAATGTCTCAGTTATTTTTAAATTACATTTAATATCTCTTTCTCAACAAGAAGTATAACTTAGTTAATTGCAGCATTCCACAGCTACCTCAGCAGCATTCTATGAATGAGGAAACAATATATTTTTGTTTTCAGTAAATATCTGATTGTCCATTTTTGCTGTTTTCCTGTAACTTAACTTAGTATTTGTTTTTCCAATTCTTTTGAGCATCTAACCATCAAATTTAAGTTAAATGCTTAGACACACAGAAGTTACACGAAGACAAGAAGCAAAAAATCCTAAAACCTGCATGTGAAACACAACTGTGGCTGAAATGTCACACATCCCCAGAACCCATATCTATGTAACCCATAGGTTTTCCTCATGGCAACAAAGGAAGTAGATGATGGAAATCAACTTGTCTCAAACATTAAAATCCAACTCTGTTACAGAGTAGGGATTTGTTGCAGGACCCAATTTAAGGAGTAAATCTGTAGCAAAGGTATTTTAGATGTAAGAACCTTAAATACAAACGTGACTTGCTTTCTTAATTTCCAAATACTTCTGTAATTTCTTACTGAATAAATAAACGTATTTATTAATAAATAATTCTAATAGAGAAAACAAAACTGCAACATACAAAAACTATATTTTGGTTCAAACCTAGATTTTGCCTCAAACTGGCGCTACTTAGGCAGCCCAAGGTATTTCAACCTGAAAAGACAGAAGGGCAAAGAACACTAATGAAAAGCAGAGTTTCAGAACTGTGTTCATTTGAAACCGTAAGGCTCCAAAATAAAGTAATCCAAAAAATATTTTTTTTAGTAGGCCTCCTTCCTGACACACCATCAGTGTAATTACAGGCATGGATATCAGACCACAAGGTAGAAAGGAGCTTGCACACAGGACCATAAAGTAGTCTCTGCTCTCCTCTCAAACCCTCTTTCCCACCTCGGTTTTACAACTAACTAGTTTCATTTTATTTCATTTACCTTTCTCAGGTGTCCTCTGATTACAGTTGTCTACACCAGCACTGCACCTTGACTGACTGATTTTCCCCCCTATATCCATGCTTAGCAAGCATTTAAAAGTAATTAAAAATTTCTCCATTCAGAGGGTGCACAGATCATCAAGAAGCAGTGACTTTGATTGATAGTCACTATGATGGAAACAGGAGGATAAAATTTTTTGAGTGAATTTAATTTCCTTGAAGGAAAGTTGGATAGTTAATATGTTCCAAACTATCACTGAGACATATTTTTGCCACATGCCATGTTGCTTAGAAAGATGGTACAAATACCAGTGATTGGCACAATGAAAGAGATTTGCTGCAGCCATCTGAATTCCTTATGCATCTCATTTGCTCTGGAATATATCATCTTCTCAATATTCCTTGACTCTCCTTAGTGGCATAACATATCAACAGAACGAGCAATAACACTACAGTGAACTTTCATTGCCAAGAAATTAAGAGAGGAAGTGAATCTGATGGATTTCAAAATAATGATGAGATGTACCAGCAAGGAACAGGGTCACAGGGTCTTCATCGTATGTGAAACAGAGTAACTTCATGGGCTGCATCTCAAATTCCAGTATGGAAATCATTAAGGTAATTCTGACACAAACTGGTGGCTAGCAAAAATTTCAAAGGGGAGAAAACACAGAAACTGTCTTCCTCAAATATTAAGAGGTATGAGTTAAATCAATTGATTTGAAAGCATTTGAAGCTCAAATCTACCATTAAGTTCACCTTTAAATAAATGAGACAAAAAACGCTTAATATAAGAATAGCCTCTAGCAACAAAGAAATCCTACACAAAGATTTCTAGTTTGTTGAACACATTTCTCAGTTATATTTATTAATATTGTTAAACAGCATGACTTTTCATCTGAGACAAATTTGGTAATTTTCTCCTTCACTCTTTTCAATGCTGGACAGAAAATATCTTTTAATCTTCAGTAAAATATTGCCTGGGATTAATTTGAATCTTACTTTCAAGCGGGTTTAGTAAAAGTGATGTGAACAACTTAATATAAAAAGCTCTAGGTGATCTTAAACTTCACATAAGCTAAACTAAATGGTAATTATAAATAATGCCTTTAAGGACTTCAGGACAGGTCTCCCTGAGATGAACAATTTACTTGAAATACATATTTCAGGAAAAATTGTAGTGTTGTTTTGGTTTGGTTTTTTTAAACACAGATTAACAGTTTATTATGAAGAAAATAGCATAATCAAGATGTATTCCATGAAATGGAGTGTGGTGAGATACATCAAAACCTCTACTTAGTGTTTCTTTTGCTAGCTCTAATATATTCTTGCTTTAAGGTTATTGCTCTAATAAAGTGCCCTCTGCCATTTTATGTTATAGTGGCTTTAGCTTTTATACTGTGTAGTAAGTAATTCTGATAAAGATCTTCTGTCTGTTCACTTGCCATAATAAGTAATCCATCTTTTATAAATCTATCTGACTGGCCATCACTAAAACTTGAGGGACAAAGCTGAAAACAAACCTTAGGCCACTTTAAACCCCTAAAGTGAGGGGGATTTCTCAGCACCTCATGACTCAGCTGCAGGACTTTAATAAACTTTGTCTGAAGCTACCACTCCACCCATGACAACACCTCAAAAATAAGAATTAAAATCTTCTAAGGAGATCTAAAATATTTTTCTAAGGGCTTTACCTTGGTATTTTAAAATACAGGGATTTCTTACTGCTCATTCACACTAGCTACAACAATTTTACATGTTCTAATGGAATAGTTATTCTATCACACTATGTAAAAACAGTATTAATAATGTTTGTGATCCCTTTATTTCACAAAAAGCCATTTTTGGATGAGACAGAGGGTGGATGAAAGAAGCAATACATGAGGAAAGAGTAGCAGAGAGATGCTGCTTCAGTCACACCTGCCACAAAAGGGACAGTTTAGAATCACACTGTCATTGCTGCTGCCACACACCCTGGGGAAGAAGACAAGAGAGTAGAGACACAATTAAACTTAGCTGCACCTTCTTTAACTCAGCAGGAAAGAAACACTGCCTGGCAAAAACTTCCACACCTGCTCAGCCTTTCCATTACACATCCCTACTAACCATAGAAAGCTGCCAGGCTTCCTGCTTCCTTCCTCTTCCAACAAGTGTTAGGAATCCCTTGGGATGTGTTAAAAAGGACACTGAACCCCAATATTGCAGGGAATAAGCTCTGTTTTTAGGCTTCCTTACCAATTTTCACAGTAGCTCCAGCACAGAGGTCACAATTGTAGGGCACATCCCCTTTCCCTGCCATACACCTGTGCTGACACCACTCACTGCTTCCATGAAGGTATTATTCCAGCATTCTCATCACTGAAACAAAAGGAGGGAAGCAAGACCTCAAAGCTTGTTTGTTCATGTTAGGCAGATGTATTCCCTCTTTCCCTCTCACAGTAAGCACTTAACACAAAGTTTTAGTGTGCTTATTTGTTTCACAGAGACCAACCATCAAATTTCTCCTGAATGTCACATCATCTGATCCCCTCAAGTCTTTCACACAAGCTGGAAGTTAGACGCACAGGTGAAGTGGGAACTAAGAAGTTGCTCCATCTCTGTGTTGTGTCTATGACTAAAGTAGCTCCATGGCAGGCCTTTCTTAAAAAAAAAAAAAAAAAAAAAAAAA
>VXBI01008971.1:257921-350124 GCA_013397375.1 Toxostoma redivivum
AAAAAAAGCAAGCCAGCTGTGCATTTGCAAAAAGTTACACTATATTCTTTACCCCCCAAAAAAAAACCCTAAGCATTTAGACAGATGTAAAATGAACTTTCCTGGTTTGGGCTGCTACCCTGTAGAACTTTCTGGCTGAGGCTTTTATCAATTCCACAAAACAGCATTTTGACAAACTAGTCTAACATTGAAACCAACAGCTGCAATTTGGCAGCCACGGGTTTTCTGCTTTTCATTTTAATATTGTTTCTGCCCAGCACTCACAGTTCTTGTTATTCCAGCTGCAGCAGCCATAACTCATGTCTCTGGGGCGTTATTGTGTGTATGCTTTGGAGTAAAGAGGCCTCGCAGGACGTCTAATACGATGTCCTTTGCAATCCATTATTAGAGTATGAATCACCTTGCCAGTTAATCACACCATTATGAATGCTGAAGGCACAAAAAACCAAGAGGGATTGAAATACCTATATTTCCAGATTAAGGAAAGCTCTTTAAAAAAAATGCAGGCAGACTAGTGAATATAGGTTTTTGAGCAGTGCCAGATTGGCACAAAAAACTGAAAAATTTTAATCAAAAGGGCTTTTTGTCTTGGTTGCTTGTAATGATACTGGAAAAGAAAGCGAAAAACATGCAAACTTCCATCTTCTGCTAAAAATGGATATGCTGAAGTGGTAATTCAGTGCGCTTGGAGTAAACCCAATATAATTTTAAAATAATAGATAAATACATCAACCCTCTATTTACCTGCACTGTCATTTGAAGCTGGAAGAGGCTGATGAAGTTAGTCAAAGGCATCAGCAGCACTGGAGAGCATCATCAATCTCTCACTTGTTTATGCATTAGTGGCCTCCTTACTTCCCTTGCGTGTACTTTGCTGCCACCTCCAGGATACACTGGATTTTAGCCTGGAAATTTAAAAACCGTGCCACCAACCTGAGTTTATTTCGCTCTGAGGTGCAATATTTCAAATTGTAAGCATGGGTTTGGATTAATTTAAAAAAATCTGTTTGCAAATGCCATTCACAAGCATGGGTATCAGGATGGCTTACAGATGCTTCTTCAATCGAAAAGTAAAATGGTGCTTAAAATAATAGCCTGTTTAGCATCATGCTAAATTACAGAGGAAATCCTATTAAAAAAAAGAAATTTATGGCATACACTCATTCCAGAGACTTTTGTGATTATTATTGCCCCTAATTCCAGGACAAGAAAAAATAGACAGCTCTTAGCTGGAAGTATTTTATGAAGTTGGGAATTTTTTTTTCTTTTTTAAAGCTGTGTTTGGTTACTCAAGGCACACTCCTACCCCCCTTAGAAGCAGGCAATAATTGCAATTTTATAAAGGTTCAAAATCCTCTGCAATGAGAAGGTAGTAGCCCTGTCTTTCTCCTCTTTTATTAATGAGAGGTTCAAGTGGATGGACTATCAGGCACCTCCAAGAAGTTAATTCTTCCAAAAGCCAGAATGAGGTGCCACAGTGCAGAGCTGTACACAATGGACTATGGAAAATTTGTCCTAAAATTAAGACTAACATTAGACTAGAGGAAATCCTTTTAGGACACTATACAATTAGTAATATCTGCTTAATAAAAGCAATGTAAAAAGACACAGAAGTTGCTAAGGCTAATGGTACAGACTCGTTCCAGAAAAAATATTTACTTTATGTTTTGGTATCCTCTAAAACATAAGATTTTGAAGTAAACATTTACAATCCTGAAGGAAAGCTCACTGAAGTGATTAATTAATTTTTATTTTAAAATAAGAGTCCGTGAAAGCTAGGTCATACCCTACTAAGGCTTTCATTATTATTAAGAATCTTTCTCTCTCAAAAGTATAGGATTAATTCCACTGACATCTATGTTAGAGGTTTTTCTGTGCCTGATTAAAGGTAGCAAGGGGAAAATGAACATATCACACACCTTGGCAGATTTGGGCTGTGCCGCTCACTGGATTAGGCACTGCCACATTGTTTCTCTGCAGAGATCAGCACAGGTACTTTACACCACCACAGAAGCTACACAATAAGTTTAGTGACATTTAAGCAGGGTCTAGAATTCATTAGACTTTTGCAGGATTTACCTTACTAGCACAAATCACATTTTGCCTGGCTTTTGCCAAAGCAGGTGGAAATGGCATGCTGCAATGCAAACACAAACATATTTCCATGGTGTAGCTCAAGCACTATGCCAAGCATCATTAAAAATAATGTATTTAGGGTAAGCTGTCTTCATTTTTACTTTATTCTTACATTTATTAAATAAAGACCTCTGTTGCTTAAGACGAGGCATGTGTTCACTGGGTTCTTCTAAAATTGCTTTGCAATAATCCTGCCAGAAAAAGTATTTGTTATGACTTCCGTTGATTTCCTATACCAATCATTACAAATTTATCAGAGCCAAAAAAATGCGTAGAATAGGTTCTCACTGGGTTTACAACAATGCTGAATTACACTTACCTTTTAGAAATCAAAAAGGCTCAATGACTTTTCCTCTATTTTAGATAGAATTGACTTGCTTTCCAACGTGACCAGAATTTGAAGTAGCCATTAATTTGTACAGAGTAAATGTTATATTCCTTTATTGTTGAGGAGAGCAGTGTGAGAGGAAAAGATAAAAAATTCAGTTGAATATTTGTACATAACCAGATGAAATTTGACCCTCAACCCAGAAAACAGTCCATTCTATCAGTATTTCCGAATATTTCTGAACTGCTACAGAAATTATAACAAAATAAAAGAACTGCACTCAGAGTAAGGACTCAGCTGTCTGAAAAAATCAATCCACAGTAGCCTATATTCAAATACTGCTCTGGGATCTTGGATTAACATGATCGTTTCCTGAAAATCTCTTTTAAAAACTAACACTTTGAAGATACTAAAATTTAACATTTATTTATTTTACTCAAAAGAAAAATCCGTGCTAATTCACAGCACATCAGCACCTCATCAACATGGCACATTGGGAAAAGGGTGTGTCTACTAAAAGAAATTTAATCCATGTCATAACAAGGGGTTTTAGGATCATTTTCTCCCTGCTTTCTTTGCTTGCCTTTTACATGCTCTGTAAATGTTACACTTGACAACAAAAAACCCCCTGTAAATCGAGAAAAGGTAGAAATTAAAACGAAAATAGTAAATAAACTGAGACTTCCCAAGAAAAGACAACTTTCTGTTATTCACATCAACTTCTTTTTCCTACATAGAACAGAAATAAAAGGCTCATATAGCCTGGGGAGTTTTAAATCAGGTTTCTAGAACACATTATTAACTCCATTTCTTCTACAATGCTTTATCATTTTTTCTCACAGCAGCAAGCTAGATCACTTTTTTTCTCACTGCTGTAAACTTGCTATAGTTTCCCATGTAAACATCATCCCAATTAGAAGTTCATCACAGCCAGACTCCTGCTGTCAATATTCCTCAGCAGAAGCCATCAATATGACCTGCACACTCTGACAGGCAGGCCGTGCATCAGCCACATGCTGTTTATTTGTTAGCTTCATTGATTCCTTGGGCCTCCACTCTTACCTCTAGGAGGGAGAGGGTATTGTCAGAGACCTCACAACACAGATGCAATGAACTGCTCAAAACAGGCACACCATGAGATGAGTGTCCATGGCTGGAAGAGCAAAAGGCAATTCCATTCTCTTAGCATATCAAGATGCTTCTGCCATCCTGATTAAAGGGTAGCAGGCTTTCTGGAATATATGGCCCTAACAGAGTTCATATACTCCATTAACATGTAGTATCATCAGTGTCCTTTTTTTCAGGTAAGCCTTGTCTCATTTGGTAAAATACAAAATGCAACTTCTTTTTTTTTATGGTAGTTTTATGTATGGTTTTGCTGCTGTGATAGAACTACTAATTACACTGCTAATGTAGATAAGAGAAAGAGTTCCAGTCTCCTGTATGGAGAATTAGTCACAGTTTCTGACATTTAAACCTTGTCCTCATCACATCAGGTTGAGTGGAAATAGTATTGCTTTGTGCTAAAAGGAGGAGTCAATCCTTTCTTAGCCTTACTTTATAAATAATGTTCATAAGAGTACAGCAACTCCAAAAAACCCAAGGGGGTATAATTTATAATTTCACACCACTGCAGCAAAATGTGGTCAGAGTCTCTAAATTCTCTGAACATAGGCATAAAATTCATGATGTCAAAGAACATGGGAAAAAAATCCAGATCAAGATAAGCCACAAAGGAAAAAATTAAATTAGTGACCACCATGGGCATAGTGTGACTCCTATTTCAGGCTAAATCTCATTGAGTTGAGAGTCCCAAGACAGTCCTATTTAAACTAATTTAGCATAAAACACAGCTCAATCCAATGGTGGCAATATCTAGTCTCAACTGTCTCCTGCAATTTAATTTTAATCTGTAACATCCCCCACCTTCTGTGCAATTTCACAGCAGAAAAAATAATAGTTATAAAGGCTACTTTAAGATAGCATTTCCAGTTACAGACAATTAGTTGTAAAGACATTGAGGTACCTTAGAGCTTCGATTGAAATGTAAGTATTTGTGATTTTAACAGCTTACTATTCAAAGCAAGAGAAGCTATTCATTTACCACATTTCCTTTAGTCAGAACACTTTGAATAATATTTGCAGTTGAACACTTTGAATAATATTTGCAGTCAACATTTTGTTTTCTTCAAGGAAAGTAATTTTTTTCCCATTAGTTCAAAATTCATTGTCTTTCAAATGTTATTATTACTACTAAATACTACAGCATCTTTTTCAGAAATTATAACAACTGCAGGAAAAGGAAAAATAAGTCCATCTTAAAAGCACATTGTAAACAATAAATTGGCCAATTCATAACTGCTGTGCTTGAAATAATTGTAGTAATTTTCTTGTTATATTTTTGTCTCTTTATCAGAGACCTTTATCTGTAACAGGTTCTTCCCATTTGCCACCCCTTTACTCATGCCCACCCTACCCAGCATGAGTTACAAAGGCCAGGACAACAAAAGCTAAAATTTAAGTGTCATTACCCACTTCTCCCAACTCACCTCACCCAGCAAAAGCAATAGACACAAGACACAGCAGGAACAGGCAGCTGAGAAAAAGAATCATGCAGGAGAGTGCACAGAAGATCCCTTACTGCCTGGAATTCTGGCCCCCAGCAACCATGGAAGTCAATGCTGAATGTTCCAGTAAGATCACACTGTTAAGAAAGCAGTTTTTGTAGAACCTGTACTTTAGCTGAGAGAAAATGATGCAGTATTCTATTATTTACAATGGAAAGAGATTTATTGGTATGCTTTTTATTCCCCAGAACTTGTTTAGGTGTTACACTTCACAACTACACTTTCTAATTCTGTGCAATTCTATGTTTGAACAGCAGTGTTAGAGATCCTTTTTTGTTAGTGTTCTATTAGAACAGTCCATTTTCTCCCCAGTATGTGCATCCTTAGGAATCTTTTTACAGCTTCTCTCCAAGTCTTGAATTTCATTTTTCATAGCAGATATTCTATTTGTGTCTTGTTCCCCCTTGAAGACTACATACAACCAAATGAGACTGGAATACTTCTTTATCAATATTTTGCAGTTTAGCATATAAAACAGGCCAAGACATTTCTAAGGCCTCTAGGACACCATCTAGCTGAATATACACAAACAAGTTCAGAGATTCAAGATTATTCCAACCTATTTCCCAGTAATTTTTTTAATCAACATTTTTTTTTCCAAAGTTCTTAGTAATTTCCATCCCAAGATAGTTCAGAAGTTCTAATGATTTGCACAGAAATAATTGGTAGTGAGAAAAACATCCAAGTATTGTTAATGCACTGGGCTAGTTGCATTGTCTGGAATAGCTCTGTTCTCACACATATTGGAAAAGCATTTTTACTACCTTAACCACAATGAAATAATCTGATGTGCAATTAAAAAGAAAAAAAAATCTAAATTTATTACAAAACTGAATTCAAGAACTGAACTGCTTTAATGGGAAGGGAGAGGACGAGGAAGTAAAAATGCTCCCCAAAAGTCCCAGGTTTCATAGTTACTCCTTATGCCTCTGCCTTCTAATTGTTTCCTGTTCTTTTCCTTCTTACTTCAGGGGAAAATTACAGACTTTGGACAACCCCTTTTTCAGTCCAGCCTGCTACATGCCAGCCATTCAAGCCAGGTTGCTCCCAGAAATGGGAATGCACAGTAAACAGCATTCTGGTTTCAAACTTGTTGACTATTATTTAAAGAAGATTCTAGATAACACCAGAAAGTTACATAACCATCAAGCACAATTCCCTTTTCACTGCAAAAAGACAGGTAATCTCTGGAAAACTTCTAAATGCAAATTTTGGTATTTCAGAATGTATCAGCTCATAAGGGCTATTATTAAAGGAAACTGAAGTTTCATGTCATTTAAGTAAGCTCTCAAATTGCTGAAAAATGCATCAACCTATAAGAAAGTGAAGCTTTCAAAACTCCAGTTCACCACAAATACCAAAGCATTGTGCAATTGTGAGAAGCAAGTTCTCCATGAGCTAAAAATCTCATTTTTGTTTGGTGATTCCATCTGAACTCTGTTTTACTGCAGCACAGGAGGGAGCTGGTGTCACAAGCCTTGAGCCTTAGCTCGCTGCAGCTGCAGGTCTCTATTTCTCCTTATAAAACCCAAATAAAACGTGTGGAACATTTCAACATGGCTTCTGAATCAGATTTTTCCTTGGCTTGGATAACTCGCACAACATCATCACACGACTTTTGTGAGGAACAAGTTCTAAGTCATAAGTACTGAGTTCATAACATCATATTCTCCATTCACTCAGCTTAATTTAAGACTGCTAAACCTGTCCTCTTGCTGGGTGTGGGAATATGTACATCCACAAACATATAACCTAACTGGAGAAAAAATACCTCAGAAAAAGAATTGTTTTCATTTTCTAATGTGTTCTACCTTTTAAAACTAAAGGGATATTCATAGAATGACAAATTTTCAAAGAAGCAGCAAGATCAAAATTTGTTGCTGGTATGGTTGTAGTTATGTATGGACCAGTTTTCAGCCCAGAAATTAGGCATGGGTGCATTTATACTTTAAAACAATGCAGCACATGGATTTTGTGTAATCATTCTCACAAGTTTCACAAAACCACACTGTTTCAAACTTATTGGGAAAGTAATAAGATCTCCCTTCTGTTCTAATTTAACAGGAGGGAAAGAGATGAAATTAAGAGATGCATGATGATACCCAGAGTCTCCCTAAGGAAAAGCAAGTTATTTGGTTGCTGGGGCCACAGCAGCATGCCAAAAAGCATTTGTGAACTTGGATACCCTTCTTAAAATTGCAGCAGTGAACTTAATGAGCCATACTTCAGAGGTGCATAAAATTAGGACCGAGGTAGACTGCAGACCTAATAAATCTTTCATTAGAACTTGTTCAGGTATCACTTTCCCCAATGTCATACTGAAACTAAGACTGAGGGAAGACTGATTTTAAGGAAGAGTCCCACTCCATTCCATAGCAACCCTACTACTTGAGAGATATTACCAAAGGCTCAGCTAAAGCTCAGGTTTTGTCAACAGCCTGTTTAGGCATTGATACAGAATCATGGGTTCACCCTCCAGAGCCACGGATGCAGTATGTTCCTCAGGAGCCCACAGGAATTAGCAACAGACATGCTAGCCAGGTATCTTCTAGGGTATTATGTTAACACTTTTCACAAGCACTAAATTCAGTGAAATGGAATGGGGTTCACTAAAAGAATTGGCAATTATTAGCAGTAGTAATTAGCAGTATTAGTAGTAGTGTTGATAGTGCCTGAGAATCTTGCCTTCAAGACCCTAAACAGCAACAAAGGGTTTAACAAGAATCTAGTTTAGTGTCAATCTGAAAACAAAATAAGTTTATTGATAATAGAGTAAGCCCCAAGACCACTCAAAACTCCTCCCACCTGCTGTGCCATCCACCTTTTCAACCAATAGAGGAACAATTGGTAGATAGCAGAATCCTGCCAATGAATTATGGAGTTGGTCTAGGAGTTTAAGACATACCACCACATCTTATTTTCTCACTTGAGAATGACCAACCATGAATCAAAGTTCCATAATTTTGAATCATTAGAAAGACCTTTCATTCCATCATCATTATTTACTGTGACTTGACAAATATGGTGAACTGCTAAGAATAATGGCATCTATTTTCTTTTAATTTCTCTGGGAAAGAAGGAAGAAATGTATACCCCTACTAAAGGGCATATGTCATATCAAGGTATATGCTACACGTGAAAACTCAGAGAACAAATAATTTCAAAGTGGAGTTTTGGAAGACATTAAAGGCCTTATTTTAGTATCTTCTATGCTACTCAGATTCAAGTCATTTAATAAATTCAACAGCTTAAAGCTCAAACAATTAAAGTAAGGACACATAGTAGGAAAAGACATATTAAAAGTAAAAGTCATAGTCAGATGTAACCACGTTAAAAAATAGAGAAATTGCAATGAGCCCTATGCTTAGGAAAGAGTATTGTGCAGTTAATGTAAGTAATGAACCTTTCATGTGAAATGATGTAGTGTCACAACTCATTTGCATCCCACTTAAAGTGTAATTAAGTTTCCCTGACAGCATGGCTTATGGCTGAAAGAACAGACCTGGCTGCTAAATTAATCCAGAATCCCTCTAGTTAAATAACACTCTGCAAAGAAAACTTAACACACTTTCATTCAAAGTTCCTAAACTTACATTTAAAGTGGCACTATACAGAATTTCAGAGAATGCTTTCAAAGACTTCAAGATGCCCTCAGTCACACAGCTGACTTGAAAACAGATGTGCTGAACCCACACCAAGGTTTGGCCCAAACCACAGCGCACAAGACAATGCAGTAATGTGTCTAAATATTGTTACCATTTTAGGGTTGTCTTGAAAGTGACCTCCAACATTGCAGGAACTCCATTACCAGGACAGGGTTCTCAAATGCAGAGAAAAATCTAAAACACAGTGAACAGGTGCTACTAAACTAACTACAGCAAAATAGGTGACCATCAGCTGGGTCATTACCTGTAATGATACCAATGTCTGATTTTTTGATAGAGTAACATCCAGCAATAATCAGCTCTATATTAAACAGGTTTTTTGTTCTAATTGAAAGCCCAACCATTAACCACTCTTTTCAGCCACCTACAGAAATCATTCCCTAAAACCAAGTTAATAAAAACATGATAGGAGTGAGTGGCTTGTGGTCTGGAGAGTCTCAGAGGGAACATTAAATTGCAGAGTATTATTCCTAAACCACAACAGAAGTAACATTTTATGGTTTATCAATCAGTTTATTTTTTACTGATCTTCATCCTAAAGGTTCTATTTAGAACAAAGAAAGTTGAAACACTCCAGAATATTTAATCCATATGGATATAAGAAAAGTCAATTTATGACCATGAACCCTAAGTGTGGACTGTCCAGACTAAACACCATCATCCTATTTTCCATTATATTCCTACCTGCATTCTACAAACAGTGAGGAATCTGTGCAGTCTCTCCATATTTCTGAAAATCTCATTAGAGAGAATTCCATTTCAGCCACTGGAAATAATGCAGTTTTAGTAGTGTCACAAGATGACTCCCAAGAGCTACCCTGCAACAAAATGTGCAAAGTCAAAATCTCTATCAAAAAGGAACAGGTACACCAATTAAACTGTAGCTGTTACAAAGGCATAAGTCCTTTCTGGCAAGAGGAGAAGTTGAAGCAGCTTTTTTGAATACTGAAAAACAAAAATTGTGTTTGGCAAAATGATCTGATGTTCTGGAAAATTATTTTACTCCATAGTTAAAGAAAGGGTAAGTTGGTAGCAGTTATTTTATACATAAAAAAATGCTCTTAATTGACTTCATGTGCTTGCACAAACACAAGACGCTGCAGACATGCATAAAAGTACCTCCACATTAATCTAGGATTAAAGGATACAAAAAAAAAACCTCTTTAGATGGGATCAAGTACTTTGTCAGAAAATACATTCTGTTACTATAAAAGCATTAACTTAAGCGTGCTATTAGCTGAAAAGTATGAGCTACTGCAAAAACGTGTTTGTACTCTGCACAATGTGCCACAGTGAGGTTGGACTTTCTGACAATTAAAAGGGGAAAATCAGCTCTGTATTTCATAGAGCTTAAGTGTAGACTTGAATATAAAGAGAGACACACAGAACAGTTTTCTGGATTACCAGATAACCTGAGCCTATCTACAAGGGGTACAGAGGTATCCTGTTATTACTCAGAGGGCGTTATTTCAGTGCTTAATTTTAGCACAGTAAAACAAATTAAATGAAATTTACAGGTTTTAGAAACCAGAAGGAAATAAAGATCACGGAGGGGAAGATGGTGAAAAGAACAATGGTCATCTGGAAAATTGCTCTGGACATGAAAAACTAGGAAAAACATTAAAATAGATTAGAGAAACTAATTTTACTATTATAGTCCTCACTTATTTTTACATAATTAAAAAATCCACAATTACTAGAACACTAAATTGTACTTCTTACTAATCACAAGATGATACAGATGATGCCCAGCAAGTCTCAGAATTTGGCCCAAACTTGATTCAGTCTAAATGCTGTAGACTTTAAATCCAATCAACATGCAAATCATTATAGCAAGGTAATTTTCTGGGAACAGAGCTGATTTAACAAAGCCAGAACGGACATTTGAAATTACAATCTCATCTACCACAGATTCCCTCCCGTGCCCCTTGCAAAAATCTGGTGTGACTTTTCTGGTTTCAGTTTTCAAATTCAACTTGATTCTGGAGGGCTGTGCTGTACAGGAGGGCTCCCAGCAAGTTAGGGCCTGGCAGCCCAAACCACAAGTATTAGCATTCCAGATTGGGTAACAGGTGGCATCATTTGTTTTCTCAAAATTAGAGCTCTTCCAGTGTGCAATGGCTTTTAACACACAGTCTTTCAAATCCACACATCACCTGAGACTCTGCCAAAGAACCTTTCATCAGGAGATATGAAAATAGCCTTCAATACCAGTGCTAATGGAGCTTAAGCAAATGTGAAAAGCTTTAGACTATCTTCTGCTTCAGAAAACTGCTAAGGTATCAAATGCAAGCATGTAGAACATACTGAAAGGTGACAATACACACACAAGTAAAGAAATTTATTTAAAAAAAAATCTCAACATACTCCTGTTGTCTCCATTTGTGTGAAGCTGGAGATGGGCACTCAGCAAAATCAGAGTCTGACAGCAATTACAAACTCTTCTAACAAGACCTGAGATTCTTAGGTGATTTCTAATCCAGTAGAAGGGCTCAGGGAACATGGAACACAAATCTAATGGAAATCAGGCTTCACAAAATAGCTTTTAATTAGGATGTTCTAATTAGATGCTGAAGAGACACACAATCATCCACAATTAATTCTACTCTTGATATGGCTTAGGGAACATCACAGCTAAGCCAGAAAAGACAGAGGCAGTTTAATAATTTAACTTTCAAACCTTAATCTTTGAAGAAGCAATGGGAAAATATTCCTTACTTTTCACTCATTCACTAAAGTGTCTACTGCTGCTAAAAAGCAAAAAACTCATCTTGCATAATACCTGCATTTTAAACAATCCAGTCTTTATGACCATAATTAGATTCATTACATCTGCTGAAAAAATAAGCAATTAGTAGTTCTAATAAACTAGCCATTAACTCGTACTTAGAAATGACTAATTTTAATAGCAGTATATTTAATAGTTTAAAGGAATCATCACATTTGTCAATTAGCACTAACAATTTTTAATTAAATGATCTTTCCACAAGTGAGCAAAAGAAAAAAATACACCCAGATGTTTCATTAAGTTTATATGGAGCAGAGAATTCTTCTGACTAAAATGCAAATTTTAAAGGCTGTATTGGCTAAACCAACATTTTGAGGTATAAATGTTGATACACAAGCTAAAGATGGGAGAGAAGTTACACAGATCTTCGGACAAAGGTCTTCTCTAATGAGGTTCTTGTGTCTTGCTAATCAGGAAAAAACAGATTTCATCAGAAAAAAAACCCCAGACATTGTTGAAAACTACAGAGGACTTTCAGAATACATCTATGATTCATAGAGCGAGAAGGTGCTAATAACCAAAGAGGTTATTTACTCAGCATATTGCTTTACAGGGAACACAAAGCAGTCAGTGCATGTGATACAGAATCTGTGCAATAGCCCTCATTTTAACAGATAAATTGCACATCTTATAAGCAAGGCCATCAGGATTTAAAGCCCTTCAGGCATTGTAGACTCAGGAGGATGAAAGTAAAAACTTGGCACTCTGAAGCTAACACATGCAGAATGTGATTAGTCTTTCCTGTATCATTTACTAAACCTGCTAATTAATCTGGAGGGCCTCACACAAGCATCAAATACACAGACTAACTGATATGGAAAGCAGTCCATTTCCTTCTCTATTATACCTAAACAGGTGCAGAAATTAAAAAAACATGTCTGAGCTAATGAGAAGGTGGATTCTCTTCCCATCTTAAATGTTAAATCTCAATAAGTCTTGACACTTCAAGCATGTTGCAAAGGACTCGGGTCTGAAGAATGTTCCAGTATATTAAAAAAATTACCCTTGTCTATAACAACTCACTTTGTGACTTGAAAAATTCCACTGTGAGCTCACAAAGACATGTCAAGCCAAAAGCACTGGCAAGATAAAGATGTCTCCTTTTAGGCAGCAGCCTGCACTTAAAATCTAAAACCATCTTTCATGCCAAAGACTTCACTAATGACCATCTCATCAATAACATCTGAACAGATAAAATATAGTCCCCACTTCCTACTCAAAGAAGAATATTACTACAATAATCTGACAGAGCTTGATGTATGAGAAACCTTAAAGGAAGACTTGACTCTCTTCCTCTGTACACAGATTTTATCAACAATTTAAAAACACAAATAAGATACTCAGACCTATTTGAGAACATAAGGAAATATGATTGATGTTCGTTTGAACAGTGATTTGTGATAAATAGGTTGGTAGCACTTCACCTATTGTCTTCAGGACAAAAGAGCCTGCAGAGTGATTGAAGGGATCCATCCAAGAATATAAAGGAGCATAGAAAGGCATTGTTGAATCAACTACTCAAGAGTTCAGAGATGATCGAGTACCCTGCAGCCTTACACATTTTATATTTAGTTTCTAGCCGATGCCTATATGATCCTACACTCCATTGAACAGTACATACTATGTGAACTTCACTGAAATTGTGATCAGACAGGAACCAGAACTGTCAGCTCAAGAAACTGGAACAGGCTGTCCAGGAAAGTGGTGGAATCACCACCATCCCTAGAAGCGTTCAAAAAATGTGTGAATGTGGTACCTGGAGGCATGGGTTAGGGGTGAACATGGCAGTGTTAGGTTAACACCTGGACTCAACCTTAGAGGTATTTTCCAACCTTAACAATTCTGTGATTTAGGCTCTACTCTTACTTCACCTTACAGAGAGCATGAAGAGAATGAATCTGTTACCAGAAAGACTTGCAGAGATTTCCCATTCCCTCTTCATTTATGGTTTTGCACTTAGCCCACAACAGCAAAGTGTGAGCTTCCTAATTTCCTGAATTCTGGCAGCTTTCTTCTACTTCTCACTAACTTTGCTCAGCAAGAGATTTTTGAGAACATCAGCAGGGAATTACAAAAAAATTCCTTCAGCTGGGTTTCCAACTACAAGAATAGCTGCAGTGCTTCCAGCCAACAATCCATCCAGCACAGTGACCTTTTTACATAGGTATATACCTAAAGAAAAAGTAAGAAAGAGAGCACTTATTCTATCCCACTCCCAACCTAAAATTATTTTATGCTGAGAGGATTTCTTTAATCTGATTTTATATATTTTAAACCCATCACTTCATCTTTCTTCCATGTACCTTTTCTAGTCAGTCTCCCACTGAGGCCACAGAACCTTCTCAAGCACAGAGTGGCAGCACAGTGTTAAGGGAAATATCACCTTCCTCTGCTGCCAGCATGGCTGAAGACAGCCACAGCCTTAACAGCAGGCGCTCACAATCAAAGGGCATTCCCCAGCACATCACCTGTCCCTGCCAGGCAGAAAGAACACTTCCCACTGAACAAGTCAAACCCCAGCAATTCCACCTGCCAGGGGTGGATTATCACTCTCAGCAAAAGCTGCAGAGAATTCACCTCTCCAGCTGTGTTCTTCTGAAGCTTCTAAAAAGCTGTTTCACAGAAATTACAAAAGACTCCTGACAATATGGACCTCTCACCAAGTCTCAACATTTCATTCTAGAAGTCGTAACAATTTAAGGAGGTACAAACCACAATTTTGTCTTCTGACATCATGAACTATCCTTCCTCTGAAACCACTAAATATTTTGCCAAACTTAAAAAGATTTAAAGCAGATACTTGGCATAAGATGTTACAGCCCACAGTGTTAACATTTAGGAAAGTAATATGCAATTTTAAAACAAGAACCAGTTCTTGAAAGTGCCTGACAATTAAATAAGAAAGCCATGGCTTGTGTAAGCTATAAAGCACTGAGAAAGTACCAGTTTCCAAACTGTTTCATTTGCTGAAGGAAGCAAACTCAGCAGTAAGAAGCGAACCAATTACTTTGCCTAAAATTAGAGATGAATAATTTTATGACAGCTACTACTGGCACCAAGATATAAATTTCATTGCCTGCAGAGACTAAGTTCAAGAGAACTAACTCAAGACAAGATTAAATTGGCAACAAATGTGCTCTACGGAGGGGATTTCTCTATTTTAAAAAGGTAACATCTGAAAACTCCTTTTTTTTTTTTCCCCCAAAAGAATCTGCTCCACATTCCAAGAAAGCCACTGACCTAGTCTGGCTGAGCTGGTTTTAAATCAGCAGTGAGGACACAGTAATTTCATTTTACTTCAGTAACATTTACTTCAGCTATTTTAACGCTAGTTAGTGAGTTCTGATCTATCACATTTAAAAATACATTTGTATTTGCAAATACACTACAAAACTGGCAGAGAGTATTCACACACATACTTCATGATAGTCTACAGTGTAATTCCTGAAAATGAAACAGGCACATATTTTGATAAGTTCATAGCCAGTGCAGATACAAACAGTGGAAACCCTCCCACAGAACCCCTGCAGCCAAGGCTTTTACTTGTTTAGAAACAGAATAATGAAAACAAGCAGCGCCAAGCTTGCATAGAACTGAATTCTCCTGACAATACTAATTTCAACAGACAGACAAGTAGATGGAAAAAGGCATAACTGCAACACAGTTTATGATGATTGTTGGACTGATCTCACTGAGGCTGTTTGTATGATCACGTGCACAGCTGTTTATACAACCTGTGCAAATAAATCAGGCTTAAAGCACTTCCCTGTACTTTTGCTGAAGCACTGCTCAGAGACACTGCAGCAAACTAGAGCACTCACCAAAAGCAAAAACAAAGGAATCACCAACTAAATAAATGCAAGTTAACGATCAAATTTCAGCAGCATTATTCTAAATGTACTGTAATTAAATGCAATTAATTCTACTTTAGAGATTACCCTGGTACCTGGAAAGAATACTTTTCAATTTTATGTGCAGCAAATTACACACTGTGCCATTCATATTTTGAAAGGATTTTTACATGGTCACAATTTAAAATACAAGAAAACATTCTGTGCTGTGCCTTTCAGAGGCATAAAACAACCTGGAAAAAAGCAATTGCAAGCAACACAGTACTTAACATCACATTCAGCAGTAGCTTATCATCATGGTGCTGGGCAGTGTAAGTAGTAATTCACTCATGTATCTAATAACTACAACAGATAACGCAGTAGTTGTATCAGCCATAGCAGTCAAAATGTATGTAGTCCTGAGTGAAATCAGAGATTCCTAGCTCTAGTATCTGTCCTGACATATCAGAAAAAAAAAAACTTAAAAATATACAAAGACACAAGCAAAATCTTACTCGTTAAGAGCTTTTGTATCCAAAAAAAATTTAACCATGCGAGATCATTACACGAAATATTAGACGTTACCTGACAGCCTAAGCTGCTCCAGCTTTGTATTTAAGGTATAAATCACTTCTATCAGTAGCACACATTACCATTCAAGTTTTCTTTACATAAACCTTTTTTTTTTCATTTTTGTATCAAAGACAAAGAATTTTCTGCCCCTCTTAAGCCACAGTTTTCACGTTGTTTCACCAAACTTCACTGCAGGTTGTTCAAATCACTGAAGCTTCACCCTTGAAGGGGTGCACCACCTCTCACAAATCAAGCTGTATTAAAAGAAATAAATTCCTTCAGAATTCAAAACAGCCTTTTTGGAAAGTTTGCCAGAGGCTGTCCAAAACATTTGCAAAAAATAAAATCCAGAGTAACATTTAAATAATTTGACCACCACAAAACTACTTTTACACTACAGATTGACTGACACCTTGTGGAATTTATCTTCTGAGATTTTATCTGAAAAACTATTTTTGAAAATAGCCCTGAAGAAAAGCAAACATTAGAACTGTAACTACATGACATGACAAGATGTCTCAAACAAACCAAAACAAGCCACCGTCAGCTTGACTGAAATATCCTTTTACTAAAATCAAGGATACAGCAAGAAGGAATGGATCTGGTTAAGGAAAACTAGGTTGGCAGCACCAAGGCACAGTTTAGACAACGTTCTTCTCCCACCTAGTGGCAAGAAGCATAAAGAACAAGGTCTTTGGGAGTGCAAACATAAGATGCTTTCAAACACCAACTCTAAAGAGATTCATAGACACCACAGGGAGGATTGAGCCGTGTACAATTCTGGTTCTCAGGTTTAAGCTCACAGTAATGAACATACTGTCACTATCATGCAGAACAGAGCTTGTTTTGTCATTTTCCTCCTGTTATCAGAAAAAGGAAACACAGCTCAGGAAAGACAGGTGACCACTGGCCCCCAGTACTTACAGTTCAAACAGACACTTAAAGCTCAGAAACACACAAGTGAACTAAATAATGGCAGCATGGAGTAGCACAGGCCTTGAATAAAGTCTATGTGAGAATCTCCATTTTCTGGAGCATCTAGCATTGCATTTTGTACTGCAAAGACAATGGTGTTACTTTAAATTACCTATTTAGAGAAAGTAATCTATTTTCTCCAAGTTCATAATTTATATCCAAAGTCAAATCTGCAGCAGTCAGTTTGAAGTAGGAATAAATATGAGATGAATAAAACACTTTATTTATTATAATAAAATGAAAATGTTGTCATTCCTCATATGAAAATAACCTTAGTGAGAAAAGCAGTAGACCCATTTCATTGCACACACTTTTTTGACAAACTTTTTAAAATAAATTCTAAAAGTTTTGTAAAATGCCATTTTGGTTTTGACTAAAATTTTCAAAGCAGTTTCATGATACCAATGTCTAAACAATACTTTAATCAACATTTATTGAATTATTCAGTATTTCAGACTGATATCATTCTTTAAAAAACTGTACATGGAGAGAAGGTAGATAAGCCAAACAACTGACTGTAAAATACTTACAATTTTCAACAGATGGCACTTTACAGCAAGAAACTTATATTGTCTAATTGAAACACAGCAAAAGCAATTAGATGGCTGAGTGCACTGACATGCCAAAGACTGTCACAGAAAATGCCTAATATCTTCAAATTTGAAAGCACAGCTCTATAAAACTAGAAGTACAAAGAGGGAATCTAAAGCTAAACAAAAACTGTGAACTAACATTCTGTCCCAGATATTAAGCAGATTGAGATGTTCTTCAAGAAGGTGGAATATTCCCACCTTCTTTGCTTCTCAGGCAGAACTTACAGCTAGACTTAAGCTGAAGGATAGCAAAGAAAATAGGACCACCAGAATGTGTTTATTACTGCATACTAGTGAGGATCTGGTTAGTGGGCAAGCTTCACATTTTTAAAGCTAATTTATATAAGATTAAATCAGCAACCACAATCAAGCAGCAACTGCTATGCTAGAGAAAAAGAAAGGAACATATAACTTGCAAATCTTGTGAGGGCTGACAGATTAGATATTGCCACCTAAGAATATTCATGATTATTAAAATCACTCATGCCCATACATAGAAAATATATGCCTAGAGTATCTCCAGCCCTCAGTGGCATGCAAAAAAATTCTCAGACACCTGAGATGAATTCTTAAAACGATGTGACAAGTCTTAGAAAAAAACCGCTTTTGCACACACACAACTATTACCAAAAGATTTTACTAAGCATGATTTGTCCCAGAAACTTCAGCTGAAATATATAAAGCCTTTTGTAAATCTATCCTCTGCACCTAAACACCATTAGAAACTTCACACAGAAGTCTGTGAGACAGATTAAGTTCCCCCTTTGGCAAGGGAAAACTTCAGGCACAGGAACATACAGAAAAGGGCAGTGTTATACCTCCTGCAAGGCAGGTACTGAGCCTCCAAAACCCATGATAGCTACATTCTTCTCTGCTCCTGAACGAGGCATTCCTCCTCCTGATTGTAAACAAAAAATCTAGGCACATAACGATCTCGTTCAGCAGTCAACAAACAGACAAGCAGCAATGAAAATACAGCAACTACTAGAAACCAAAATATCTCAGTCCAGGTATTGGCCTTGTCAGACTTCAGAGCTCTCACAAAAACACGGCTGCAATTTTAGCACATTTCTCCTCCTTCACTGGCAGCAGCAGATTCATCTCTTGTACAGATGAAAAACTCCATACCCTGATGGATTGAAACCCAAGCCATTCATACATTTAGAATCAACAGATCCACACCCTTTGCAGTTGATTTTCAGATTGACCCATGATTTTGGTGTCAAGGAAAGCCTTACTAATCTGGTATCTACAACCTCTGCTCTGAATGAAGAAGTTGTTTCCATACAGCTTCAGCCAACTTAAACAGCATAAAAATTTATGCCTCAACCCATTCACATAGTGAGAGATTTCCATATATCTGATTCAGGCTGCTTCCAGTCTTCTCCTGTTAGTTCTTTCAGGTTCAAGTCTTTGAAAAATTCCAGACGATGACTGCAAACAAAAGAGAAATGAACAAAGTCCTAACTTTCATAGTAATCCATAAGAGCAAAGACAAACTGAAAGTAATGAAAGCAGTAAGGAACAAACAGTCGTTTCATGTAATTTCATCTGTTACCAACATTTGAAAAAGACAAGGATTTTGTGGGTTTTTTTGAACGGGATACTATAGAAAGAATTCTTTCTTGAACAGTATTAAAGCCATTCTCCAGTTTAATACAGAGAAATAAAGACATCCATTTTTCACAGAAGACTGATAATATATTTTATTAGCAATAGGTCAGATTTTTTTTTAAATATATAGTTGCAGGAGCTAAACTTCTCTTAAATAAAGGCAATAAAGGGTAATTTATCTAAAATTTACCCTACCTCACCATCACTATACGTTGTGTGACAAATTTTACAAGAACTGTGGTATTGTCAGCCACTCCTCACATGGGGCACCAGTCAACGGTGGACTCACAACTGACAGGTCGATTTCTTTTAATTTAAAAGTCTCTCATACTTTTCTCTCTGTGAACTTCTCACAGGCAGCTTCATGCAACACTGACTCCTTCTCGACTCCTTCTGCAGGACTGGCAAACTCCTTCATGGCCAGCAAACTTCAGCTGCCTCCAGCCCAGCTGTCCCACTCTTTTATAACCCATCCTCACTGGACAGAGCTGTGACCCATTAGGGGCAAGGGTGTTCCCACTCCTTGGTAATTAGCACAACTGCAATTTATCAGGGGCCAGATTACCTTCAGCATTAGTCCTATTCTCTTATAATCCCTCCTCCCACACTAGGGTGTCCTCTAGAGCTGGTTCATTTATATTAAATGCCCAGGAGTAACAGGTTTCATCAGATCATCTCAGGCTCATGGCCAAAGAAAATAAACAGGCCCAATGCACGATTTAAAAATCCAAATTCTCTGTTTTTTTTCTATTTATACCTTTCTATTGGTGTCCTTTAATTTTATTAGTTTAGTCTGCCTTTTCAATTTTTTTCCATAACATGGAACCATCTGTGGAGGTGAAAGTTTTTAGAACAGTAAGGGAGGAGCAGAAGAGATTTACTGGGAATGTATCTGGTGAAATTATCACTAAATGGCACTTCAGGAGGAGCTGAAGTCAAGAAGGAAAAGTAGAGCAACCTACCCATGATTTATATGAGGAAGCTGATAAAAGCAGATATCAATGGTACTGAAAGTATAATTGTCTATGCACCTAACGTGGAAACAAAGCACTAATTGCAGTGCCACAGTGATTTATACAAAGTGCAACACCAGTGGACCCAGAGCTAAGTACTATAATAAAAATACTAGTGGCACTCAATCAAAAAAACAGATTAAGTATTCCAACAATAGTGCAGCCATCTTACAGATGAGCTCATTTTATGCTTACAAATCTGGTTCCTGTCCTTCCTGCAGTTCATGTGGAGGCACAGGATAAAGTGCTTCATATTTCCTCTCTTCTCCAGAGCCATGAATTGCAAATGCATTGAACTTGTCAGTGCATGGTGGAAAATAACTCCAAGGAAGAAGAGCTTTACCCTCCCACTTGGTTTTCATTCTGGTCACCTCAAACTCCAAAGGAAGTTCTTCCTGTTAAAGGAGGGAAAAAAAAAAAAAGAGGTATTGGCTATCTTCTGATCAAAAAGTAGGTAAATAATAATCATTATGAATGTACTTGACCACTTACTTTCCATGCTTTTCTTCTGCCAGAAAGCAGCAGCAGTAAGTACTGCCCATGGCTGTCAAAGAATCAGAGCACAGTTTTCCTAAAATTATGCTATTAGTTATTAGTGCATTATACTGCCACAAATATGTACATCCCCCATACTGACACAATTTATGTGTCTAGTCTCCCTCCTACATGTATCCCACAGGCATTAGAACTGCAAGTGTAAATTAACTTTTAGGACTTTTTTAGTGCTGTACTCACGGACAAAGCTCAACTTCTAAGTACTGCTCATTTCTGTCACTCAGAAAGAATGCTTCTACAACTGAAAAAACCAGACAAAACAAACAAACAAACAAAAACAAACAGACAAAACAAACAAAAAATCAATATAAAACCAAGCTATCAGTAGTTTGTATTAACTTTAATTTTATACTATAATTTATTATAATACAAACTATAAATTATTTATACTATAGTACTATCCTGAGATCTTCATATCCCATTACTAGAACTCAATTTTCATGGGTTTTGGCCTGTGCCATGCCAGAGCCTGACTTACTACTGACATGTACACAGTAACTATAACCCAAATATTCAAAATGTTGTGCCACAATTCCAACTTCAGGAGCTCTCGTTTTTAACTGCTATGACCACAAAGAGCTTTATGAAGTACTAACTTAATTAGCTTTACCAATTCCAGTCTAGAAAACACTCACCTCGATGCAGCATGAAAATAAGGGAAAGAGGATCATACATTCAGAACAGGGCACACATTCCACAGCTAAAAAAATCTGTTAAATCCCAGAAATAATAAGAAAGCATTTAGCTCTTAAATGGTTTTTCCATGCAGATGGATATTTTGGACAGGAGGTTACTGTCCCAGGTGCATTTGAAAGCCACATGTTACATTTGAATCACATTTCCAGAACACAAAGTAGAACTACAATGGTGTTTCTCATGTAAAATTACAACAGTGCTTCCCACAGCAATGACATTATTACAAAACTTTAGGTAGAATTATGATATCACTGATACCTTTATTTATTTTTACTTAAGCATATTTATTATAATCACATCAAAGAGGTGCTAATAGCATTTTAGGAGAGCTTGAATCAGAATAGCTCAATAATCAGGAAGCAAAGAACTGCTGGAAATATTGAATTCTTGCACTACTCAAAGTAATGTGTAAAAATTACAATATGGACAGGAAAGGAGAAAATACCCAGCAATACTGTGAGAATTTAATTTTCCCTGTTCTATTTGGGCACAATTTTGAACTGCATTTCATGAACTGTAATTTCTGCATTTTACACCTTTCTATTATTCCACAAAGGAATTTTTGGAAAAACTATTAAAACACTTCATATAGCAAAACAGAAGCTACCTTTAGGATTTCACTTCTCCTTCTGCAAGGGCATTTAAATACATATATGTCACAAAATTGTTTTGCTATTCAAAAATGTCAAGCCCCTGATAGCTCGCCAGTTATATCAGTAACCCAAAAACTAACTTCGACAGGATCAGGATTGACAGGATCAGGAAGTCAACTTCAAAATTATTGAAATTAATCCAGAACACTGAACTCCAGTTTTGGAAGGTTTTTTTTTTAAGAAAAATAGCCATCACAGACTCTTAAAAAAAAAAAAGACCAGATGTATCAAATACAGAAGAACATGAGTGTTTAAAGAAATCAGATCTATTTGCAGGAGAAGAGTTGCACTTACCCTCATAGTCCCACAGTCCACCAAAAGGTTTCCCTGGCTCTCCGGGTGGTGCTGGAGGGTCATTAAAGAACGGAGCATGAACTTCCATCAGCAGTCCTGCATTATCCGGCCTCAGCCCAATGGTCACCGGCTCATGGCTCACGGGCAAACCATCCCACGTGTGTTTAATTCTAAATTCCATCTTCAGCTACTACACAAATGACAAAGGAAAGTGCTGTCAAAAATCTGATTCCCTCTCCGTACGAACTGCCGTTTGGTTACCCAGGAAAAAAAAAAAACAACAAATACACACACGCTTTAGTATAAAGTCAATTATCAAATCATATTTTTAGACATCAGAACTGAAACAAATTAACTTTAAAAAAAACCTAAATGAGCAGTTACATAAATGCTGTTTCTCATAGTTTTTATACCCGCAGGGTTACAAATTACTCTGAAGTCTTATTAAGCTTAAGGCTTTTCAAACGTACATCTAAATAAACGCCTTCCAAAACCACCAGAAATATTTATCAAGAGAACAGATAAACAAAACATGAATTTAGAGGATTTGATAACATCGGAAAACCTTGAACGCTTGAGACTGAAGAAAATGAAGCAACTCGCTCGAGCTTTCATTTGCAGTCATTGCAAATCAGCCTTTCCTTAAACAGGGACGGACACTCCACCAACTCCCTGGGCAGCTCGTCCAAAGTCTAATCACCCTTTTTACAAACCAGTTATTCCTAAAGTCCAACCTGACCCTCCCCAGATGCAGCCTCAAGCTGTGTCCTCTCCTGCTGTCGCTGCTGCCCGCCTGGCTGCAGCCTCCGACGGGCAGCAGCTCCCACAGGGCTCCCGCTTCTCCGCTCTGTACTCCGGCCACAAACTGATTTCTTTTTCCCTCAGGGAAGTTCCTCAGGGCCCACCTTCAACCCATAATCCCCCCACAGAAAGTTTACCGAGGCACACTGCTCATCCCCGCCTCAGCGCCGCGCCATGTCCGCTCCCCACGTGACGGGGGCGGCGCTGCCGGCCCAGCCAGGCCCGGCTCTGAGGGAGGGCGGCAGCGGCCGGGCCCGCCCCGGCCCTCGGCGATTGTCTGGGGGCCTGGAGGCGGCCGTGGCTCCGCTGCTACCGGGGCTGTGTCCTTCCTCCTTCCCGGCTCCGGGCTGTAGGGAGAGAGCGCAGGGGCGGCTCTCGGGGCGGCTCTGGCCGCTGCCCCCGCCCCGCCGCACGGGCCGTGAGGGAGCGCGTCCCGCCCCGCCGCCGCCGCCGCTCCCCCGGCGCGGGGATCGCTTCTCTCCCTTCCCTTCCCCTCCAGCGGTTTTTCCCCCGGGGCTCCGTGGAGTTTGCTTGGGGAAAGCTGGGAACGCGGCACGGCCAGGTGAGTGTTAGTAGAGAGGGTCTATTTTCGGTAGCAGTGAGGGTTTATGTTCCGTAGCTTTCCCAGTGTTCACTGCAGGGAGGAACGTACTTTTAGTTAGCTGAACACCAGTAATTAAAGGCTGCTAATGGCTAAAAACACGCGCGTTTTTGTGTGAATGCCACTTCAGTAGCGACTTCCCCCTTCCTGTTTCCTGGCATTCCTTTGCTGTTACCTCCTTTCTATCCCCGCTGTCTTTTTCCTGTATCCTGCTTTAGAAGTTTAGAACTAGAAAAAGAACCGTGGGATGTGTGTCAAGAAAAATAGGCGAGAAGTTGTTTAAATCAAAATATAGCCGTTGCAGTCCCAACTTTTCTTTTTCTTCTTTGTTACCCATTCCAGTTACAAAAGTGTTATTCAGATTCTTGCAAAATAGAACAAAAGTATTTCTTAAAGAAAACAGAATAGGAAAGAAATTAAATTCATTACTATTATTATTATTATTATTATTACAGTTCCTGTAGGTTTTTTCAAGTCCTGTTTTTTTTTAAACAGTTGTGCTAAATAGAAGAATTTTAGAAGCTTTTTCTTTTCTTGCCCTCGAAGCATTATATTGTTAAACATATTTCTTCTGATTGCTGTTTATGTAGCTAGAGGCCTGTGTTATAGCCATGGTTCTCAAACGTGGTGTTTTTCAGATCAGAGGCTAAAAATGGCACTTGGACACTATGAAACCGAAGAGGTTCAGAGAAATACTGCTGAGCAGGTATGTGAACTCAGGGATGGAAGCAGTAAGAATTTTTCTGATGATGTTTTGTGATAAATAACTTTCCAAATATGAGTGAAGCAGAGCTCACTTCAGTGTTGTCTGGCCCTGTTTTTCGTCCAGCATACAACACAGCAACAGCAGAAAAAAACTGCCCTAACAATGAATTATGGCATTTTTGGTGTATTTCTAAAAGTTTCATCCCTGAAAGCACTTGATTTGTAATTTAGTACGCTTTTTCACTTATAGACTTCCCTTTCCTAAGAGATTGGCCTCATGTTGAGGTAACTTTTTGTGCTGGGTGTGATAAGCCTGTCTGAAAGCTTGTGCAAAAGCTTCAGCACTTGCCTGATGCTGAGATGCGTGGAAATGAACCAAGCACTTACACAAACCCACGATTGTTCTTTTGATGTTGAGTTGATTTTCCCTCAGATGTAATTATGCTTTAGATCAGAGCAGGTCTAGAAAAAAAACCAACTTTTTTCATATTGGGCCAGCACTCGAGGGTTTTTGAACATAAATCTGGAAGTGATTTTGTGGCATATTGTGTGCAGAGTACAGTACAGGCAGTTTTGAGTTTCATATAGAAGTTTAAAACTATTAAGTTTACGTGCAATTACTAATGAGCAAATTATTATTCCATTGCAGGAACATGCCCTTGGTGGTGATAGCACATCAGGATCTAGGATGATGGACCAAAGGTAATTGATTCCAAGTGATAAGTGGGATTACAGCAGTGTATTTGAAAGAAATTGTCATGTGCTCATAGGAATGTAAATATCCAGGTGAACTGGGTCTTGTGTACACCTGTCTGTAGAGCTGTTACTGTAAAAGTTATTTTTAGGTGGTACTGTGCTTATTCAGTAAATTAAATTCAATAAGCTGTAAAGTAAAGGATGAGAGATGAATGAAGGAATTCTCTAGTCTAAGTTTTGAGAGAATAAACAAAATTTCTGGTAAGACTGTGCTGATTTAGGTAACATTGGTAACTGCTGTCTGTTGAGATTGGAGGATGTTTTTAAAAATGTTTTTTTGACACACTTTAACTAAAGTTGTCTATCAGTAAATGGTTTCATGATCACTTTAATTTCCTCTTACAAAAATAACCTAGATTTCTTGTTAGCTTTTAATATAGAATTTTCAGAGAATTGCTATCACTTATGAAAATATTATGAGGGGAAAAGTATAGAGGTAGAACTACAGTGTTCTGCATTGTCTTATAGGTCACTTTACTATTGTAAGTGAAAGCAGCAATGAAGTCTAGTCTTTTAATATTTGGCATTCTGTGTGAATCGATTAAATATTAATACTGTATTAATGGTCATTTATTATGTCCCATTATATGTTCTATTTCTGTTATATAGGACCCTTGCTGTTAATGATCATTATTTAAAAGTAGTGGTTAAATTTGCTCATTTGATTCTGGGGGATGTCGAGCTTGGAACTCAAGAAAAGTGACTGTTCTGGCCTCAAGATTAAGAATTATTTAAAACTAGTTATTATTAGAGCACTTCAGCATTTACAGAACTCATTCTGAGCATGTTTTTCAACTTCTTAGCTTGTCAGCTCTAATCACAGAGTATGGTAACCGTGTGGAGGAAATGAAACAACAGCTGCAGCTTTATCAGGTATGGGCTTTCCTACCCTTTCGGGCTGGATCTTCATTTAGTGGTGTGAATATGTAGGGCACTCGTGTGTGTCATGCTTCACAAAGCTGCTGGACTGCAGGCTGCCTGGAGGGGATGAATGGAGAGCTTTCTGTGGAAAGCTTGGGAGATTGTCCAAATTGCAACAGTGTAATCCTGGGAGTTGAGGTGAAAGGGAACTGTCCTCCTTTCAGCCACACTAAATGAAACTTAATGCTTTCTAACATGACTGAAAACATAAGTGATATTAACACTTATGGCATACAGAAAGCAATTTTTGCTTCTGCTCTTCATGCAGAAGTTAGACACTGGTTTTGATTTAATGCACTTGATTTGTTTGATCTGTCCATCAGAAAGATTTTGCAAATAGTCTTGATCGATTTCAGGAGGCAACAGAAGCACTATGGCTTTCTTGCAATAGTAAACAAAACAGCCAGTTTGATTCATATAACTGGAGTTTCTCCTTAGTTAATTCTTAAACTTTCATCAAGTACTTACAGCATAAAAGATGAATTATCTACTCTAGCCCTAAAAACTTGAGTTAATGAAAAATCAATCTGTAAGAGCCATAAGAATTTCAAAAGGTTAAGTTTAATGTCCGTAATAACTTCCAAATGCTGAGGTGTAACAGGACTTGGCAGCTGTTAAATTCAAGTGGCATCCTGTGACTTGCCTTGAAAAAGCAATAGACTTTCATTTACTGTAGTAAGCTGAATTAAATTGTTCAACTTTTACAGTGCCAGTCAGAAATACAGGATGACAGTGTTACCAGAGTTTGTGTGACTTAAATGAGTGCTTATTCTTGCATGTCTTTGTGTCAGGCACAAATGGGTGAGATGACACTAAAATTGGAAGAAGTCACCAAGGAAAATGAAAGGTAAATAATTGCACTGTCATGTTGCCATTACTGTTTCTCATGATTTCTAAACATTAAAAAGCTTTTTTTCCTAGGATCTTGAAATCTGAAATTTTCTAGTGAGTAAATTAGGATCCTAATGTTAGGAGCCTTAAAGTGCTTAATACAGTTTACAGCACCAGGTATAGATTTTACCATGTCACTAAAAGAACTAGATGTGAAGCTATTTCAAACTGTCCATTTTGATTACAGAACATTACTTAATAGATTTAAATTTGACTTGGGAGGAAGTAGTATGTACAGGTGGAAGGTACAGTATATTTCAGTTGTTTAAAAAATTCCTTTTAAAGAAATACCTTGCTGAACTTAGTTCTTTGAATTTCAGGCTGCATGCAGAGTTGAAAGAGCCTCTTGAGAAGCAACTGGAGGCTTTTCCTTTCGTGCATCTGGAAACTGATATTCCTGCAGATGAAGGCGTAGTGAGAACCCTTCAAGAGCAGCTACAGCTGGCAAAGCAAGTGTGTGAGATTAAACATTTATATTGTTTTATTTCTCTTGTTGTGCCTTGGCAGATTAGGGGAGGCTCTTTTATTTCTTGATTCAGGAATCATTTAGTCAGAGCCCTTTTGAGCTTAAAGACTTGAAGAAACTCCTTTCCTAGATTGATAAAATATTTTTTAATATTAATTTGTGTCAGTAATTTTACCTAGTTGACTTGATCTGTATGTTGAATTCATGATCAGCAACTCCATGAAATATTTTGTTCTGTTCAGTAACTTTTAATTTTAATCAAAACTATTGTAATGTGATATGAGGAGAGAAGTGTGGGATATACAAAATAGTATCTAAGTCCCAATATGCAAGTGCATTTTGCTCAGTTTATTACAATATATCAATTGTTGTGTATGATTAAGTTGAATTTCATAGCTGAAGTTTGGTATTTGAATAGTTTCTATACTGTAGGCCTACCTTAAAGACCTGTAAAAGTTTGAGCTCTTCAAAAAAAAAAGCAAAAAACTGGAAGTGGAATTTGAACTTCCAAGCATCCATTTCTCTGCACTTTAAATTAAAAAATATGTGCAGAGAAAAGTATAAGTAAATGGCATTTTTTCAAAATAGAAGTTCAAAAGAAGTTAAATAGAAGTTAAGTTACCTGTCTGTCTAGATAATGATAGATGAAGACAAATGTGCTGTAATAGAATTTTGTTGTGTAAATTAGGAAAAAGAGCAAGCAGTTGAGCGCTGGCGGACGTTGTCACAGGAGCACGATCGACTCCAGCAGCAGTACCAGGAGCGCGTGACTAAAACACACCTCCTCATGACTGAAAGGAAAAAGCAGAATGTAATTGTCATTTATTTTTGTCTTTTCTTTTCATACACACACATATATATACGTACACAAAATATGTATGTGCATGTAAATAATCCTGTGTTTGAATTGCATGGTCAGAAATCTTCAGGAAGGTAAAACAGCTGAAAAAGTTGCTTAAGATTTCTGACTTCTGAGGTGAAAATCTTTATCTGTTCTGGGTTTGAATAGCTGGAAAAGTAATCACCATTTCCTGCTGTTCCTCAGTAAAGAAGTAAATAGGTGAACAATCAAGTTCACTAGCCTTTGTCTGATGCTAGGTTGCATTTAGCAGCTTGTTTCTCCTCTGCTGAGTCTGGGGAAGGCCTTTCAGGGAATTCTTAGAAAAGCTGCTCTGCTCTGATGAGCTGTGTAAAGATGCTCAGTGTGTCAAGAACTAATAGAAACTTGATGAAATTATGTACCTTACTGAATGTATTTCTAGGAGAGAACCTAAAAATTCTTTTAATATTTCTTCTATATTTTCAAACACACTTGACTTATGGGCACAGCTACAGCTCACCTCAGAAATATTTTTTTACTGATTTTTGATTTTTTGTGATATTAAGTTCACCTTGGCGATGTGATATTTTCTGAGAAACCCGATAAGTGTTTGTGCAGCTTTATTTAAAAGCACTGTTCATGTGTACTTTCATGTTTTGATAGTAAGTGCATGTCAGTTTTGGAAGGAGGCACTTTGTGACCCAGGGAAAATTAGATAAATTGTTCAGTAATAAATCTAATTTATGGGATACGAGGTCAACAGCTAAAAACAATCTAGCTGAAATCTATGAAGACACACTGAATTTCCTATTACACGTATAGTTTTTTTAAAAAATGCTTTCAGTTGACTATGAAGCTTTCTAATTATTCTTTGTGCTATAATGATTATAGGGAACTCTGAATTCTCTTTTTAGGATCAAGTGACTGGCTTTCAGCAATTGACTCACCAACTGCACATGGTGAGTAAAACCTTCTGAACAGTGAATTACTCATTGTATTAGTGTACTTCACACATTCAAAAATGTCTTCACAAAGGAAACCTCTTTTTTTTTTAATTATGCCCTCTTGCATATGCTAGCTATGGTACATTTTTATCCATTCCAGTTTTGGTACTGCTGTCTTCAGTGTCTTTGTCACCTTTATGCTCATTTTTCTGAGCTCTAATAAGCTTCCAGTGTTTTATCCACATCCTTAGATTGTGAGACTTCTCAGTTAATAAGCTTTAGCCTAGGCCTTCCAAAATTGACAAACAGTTTTATTAGAAACTGTCAAGTAGGTTTTTTTGTTGAAAAATTAAGGTGAAAGATGGGGTGAAGTTTTTGACTGAGCAGCTTTGATTTTGATTCCTGCACGATTTTTTTTTTTAGTATTTGTTTTGAACACTGGAAATGCAAAAAGACTCCTAACCTACTCTAACAGTCTACTCTTATTTTTTTCACTGAAATCTTTTTTCCTCACATCAGAGAAGAGAGTTAAGACAATATTTAAGATAAAGATAATCCATTTGTTTGCATTATCCAAAAAACATTTGGCACCATCTGTTACCAAAGGCATAAAAATGTCATGGGATAAAGCATCAAGCCCTTTTTTGAACTAACAAACTGAAAAATAGAAAGTGAGGAGACATGTTAATTAGTCATATTTTTTATTGTGGTAAAACAGCAGTGTTTCCTAGATGTGCTCAGGTTGGAATTGTTCAGCATATTTAGGCATGCTCTGGAAATGAGATTCAGTATTGAGGCAAGTGTTCACTGCTGTTGTTAAAATACTTAGGGTAGTAAAAACTGAAGTAAACTACAGAAATTTGCAGAAAGATCTCATTGATTATCTGAGTTAGTTTCATCTGACATTTTGTTGATATTAATGACACCAAAATAATAAATGTGGGCAAGATGGGATTTTTACTTTCGGTACTCTGTGATGGTCTTGAAATGAACTGTTAGCATCCAGAATAGATATTTTAGAAGTAGGAAGTGCCTGAAAACAATTCTTAGCAACAGTCAAAAAAGCAAAAAGAGCATTAGCAATTAATAGGAGAGAGGGGAGAAAAGGAGAATATTGTGCATTTTGAATGTTGCCTGCCATCGTGGTCATCTTTACTATCCCAGTGTAAGGCATGTTAGCATGTATAACCTTTTCAGTACTGTAATGAACGTGTTACAAGTATCTCTTTATTTTGCAGACCAATCAGCAGTTTCTGAAAACTGTGACAGAACAAGATGTGGAACTAGAGCAGCTACGAAAACAACTCAGGTATAAATCAGGCAGATTTAAACAGTAATGAATATATTTTCTGTAGCTTTTCCTGACCTGCTGTGCTGCTGTGTCATGGGCCTTGTTTGTACTGCAAGCTAATTTCATCCTCATAGTTGCAATGGTTTCAGTAACTGTCTCAGAAGTTTGTTAGACATCATTAGTGTTATGGTAACATATTTCCACTTCGTGTTGTTTGGTTCAGCTTTTCCCTGAAATAGTCAACATTTGACCTTTGATATAAAAGAAAAAAAATTGTCAGTATCACATCACAATTGATTCTGAAGATAGGCTTTCATCAGAATACAGTTTCCTCAAAGTTACATGGCTACTCGTTACAGTTCTGAAATTTGAATCTTCAAACAAGCTTCCAAGTTTTCATTTTTTTAATAAGATTTGCTTTCACCTGCTAGCAATAAAGAGCTCTAAACCATACATTCTGTGGAAGTTAAAGGTCAAAGAAGTGTTAATTACATTCCTGAAGTATATCAAGGAAAAGGAGAATATCTGTGACACAATTTCATGATTATTTGTGTTTACAGCTGAAGTCTACACTGTGTCTGTTTTTTCTTTTAACTACTGATGGTTGATGTCAAATTAAAATTTTATTTCATTCAGCAGTGGATTTATGAACTGTAAAACAAGAAATTCAGTCATTATCCATCTCTAATTAAAAACACAGTTATACTTACCTTCCTCTCAGATCAGCCTAAAGTCCTTGCACCCCTAAAAACAATGTTTTACTCCCAAAGTTAATGGCTGCAGCTCCATCTAGCCCTAAAAAGATTCTGCCCTAAAGTTTCCAGCCCTAAAAAGCTGCAAGTTTCTCCAAGAAGTCTGGAATATTTTCACCAGTTGCTTCTATAACATGAAGATGTAGTCTGCATGGATTATATAGCATATGGTGCAGACAGTTCTAATCCTTTGGGATGTTTTTAATAGTTTTACATGATTTATGGTAATAGAGTACTAAGTCAGGAATGCAAAAGTAGATTTAAAAAAAACAGCTTGTGTGTTAGAGAGTTGAGGTTTAAATTAGGTTTGTATGGCCTGGATAAAACACACAAATTAAGAAACTTGGCATAGCTAGGGCATGGATCTGCATTTCAGAATCTTAATGCTCTTAAACAGACATAACTTGCCAAGATTAGGTTAAAGATATATTGTACAGTAAAGAATAAAAGCTGTATCTTTAGAATCAATTTGCTGCCTGTAAAATGCAGACCTCTGAATTAGATCTGAATCTGAATTTATTTGTTAGAATGCATTTTTAATACTTAAGGTCTCCTGATTTTTATGACCTTTTAATATTTTTCTTATTTTACCCTTCTTATGCTGCCTTTTGAGTTTTTATTTTGTTTTACAACACTTCTAAAATATTTTGCAAGAGGCAATTTAATGTCCTCCTGAATTTACAGTACAGTATAGTAGGAGAAAGATGCAATGTTTCAGATGGACTAAGGTCAAAGTTTTGGACCCACAGTGAAGACTGTGTGTTTAGGAATAATGTTTTTATTACAGTTTTTGCTTCTTAAAGAAATTGTAAACAAATTAACTTTTCCAATTAATTGGGCTGAAATAAAGTATTTGCTGTCAGATTGCTTGGATTATTTGTATTTTGCTTAAGATTTTCATGTAGGTACAGTATGCTTGACTTTTATGCTGTTAATTCAAAATCAGTATTTCTAGAAGAAATATTTGCTTGAAGTTGATTGTTAGAAGTAGGAAATATTTTCCAGCTTCTTTCATGACTATTGGTGCTGCATTTTGCATGAGCTAATCTGATACATGTTTGCTCTCTTTTAACTTTATGATATCATTCACTGGTTTTTAAATTTAGCCTAATTTACAGCCTGAATAATTGGGTTACACCCCAGGTGAAAGCTCTCTGTGTCTCTGTTCCCAAGTCAAAGGAGTGGGAGGGTTGCTTTTTTCAACAGACTTTTCTACTGAGGATGAAGAGCCACTAATCATTAACATGATTCACTAACTATTCCTTTTTTTTCCTCTCCTCCTTCAGCCCACAGAAACTATTCAGATTACAAAGCACATCAGCTAAATTCTTTAGAAGTGTATAATGGTTGTTTTAATTTCTAGTCCTATTGCTTTAAAAAGTGAAATCTAAATCTGCAAAAGACTTCTCTGTTACATATCTGTGACTAATTATACCTAAGTTATTGAATCACTTGAAGTTTTTGATTGCCTGGCCCTCCTTCTTTAATCAATGCATACACCTTCCTCATAATCTCTGAAGTAATTTCCACAGGACTTTTGGAATTTGGTATTCCCCTCTCTCTGTACCACATAGTGAAAAGGAGAAGGAGGAAACCTTTTCTGCCCTGTAAGAACAATATTTTGAATTTTTCTGCTCTTCACAGCTATCGTGACAAATTTTTAATTGAGCCATTTTTTCCCCTCTATAATAACTGGTTTTTTTTATATACAGGCAAGCCAAAAGAGATGGGCAAGTAGCAAATGCTAAGCTTGAAGAAATGATGGTGTTGAAAGAGAAGCTTCAGAGCCAATTGGAGAGAAAGGTATTCTGGAGAAAAGAATAATTTCTGTTGCAACTGAATGGACAGTTTCTGAATGCTGATGTTACATTAACTGCAAGTTGTTATCTAGCTTGTGAGTATATATTTATTTTGCTCAGGGAAGCTCAGATCAAGTCTGGATAATACTTTCATTCTTTCCAGGAAGAAGACAGGATATCTGCCCAGGAGAAAGAAACAGCATCAGACAAACGCTTGCAGCAAATGCAGTCTAGTATAAAACAGTTAGAAATAAGGTAAAGAGAGGTCCCTGTGTGTACTAACAGGATACATGCAAAAATTATACCATGCTCTACAAAAATAGAGGGGTTGTATGTCTTTGTATGGTTTTTTTTTACATGTTTGGAAGTAACAAAGAGATGTGTTTGACAATCCCTCTGAGGCTCTCTTGTCCTTTCTCATGCCTGCCAATACTGACAATCATAGTTAAACAATAATAATTCCTGAGCTGTTGTGAAATTACCAGTGGTTTTCTTTCTCTTAAAACTATAGCTGCAACTTCATTGCCCACATCCAATTATTCCACTTCCTCCACAGAGGAAAGCTTTATTTCTTCTGGGGCTGTTCTATTCTGGTTTAATAGAGAACATTTTCAGTGATGGATCCCAGGATATCACTGGGATTCTTCTAAGGATCTTCTGAGATTACATATCTGAGTTAACTCCTAGAATTCTTTTCCTTTCTAGGACTTGACTGATCATCAAACTCAAGATACCCTGTCCAAAAACAAGCATAAAACAATGCAATTTGGGCAATTTATGAATAGATACTTACTAATAGCTCAGTTTGAATGGATCGGTGTCCTAATTAACCATCACATTGTTATATTTCTGTGTTGTAGATTGTGTGTGGCTGTTCAAGATGCTGAACAGCTGAGAGCAGAAAAAGTAGCCCTGGAGGAACAGATCAGAGAGCTTCAGGCCAAGTCTGCCAGTCTGGAAAATGAGACGTATGATGCTGTTGCAAAAGTCCAAGATTGCATACAGCTCTTGGAAGAAGCTAACCTGGAAAAAAGTCAGGTAAGTCATTGAATGAAGGTATTTCCTGGAAATTAGGATATTTAGGATACACAAGCTAGCTTCTTTTGTGTCTGTTGTGCTACAATTAGTCATGCACAGAGAGGAGACTGGGATGTGACCACACATCTCTCAGACTTTTCATACAGTGTAAACTTCAAAGCATATGTTGAGGGCCTGGATAAAGGTCATCTAAGTGATAACACTGTACCTAAATATGAATCTTGCAAAGTTTTTGACAAGAGTTCAGAGCTTCTTACTAAATATTGGTGTCAGAAGAAAAAGGAAGGTTCTGTTAGGAATTTTTTACTGTTAAGACATAGGAAGCAAGGAAAGTGCAGAGTTATCAACCAATAACTCTAGACATGTGGAGAGGCCTTAAAAGAAACTATGATATACAATGTATGATTAAACTATCATAGAATAACATTTATGCCGAAAATGTTGATATGAAAATATGGCTCAAGGAGCCAAAACAAAGCAGACGATTCTTAATGTACTGCTCCAGTTTAAACATTCTGAATTTTTCAAACTGGGAAGAAAATTTAATGAACAGAAGAAAAAAATTTTAAATGTTCTATTATTGGACAGAATAAAAAAAATGTACATTAACATACATACCTGTTAACATTTGATGTTTTAAATTCTTTTCTCCCTGCTCTGTAGGAGATTGAGGTGGAAATTTTGCTCTGGATTCCTGTGCTTTCTTCTGTATAATTCCATTCTCAGCCAAAATCTCCAAGTCCCAATAGAAAAAGGCATCTACTCACACTAATTCTTTGTGTGGTTCTGATTAAGAACGTATATTTAGTGCAAAATATCTCAGTGTCAGCTACTCCAAAGTAAAAAAGAAAAGAAGGTGTCTTTTGAGCAAGTGTGGGTTTTTTCTCTTGGTGCTCTTAGTATCATGCTGAAATATCAGTCATATTTCATTTTGTTATTTTTCTTCTAGGCACTCTTTGGGGAGAAACAAAAGGAAGAAGAGATAAAAAAACTACAGGATGAAATGTCTCAACTTGCAGAAAATACTGCTGCAAGAATTAGAAAGGAAGTAAGTTACAATGTTTAGAAAGAATGGGGAGATTTTTTGGTTTTCCTCAGTGAAAAGCTACTGCTGGTGCATGGTCATCACAAGCAGTTTTCTCACAGGAGTTTGGATAATATAAGTGGCAAGGCAGCATGCTGATAGCACCATCCTCTTCAGCATTTATTGTCTAGACACATATTCTAAACAGGAACCAAAACTGTTGGTGTCTCTGGAGACACTGGCGTGGAGAAGGCTGCACTGTGAAGATGTGAGTCACACTTGTGGTGTCTTCATTTGTGGTTTTTTTCCTCCTAAACACCCTCAGTTAAAGTAGTATGGATTGATAATAATCATTCTTCTAATATTTATGTCATGAGAGTTGCCAGTTATTGCAGTCCCAGGTATTCCCATGCTTTATATACGTGCACCACTTATAGACTACAAATATATATCAAAAAGCAAGATGGAAAAATAGTTTGATGGGACTAATTTTGTAGTTTTGTTTTGGTCACAGGTGGACACTGCAAAGAAGCAATGTAACCTGCAGGTTTCTCGGCTGACAGAAGAAATTTCAGCTCTTCAGATGGTATGGAGTTGATTGATAAAAGTATTTTCAGTAGGAAAACATTCAAGACTTGTAGGCTTTGCTGATCAAATGTTTCCACTAGAATTTAGTATTTTAGGTCAATCAACATGTGATTAATGAGCAATTGTGTAGGACAGTCCTCTGTTACTGCATAGCACATTACATCCTGCAGGTCTCCAGAGATGAGTTTACACACATTTTGACAGTGAGATCTGTGCTCTAGAAAATATTTCCCATGTGATGGCACTTCTTAAATATCCCTGTTTCTTTCAGAAAAACACTAAACTCAGCCTTCTATGCTTATCTGTAGTTTGTGTGTAGAAAGGAAAGCTGATATGAAAGCTGATTAAGTATCCTAAGAGAAAGTCTGTGGATCACAGACATCATATTTCTGAATGAATCAGGAGCTTGTAATAAATTATGCAGGTGACCAAAAGAATTTGGTGCTTATGTATCTATTTATGCATTAAATTTATTTTTAAAATGTTTCATTTGATGTGTCTTGGTCTGTATATTGAATGATCCTATAGGGAACATAATGAACAGGTAAATATAATCCAATGCATCCATGGCCAGCAGCAAGAACTGCATTTACTTTGGGTGGGGTTTGGCTTCAGCAGTTCTTGAATTTTTGATTTATTCAATCTTATTTTAAAATGACCTTTATAAAAAGGAATGTGGAGAAAAACAGAGTCAAATTGAACGAGCCATGAGAGAAAAGAGAGCAGTGGAAGAAGAACTTGAAAAGGTATGGCAATTATATGCATTTTTACATCACATCTAAAATCTCCTTACAGAAGGAAAAACACATAGATTTTTCTCATTTTTCATGTATTTCTCCCTTAATTCCTTATTTTATTTTTTGAGTAGATTCTCGTAATTGTAAATTTTCATATATTTACTTTGAAGTTTGCATTCTTTCTTTTAAATCCAGAAGGTCTTTTAAAGGTGCAACACCAAACTGAAAAAGAAAGTTCTTTGGAAAGTATTAAAAGTAAAAGGGAGATATTCAACATAATCCAAAGGGATGCTGGTACATATTCCAGTTAAGATCAATAGACAGAAAACAAAATAAATGTCTGGTCAGATCGTTGGAAACTTTTCTGTTTTTCAAGTGGCAGCACCAATGTTAGAAATTCAGTTTTATTTTAAATTGTGGGAAAATAGGATGCAATGAGGAGTAAACTCACATAGAAGTTTACTCTTCAGATTTACAGGGAACACAGAGAGCATGAAACTGACAGTAGAAAGCTCGAGCAGCTGCACCAGAAGTATTTACTTGCAGAAGCTGCCAAAGATGACCTTCAGCGAAGTCTACAGATGACACAAAATAAACTGAAACAACTGGAAATGAAGTAAGTGATGTTACAGATGTTTACAGAAGTAAGAAGAGAAAGCAATGGAAATTACTTGAGACTGTTTAAACTGTTCAATGTGTGCTAGGGCTTTGTCAAAGCTTTTTAATTCAATAGCATAGTATCAAGAGACCATAATTGTGAAACTAAGATTGATTTTATCAATTCCATCATCATGATCAAGTTCTTTGCTGATTTGTGCATAGCTTCCAGTCTATATGTTTTGTTCTCTGGTTCAAGAGTTGTTCAGTTCTTCAGTTGCAGCCAGATTTTCCTTCTCTTTTAGCTCTGAAGAAGAGAAATCTCGTTGCCAGGAAGTTATCTGTAAATTGCAAAGCACTCTGGATTCAGAAAGAGAAAAGAGTGCCTTTGTCAGTGAACAAAGACTAAAACTTCAGCAAGAGAATGAACAACTGCAAAACGAAATGGAGAGTTTGAGAAAACTGGCAGTAGAGGCCCAACAAAAAGCTAAAATAAAGGTATGTTTTATTTTTTGGTTTTTTGCAATGTAAGACTAATATTTGCTTTACGAAAAAAGCATTAAATGCTTAAACTAAGATAGAGAGTTTCAGTGATGCTTCCTGGTCGCTGCTTAAAAGTAATTTTATTTTGCATTGTGAGTCCTCAGAATCCATGAGGTAACTCAATCTCTGCTAATTAAATTGTATTTTAATGTGTATTAAATTATCTTTGATAAGAAGACCCCAAATGTTCTTTGCTTTAAATAAGATTAATAGATTAAATAATATTGTGATTCCCACTCTTCATTTCTTTATTTTCTCTAACGTCAGAAATCTTTGTCTGACTTTCTGCCCAGAGTGTTCCTCTACTTGTGTGTCCACCATGTTGTCAGGGCAGTGTGTAACTGATAAATAATTTATTAGTGTGGCTGTCAAGTGTTGGCTCTTATTTTCTGGACAGAGGAAATCCTTCTCTATGCTTAGCTGCAAACAAGATGATTAGCTGAAAGCTGGTTTGTTCTTTTTGGATGTGTTCCATTAAAAGCCCCTGAGCAGGCTGCAGGTGGGATAAGGAATCAGTTGTAACCTCAGCAGATTCACGGTACCTGTGGCTTCTGGAGGGAGCAACAGCTTCCATCCTTGATATAAAGCTGGTACTTTCCCCTCTGCAGTGTAAAGATACCAAAAAAAAAGGGATCTGAGGATCTGGACCAATGAAGACAACCTCAGTAAGCAGTTTTACAAGGTGTGAATGGGGACCAGCTCAATTCTGGCTTCCACTTTGCACTACATGATAAAGAAAGCTGTCAACTTGAACAGGGACTCTTGTCCAACTCCAGAACCCTTTGCTTAAACAGAGGATCAGAATTTTGTAACAGAAGGGTAGTGGATACGAACCATAGAAAGCATATACTAAATCTTTGTCCCACTTTTAATCAGACAGGCTTCTGTTATAGTCACAGATAAGATTCACTGCTTGATTTCATTTCCCTCTGATGTAAAAAGGATTGCAGATGCAGTTAAGAAACTCTAACACATTTAGCTAGATGAAAATAACAAACTTGTTTCTGTGGAGGAAACACAAGGGAGAAGAATAAAGATTACTTACAAAAATAAGCATACACAGCTCATTATCCTTTATTGTCAGTTGTCCTATTTGCTCAAATTGGCTTTGGGAACACATATCTCTGAGTATATAATTAGAAGTTTAATTATTGTATGTTACACACTTTCAACAAATGTTTATAAATTTAACTCGGGCGTTGTAAAACAAATAAAAAAAAGATGAAGAGAGATTTGATTGTACCAGATTTGTGGGTTTTTTTTAGATAAGCACAATGGAGCATGAGCATGCAGTGAAAGAACATGGGTATGAAGCTCGACTCAAGGAGATGGAGGACACCAGCCACAAGTCCACTGCCGAGCTCAGACGTCTCTTAGTGGCTCAGCAAAAAGCAACAAACCGGTGGAAAGAAGAAATAAAAATCCTCACTGAAACTACAGAAGCCAGGATCAGTAAGCTAAAGTAAGTGCAGTTCTGTTCCCCTTCTGCAAATGTGTTCCAGATACTGTTTGGTGTGTGGCAGTAGGTCTGTGATGAAAAGCATGAAGAGCAAACCATCCAGACTTAAAGATGGGCTTGCAGCAAAACAAAGTGATCTAAACAGAACCTGTGATGCTCTCTCTGAAGTTAGCACTGAAGTAAAACTTCCACTATTTTATTATCATGTTGAGGTTTTGTAATGACAAAAATATATTACTTCTGATTTTCTCTTTCAAGACACAGCACACTCAATTTAGACAATTTTCACTTTGGATTATGAGAACTTCTATACCTCTTCAAAAAAGCTATAACATCAGTTGTGGAGTGAGTCTCCAGACTTCTTAAATAAACTGGACAAAAACCTCTTGGAATGTACATGTAATGTTCTCTTCTGAGCAGGTGCTGTTATAAATGAGGATTAAAAATGGGTTGTGTGATTCTCCTAAGGACAAAATACGGTATAAACTTTTCTCTTAATTCATCCATATTTCTAGGCTGATACTTGTATTTTGCAGTGCAGAATATAAGAATACTTTCTGTTTTGGAAGTTTCCCCTATGCTTTATTTCATTTCTAGGCTCAGGAAACACTGTCAGTTAGGTCAAGTAGACTATTAATTTGAGATTAAATTAGTATTTTTATAGAGCATCAGAGAAGTTTATGTCCTCAAGATCTCCTCTTCTTCAAAACTGGTTGAAAATTGGAAGAGGTTGGCACACTGTCCACAATAACTGTTAAACCAGGAAGGCTGATTTCATGAGTCTAATTTCTTTAAAATTAAAGTAGTTAGAAAGGAATATAACACTGCATTATATTTCAGTGGATTCCAGAACACAAATTCAGGTTATGCAGCTCTGTTAACTTGATAAATTTGAAGCAACCCTTTAAATATTCAATTTAGCACTTGTGGTTCTTTGCTCAGACTGATTTTAGAGGTTGTTTTACTATAATGTTAACATGGAGGCAAAGCTTTTTCCTATTAAAATCGGGAATTGTACCTTTCATTTGCTTTGGCGTAGTCTTGGGGATTTTTCATGTTTTATTATTAATGTAATGCTTTACATATTCTCAGTTTCAATAATATTTCCAGTATCCCATGCAATTTCTGTAGTTAGTTTCTGAAGCATAGCTTGGCATTTCTTGGCTGTCAGAATTCCAGTGGTGTGAGTGGAATTAGAACCCAGCTCTCTAAACAGAAGCCAGGAAAACCTACCCTGCCACTGCTGTTAACCTGGATATCCATCTTTGCAGTGAAGTATGTGCTCATCTTTACCTTCCCTAAGTAAACAGTTACAGGACTTTGTTTTCCCTTAAAATAGATTGCATTTTGCAAAGATTATTATTAAACAGTTCTTTTATAAAGGGAAAAGTCTCTCTCAGAAGACATTGGTAATGAACATGTTTGTGAGACACAGAGCTGTGCTGATTCACTGACAGTTTTACTGGTATAGCTTCACTGTATGTAATTAGCTGGCTCTTACTGATGCTTTTTTAGCTTCTTTTGTAAATGCAGTAACTGGAGAAGAAAATTATTTTGCGATCTTTCATGCTAAGGTAAATTTTAGCTCTTGAACTTGTAGTTTACTTTCCGTAAATCAAAATGCAAAACTTCACAGCTGAGCATCTAGGTTCATCACTAGATCCTGGATGTGGTTCAGCAAGTTCCAATTAAAAGGGGAAAATTGCAGACTTCCAAAATAATTAAAGTTGTCTGTGAAACAGCTGTTTTCCCTCTAAAACCTTTTCTGTTCAGTGTTAAAATGTTGTTGCAGCAGACCAAAAGATTTAGACCTTATTTAACTGCAGCAAAATGCTGACACAGAAAATACAAGGAAGTCTGCTTTGTGAACCTGGATGAAAAAGGGGTATTAAATTTTGAAAATGTCCCTATTTATGTGACTTCAGTAGATATTTTGGTGCAAGTCTAAAAGCTAAGTCAGTTTCTTTATGATATGGTTTTGTGTGTTATGTTTTTTCATACTGTATAAGCTAGAAATAGAAGTCTTTATCAGGCATTTGCTTTACCTGGTAAGGAAGCTGGCAATAGAAACAGAAGGCTGACATTTAGACTGACATCAGGAATTTGGTATTAAATATGTGCAGTGATGCTCTGATATCATGGTGACAAGTAGTCTAACTGAATCTTGTCAGTATTATCTGGAAATTTTAAAGCTAGCTTGTTTTTCACCTTATATGCATTGCCAGACACTCAGCAATGAAGTGCAGAATGCAGTTGGTATGAAAATTAGCTCCAGAATTTACACTGTAACAGTATTCAGCACAAAAATCCTTGCTTATGCTATAAATGAATAATTATCATATTTCTTTTCATCTATCACAATAATATTATGAGTGCAAGTACAGAGCAGCAAATTGCTTCTTACTGTGTTGGGAACTAAAATTAAGTTGCTGATTATTTAAAAAGCAGAATAATTTTGCAGCAAATGCATTGATCAGGGAAATTTCTGTAAGAACACAAAACAACAGACTAATACTGGTAATAGATTAATTCATCTATTGTTAATTAAACACTCTGTTGGGAAGGTCTCTTGAGGCTAATGCACCAAGCCTCATGGTGGGGTCCAAGAGAGAAAGGAGGATCCATGTGAGCAAATGCAGAGGATGTGTGGGTGACATGTAGCAGAACTTAATTTTTTTAACAAAAATACAGTTTTTAACAAGTCATTACTCTTGCAGCATGCTAATGTGTTTTATAGCTGAGTGGTTTTTTAGGAAGTTATAAACTTGCTAAGCAAGTCCTATCCATGTGTAGGGGGGAAGCATTTTAGATTGCATTTCACCAGGAGATTGCTGTTAGTGCAGCTCCCATAAACACTGACTCAGTGTCCCATTTGTTAGTGTAGGTGTTTCCCATTCCTTTCCCTAAAAGTCATGATGGCTTTCCAGTTCTGTCCTCACTGCTTTCATTTGCTTTCATTTTCCATGGGAAGGTGTCTGAAACATTTTGGCTTCTTTATTAAACTTACCAGCAGCAGCTGCTAACTTCTCCATGTTCTGTGCTGCTCATTTGTCATGTTCTAAGTCTGCAGTGTTCTGTTGGTGAGGTGTAATCCATATGCACAAAGGAAGCATTAAATAATTCTAAGGAATGAAGCAACATCAGTGAATGTTAGGGGATTTCTGATCTGAAAAAAAATGAAGAAGTAAATTTTACAACCTGTAATAGTAGAGCATTTTAAATCTAGTAGATCAATGAAAAACCTATAGATAGAAGTGTTGATAAGTAAATTGATACTGCCAGGCTTCCTTGAAAATTATTCTGTGCTTTTCTGGACCTTTGGCTCTCATTCAAGTTAAACATGTAACTGTTGCTGATAAAAGTGAACTTGGAATTCAGAACCAGAGCTGAAACAGGAGGCAGTGCACTGAATACTTGCAGACTAAATTGAACCATTTTCTTCATACAAATCTATTACAGTCTCCATTAATGAGAAGAGCTTTCTTCCTTCTGAGCACCTTAAGATGCTGCAAGCATCTAAAGGAGAATTTATTGCTAACAGACCTCATCTTCACCTTTGCAGAAGGGCAAGGAGCCAGTTTTGCTTCACTACTCTTGTGCCAGTCAGCCCTGAAGGTAACTAAGGAGGTCAGTGCTCCTTGTGACACAGGTCATCATTCCAAATTCAAACTCTGCTCTTGGCAGCATGGCTAACAACTCACTGCCAAGTTTATTCCCTTTATTCCCACACTGTCTACTCTGGTGCAGTCAGAAGCCAAACTGCTCTGACCCCTGATTGCATCCATTTTAAATGTACTTAGAGTTCTAATCATATGTACTGAAGGGAACTTAGACAGCAAATGTTTACAATTATAAAATAGTAGGAAGTGGTAAAAAAAAAAGTCATCTTTCTTATTCTTTATAGGGATTAAATTGGAAAACAGAAGTATAGAAATTTTATAAACTGCCAAACTTATTTCAAAATGTAATTTCTTTAATAATACGAAAAGTGCTTTTAAGTCTTGGTGAATAATTTAAGTATTTTATGTTCATTAGTTTAACTGTTACTTGAGCTACTAATTGATTTTTTCCCCCTACTCCTGTATATATGGAATGTTGTCCAAGTAATCTAAACAACCAAATTAAACTTAATGTTGGAAAAGCTGTTTTGATCTCCAGTGTCACTTCTCCACAAATGGGTGTAGAATTTGATGAGAACTAGAAGCAATCCATGTTGTTGTTACTGATCTACAGAGTGTAGAGCTTCCACTTGTAAAGCTTTAGGCTCTCAGTTTGAATGTCCCAAAATTTAAGGTGATCTGCCCTTTGACAGCCATGGTAAAAAAATCAATATCAAGTGCTTCCAGATTTTTAATTTTCTCATCTACATTTGAAAGAATTTACTTTTGAAAGAAGTGAGGAAAGCCTGCATTAAGTATTTAAAGGCTCTTGCTTTCACTCAAGCACCATAACCCAGAAGAATGGTTCCTCTGGCCACATCTGAGGGAAGAGACTGCTCTTGTTACCTTACAACATCAGTGTAAAGCTCTGCAGTTCTTCAGACTTCAGCTGAGAAGAATAAATGACAGCACATAGAAAGTGGAATCAGCAATGCCAAAGGAATGTTTAGGAAATTTGTAAATTGGAAGGAAATAAACTTCAGTAACAACAGAACAGAGGGTATTAGAGAATGGGAGGGTTGACAGAGACAGTTCTGACAGCAGAATTCAGGCAAAACCAGAGTAATTCAATCTGCCAGCATCTGCTCAAATAAAATGAAGTGACAGACTGTGTGCAAGTTTTAAAAATAAGAACAGATGATTCCTTTGTTCTGCAAAGCCCACCTTGACAGGTCTGTAGATAAATGCATGAATACAAAGGATGCTTAATCCCATCTCACTGGCATATCAGTATTTTTGTAGATTTTTATATCCTTATTCTGAGAATGAAGAGTTGGGGTAAATAGAGAGAGAATTTTGCAGGTAAGCAGATAAACCCTTGCCAGACTGCACCAGTAGCCAACACCAAGAGCTTATTTTTGTTGAACATGATTCTGGTTGGAGCAGGGAACAGAATAAGATTCACATGGATAAACAAAGTTTTATACTGAATCAAATGACTGAATCATCACAGAATGCCCTTCAGTGGACTAGATCTGGGCAACTGCAGACAGGGAAAAAGGTCCATGCTCTAACTTGAAAACCTGACAGGACACTGACACTTCTGTCAGCTTTGCCATGGATATTGCTTTGGCCTGTCAGACATGTGGATGATTGCTCAGTTTAAGTACAGTTTAGCTTGAATAGGGGTGGAAATAGGTATACACAGGTCTGTTCTTCTACAAAACAGTCCATGAAACAATTTATAAACATTGGCTTAAATGATAAAGGAGGGCAAGTTTGCTTTCATGAAACATTGGATTGGAGGAGCATTAAAATCTGAACTCTTTAATTACAAAAGTAATAAAATGCAGTAACAATAGACAGTATGAAGAAACTAATAAATTAATAATACTATTCATCTGCTATTATTGTCTAGTAGCAAGATATAACTTTATTTGGGGGGGAATGAAAAACACTTGTAGCATAAACCCAATTATTTGAGTAACTGTATAGAATGGCTTAATTTCCTTAATAGTCTCTTGCATTATAATTGTCAGTACTTAACAAGAGGGAATCCTTGCTATATTGTTTTTTATATTTAAAGACTTTGCTTAGCTTAAGCCATCTGATTGCAGCTATTTTGGGTGTCTTTGTTCCAGTTTTTGCCTCTGACACATTTCTTTGTCATAGTTAAGAGTCCCTGACTCATCGATAGGCATGTGTGGGGCTTGGAGTTCTCAGTTTTTATCTTCTCTGTGACTGGAAAGAATCTGCCTCTGAGGAATGACCTTTTTTGGTGGCAATTTATGAAGTGTTGGCCACGAATGCTTTCTCCTTTTCCCTGCCTCCTGTACAGTACATGGAGTGAATTGCATGGCATCTTGAGATGAGGAAGTTGCCTCTTTTTCTGAAACATTTTTCTTGGCTGCACTTGTGTAATGTTTGGCAGCCATAGCTGCTTATTTTAAGATGTTCATTAAAGAAAAAAAATTAACAGGATGAGAGACAGCTGCAGGTACTGGCAGTATACAAAATTCATAATTACTAAGAGTAACTGAAGCATATTATAGTATAATTCAACCAAAAAAAACAGCTGGCACATGCTATATTTGTCATGAGAGCTTTGCAGAAAGTACTTGATGCAGCTGGTGGATTTATCACCCGTCTGCTGAAATGCTAGAAGCTCACCTTTTGTTTCCTACTCACTTAGCAAAGACAATGTGCAGTGGGGGCTGATTTAATTATCCAGCAGTTGGAGTTATTGCTCAGTTCTAATATTGAGATCTCATAAGTTGTGTTTGGGGGAGGGTTAACACTCAGAATGAATCAACTGTCTAGCTCAATAGCCATCACATTTCCTTCTGCTTACAAGGTTAAACTGTTTCCTTTTAAATATGTGTTCTGTGTGATCTCATTATAAAAATAATTTCTTGATCACAGCTGTGTATGAGCCTGTAAACTCTGTTTATGGTCTGTGCTGCTAAGCATGCTAATTCCACACCTCAGCACAAGCACAGGAGACAGGCTCCTTTCAGTAACTGAGAATTTTCAGGGCACCTAAAAATGAGTCTCCTATATTGAAAATGCCTCATTTGATGCTTAATACTAATTACAGAGGACAAATTACAAAAATAAGTGTTACATACGAACATACTGTCTTGATCCTGCAATCTTAATCCATCTTTAATTTTTACTTTATATAAAAGTGCTCACATGTGATAACAGGTATAATCTATATGTGATTTTAACTGTTTAATATCATTGAAATACCTGCCTATTTCTATGAAAGTTCAAAGTTGTTAAACTGTTCTTGTGATATCTACCTGGGACTGGTGAAAGAGGTTAAGAAGGTGGGTTAAGAATAGGTGAGTGGAAACTCCTCACCAGATGTAGTGATGACCTCATGTTACAGATGCATTGCAATCTAGTATTGCAAGTGCCGTATATCAGTTTTCAAACTTCTATGAAGTACTAAGTTTAAAAGTTTATAAAAGCAAATTATTATTGTTATTATAGTGTCATCATTAAAATAGCAGAGTTTAAGATGAAGATCTGAAGTTAAAGTATCTCCTACCTTACCTCCATTCCCTCAAAAAGAATAAAGGCTTTAGCTTCCCTTGTGGTGCATGCAGTTTCAGCAACATGTAGAGCATTTAAGGTGATGTGCTAGAGTAGAGGCTGGTCAGAGGTTAGAACAGCTCACTTAGGTTTGCATCTTTCCCTAGCCAAAATAACTGGAGTTGTGTCTTTAGTCATCCCTCTTCTTGTGATGACAGGAGGCAAGAACTGTTTCCTTCAGGCACTAGCTCAGAGATGGTCTCCCATAACCCAGATGTTTTTTGTCTTCAATACTGTGTAAATTGAGGATCACTAAAACTCATTCAGTATAAAAGTAAAAAGACTGCTTTGAAGTAGGTGGTGTTTTCCTTTTCCTCACAAAGTGTCACATTGTTGTCTGTCTCACAAGTAGAGAATGATTTATTTTTAGATACTTCAAAGCACCTTTAACGACGCCTACATTGAGGTCTGGTTATGGAACACTAATTAGAATGTTAATCTCAATATTGAACTTACTGTGCAAAATGCAGCTTATATTTATTGCACACTAGATAGCATGCCTCCAAAATAAGATTCAATAAACAGGAAAAAAACCCTGAAAAATGTCAAGTGCTCTTGACAAAGTCTTGCTGATTCCAACAAATACATCTTGTTCCCCTGCCATTACAGTTTTGAATGCACAGCATGAAGAAGTGCTGTGTGGTGCTTTTGAAATCGGTGTTTTAAGAGTAACCCTGTAATTAAAACCCACCATAAGCCTCCACAATTCACAGAACTATCTATGAAATTACATTCCAATAACTGAAGTACTACTGTCTGCTAATCAGCATCTTTTCTTCTGATTCCCAGAAGTGAGCTGCGTCAACAAAAACTCCGTAGCCAGGAGCTCATTTCCCAGCTGGAAATAGCAAATGAGAAGGTAACTGAGGTAAGATAATGACTGATGTGACAGCTACTTTCAGTTACAGCCTGATGTGCATACACTAAGATCTTAGCAGAAACCTATTTAGGTGAGTTATGTTGCTGGTTTAGAGAAAATAAAGGATTTTTGACAGGGACAGTCAGTAAAAATTGGGAAGCTTCACTCTTTCTTGCTGACTGACGTGTTCCAATGGCAAGAAGACAAATGAACTTTACTCTCAAATTACAAAAGTGAAAGGAGAAATTGTCTTTCTGTTTTTCTAAGTGACTGATTTAGCAATTCTGGACAAATTTCAGGAAATGCTTCTGAGCTTACTTCTGCCTGTGAATCCCTGCAAGCCTCTAAGCAGGAGCAGGCACTCTGGGATTATGGATAATGTGGCATATACACAGACACCAAGTTCTCCATGTGCTGTGTGTATGCAGAATTTACATTCTGTGCCCATATATACATATGGCTAAATGCATTATCCATTAAAGATTAAGGGCAGGGTTGTTTTGGAATGTGCATTGTTCAATAATTAATGGCCACTTTGGAAAGGGCTTTCCTGTCAGCCTTATAAATCTGGGATAACATCCAGTTCTATCCAGGATAAGCCCTTCTGTCTTGTTTTTTTGTAGTGCTGTGTTATTTAGGGGAGAAAAATGATGCAAGAACAGATTTCTGTGAGTAAAGGCTGGTTAAGAAAGGCTTTTTACAGACCCTCTGAAAGGAACAGAGATCTATCACAGGTTTATCATCCCATTTGTAGTATCTACTGTATTCCTCTTTCTTCTGAGCATATCTAGAACATTTATGTTGTAAGGTTGCATGGATTAAATAACCTGAATTAAAATGTCAGCCTTTATGCATCTTGCTTGAAGATGGTGAAATAAGTAAAACTTCCCCTGCAGATTGATTGATTGGAAAAGTCAGATGATCTCACATTTGAGCTGGAAGTTCTCTATGATGTGTCAGCAGTTTGTCCTCAGGCTTCTAATGTAAGGGGAAAACAGTTCCACTTCTGGTATTCCTCTTGTGTTAGGCTTTTTTTTTTTTGCTACAGAATGAGTGGATTCAGTAAAAAAGTAAGAAAGGAATTGGCATTGTGTTGAGAGATTCTGTTTCCACAGGATGAGACGCTGATGATGGAGTATCGGGAATACATCGACAGGCTTCAGAAGAGGCTGAATCAGGCAGAACAGAGAGCAGCCACAGCATCCCAACAGGTACCCAGCTCACAAAAAGTGTTATCCAAGCACATGGAATATGCAAAAGTACCCGCTTTTACATCATTCCTGAGGTAGAGGTGATCATTTATGAGCATTATTATAATACAGTTTTAACAAACTTGGATTTTAGAGATGTCACCTTCTGACAGGTTGTTTATTTGACAGCTTAGGTTTGTTTGTGGAGACCAGTTTGATATTAATTAAACCTGCACAGTTCAAAATGTGTGAATGAAGGTGTACAGGCATTTCCATCTTTAGAAATGGCAAGTTAGCAAAGACAAAAGAAACCACTTAAATAACTGTAGCTGCTGTTAGCACAGAGCTGGTCTGTTGGAGTGTACCCACTGCAGTTACCATTGGCTGTGTGTAACAGCTGCAGCAGCTCCTGCAATGATAACAATTCTGCACACAGAGTAGGAAATGCTTGTTTCCTTTCAGGCCATTGGAGAGGTAAAGGAGAGAGAGTGTATCCCTCTCAGTATTCAATTTTTCCATACTGTTTAAGCTGTACAACTTGAAGCAAATCCCATGGGGGTTTATACACCGAGTTCATTTTTTTTTACCAAGGAAGTCCATTACTCAAGTTGGTCTCAATCTATTAGGTAAAGATGGTCTTTCTGCCTTCTGCTTTTTTTTTTTTTTTACAGTGATTTAGGAAAAGCATTTGCAAATTACAGCTTGTTAATGTGGGTGACCCCTTGTGAGCTGCAGAGAGGAAATGTTTGGCTGACCTAAATTGCTCCGTTAGGACAAATGGCGTTTTTTTCCCAACAGCAGTGAATGAATGGGCATAGCTGCCAAGCTGTCATAGCATAAGCTGTGGTTCCTGGCTCTAAATGCTCTCTGTCATGACAAGGTCTATTCAGCTGCTGAAGATTTGCTCTGAAAGAGGAATTTATTTTTTTTAACCTCCTGTTTGTTATGTGGATCTGTTTAGCTCTAAAGCTTCTGAGATGCTGTCTTCCCATAAAAAGCCAAACATGCTTATGTCACATTTCAAGGGAATAAACTTATAAAATGGCCTCAGTGCCCAGAGAAGAAGAGCTCTTGCTGTTCCTGAAAACATTGGTAATTAGCTGTTCCTCACCAGTCTCTCTCTGAAAGATAACAAAGAGATTTGATGTTGTGCAGCCCAAATGCTGTTGCCAGACTTCAGAACTGCCTTGCCCTCGTGGCAGAGGTTACTGCAGAGGTCTGGCTGCTTTGTAGTGACTTCAGAACTGCTGTGCCAAGTCCCTTCCTTTTTCTCTCCACCCCAAAAAAAACACATACTGGCACTGTCCCTGCCAAAGGTCTCCAGTAGTGCTGCAGGAATGTCCCCTCTTCTGAATCTGGGTATTTATTCTCTCCTAGGTCCCAGAAGGCTGAATGTTCACGTGTGCATTCCATGAGATTCAGAGTGATCATTCTCTTTATTCCTACTCTGTAGGGCTGAGGGCTGCTTTCTGACTTGTGTGTTCTCACTACATTATCCACCTTCATTGTAAAATTGTATCAAATATAGACTGGAGCTGGACCAGCAGGGAGCCTAGAAATTACACTTTTATTGTGGTCGGTTCAATGATTGTAAATCCCAGCTTATTCTGAAATAGTAGTGATTCAGTAAGAAACAAAAAATACAGGATAATGTTTGCACAAGTTTAAAGCATCTATCCTGTTGGTGTCTTTTAAAGTGTATTCCTGCTACCTGCCATCTTGTATTCTCTGGATCTGAAATAAGACAAAAGCAGTAGTCATCCATACAGTACACTGTAAATCCTGCTGTTCATCCCAAATTCACACTGCCTGTGCTTGATCCCTCTCCTTCATGACACATTCAGTATGGAATTTCTACTGTTACTTTGATCCTACAAATAATTATTAAGAAGCTATCATCTGCTTGTTTTTCATTACAGCTCAGCCTGATAAGTACACAGAATAAAAAAGCTGTTTCCCTGAAGGACCTGGAAAATATTTAAACGTGTTTTTATCATTCACCATATTGGGAGGTAGGAGGGTTGCTGAAGAAACTTCATATTGGAGCACTACAGTCAAAAGCACAGCAAGGCTTGTGAAACTTGAAACAGATTCTGCTTCATTCCGGTAAGAAGGGGAGTGGATGAAGATCCTGTCTCTGTATGTACAATAAAGATTGGAAGAAGACTGCAAAATGTTGTCATTCAAGTCCTTTAATGCAGCAAATGAAAAAATCTGACACAGTGCTGTGGCACATTCGGGGTTTTTTGGTCTAAAATCCACTAGCTCCAACCGTGACAAAATTGTGTACAGGGAGTAGGTAACACTTGTATTGAAATTCATCTCGGCTTTGCTCAGATGCAGTCAGTATCTTTAATTTTTCTTTATAGTGCAGGTAACTTGGGAACAATTTGAAGATCCTTTATGAATTATAATTAGACTCATTACAGCATGAATGTCAAAGAGTTGCTGTTGTGATGGTCAGTGTTTGAGCTGCATGCTGCCTCCATTGCCTTCCAGTGTAAAGAATTCAGTTTTGTTTGGTTTGATGCCCCTAAGGTACAGGTAATAATCAAAATGCTGCTATGGCTACTCATCTCATTTCTAAGCTCTGTAATCTTCCTGCAGTTGTGCTTTTTCTTCTTAATATACTATTAATTTTATAATCATTTTACAATTCCTTGCTTTTCTGTTGATCTGCTCCCTTGCTTTGGTATCTGGGAACTTCCAATCTCTTCAATTTGCACAAAGGTGAAGTAAGTCATCTAGCCCTTAAGCCTTTTGAGATAGTGGGTTTCAATTCTACAGGTACCAGGATGTGGGAATCCTCATGTACATGGGGTTTTTTGAGAGTTGAGACATGTCATAGCTATCATTCTACAATTACAGCTGAACTCCATTTTCACTTTTAGCATACATTACAAGCATTTGATAGGTGTTTAACTGATTTTGAAGTGCTCACATCTTGGCCTTAACTAACATCATTGCTTGTCCTTCCACTTAAATGTGAAGAGAATAATTCTGGTTTCTAACTTCTCATTCAGCTGATGGGTGGTGCTTGCCCAGTCCTTGATGGAAATGTCTTATTTGGATTAATAAACCTGTGTGTCCATGGCAGTCAATCTTCATATTTGCGTTTTAGAGGATGGAGCTAGGCTGATCCCCCCTGTGGAAGCAAGACTTTGTGCTGCCTTCTGAAATCTTGGCTGTTCAGGCAGAGCCTGCAAGATGGATACACTCTCAGAAACAATTCCTGCTTGCTGCAGGGAAAGCCACTAGTTCCTACAGTGGTTGCTTTTTCTTTTTGATAGATGCCTGTATCTACTGCAATCTCTAAATCTCAATTTTGGTTAAAAGATGTTGAAGATTCTCCAAAACAGCATGGATACATTTTTCAGAAGCGCCAAGTGTCTGTTTGGGTGAGATTTTCATCAGTCAGCAGTGTGATACAGAGGCAGGCAAGTACCAGGCACCTTGTTTCCATTTGCATAATGCACAGCTGAGATGATGGCAGGCCACCTGGAAGATTTTGTGTGAGCCATTAATCCCCTTCTCTCCTCCAAGGCAGGCTCTGGCTGTGAAGTGAAGCCTGGCTGGAAGGGGCAGGCAGTTCTCAGTATTTGTGTATTAGTTCCTGGAGGCACAGAAAGGCACCTGCATGCTTCCCTGTTAACAATGGGTATGTTCATTTCCCCTTGGGGTGCAGCTCCTACATGGAGGCTGCTTGCCAGGACAGGAACTGCAGGGATGACACGAGCACCTCACGGTGAAGGGAAGGGGCAGGAGAGCAATTCCAGCAGATGACACAGGAAAGGAAAAGGTTTCTGTCCTGCTCTGCCTCATGGCACCACCAACAGCAATGGGGTCACATGGAGCTCATCCTACACCACCAGCTACTTTCATTTCCCTGGGGTATCCAGAGGAGGCTGCTCCCAAATTGGGAGATCTGGTTTTTTCAATGTGAATTTCTCAGCCTGTCCTTTCAGAGCCTGGTCAGTTTCTTGCTTGGCACCAAGTCCATTCCATATTTCTGCAGCTGGAGTTTAGAGGAATCCTCATCTCCTGGAAATCCTGCTATAGAAGCAAATCTTCTCCCAGTACTGCTTGACCCCAGCCAGTTCAGAGTGTCAATGAACTTTCAGCCTAATTATCCCAAAGATCCACAGGTTCAAACCTCATGTTCCTTTTCCAGTGGAACATGTACAGAGATCATGGACTTCGCAAGGACATCCTCTGTCTACAAATGTAAATGTTTTGAGGTAAGCAAAATCTCTTTGAGGATGCCAACGGGAAAAACCACACAGTGTGCTGTTGATGGGATGGACACAGCTGTCAGTAACAAGCAGTCCTAAAAAAATCCTAAAAATTTACAAAATCTTGCAGCTGCATTGTACATGGTGATACCTGTACTAATCCATGAAAGCTTCATTGCAGTGAAGTGTTTTTGTAAGAACCCAAATACAAATACAGGGAGGTCTAAACCACTGCTGGCAAGGATACTGCAAAAATGTACAGCATTTATTCACATACAGACAAAAGGCACAATTCTACGGAATATTTTAACAAAAAATACAGCTGTTTCAACTAGGTCTTTAGAAATACTTCAAAAAAGGGAGAAAATAAATACAGGATTGGGCCATGTAATATAAAATAGTCATCTCTACATATACTTTTTTATTTCTGTTTCTCTTCATGCACCTTTTTTTTTTTATTAATTTCAGCTGAATGGACACCAAAGCTAGGCACATAGTGAAAAATCTGTACAAGTTTTACAAATGTCATCACAATTGTCTCAAACTTCTGGAATCAAGATTTGTACACAACATGAACCCTTCATTTAGATCTGTGTGAGTTTATAACCTAACAAATGGCATTCCAGGCAACTCTACAGACGTTCAACTAGCCTACAGTTGGACAGAACACACGGATCATATCAAAGATCTCTTGGTCAGTCAGCACAAGGAAAGGTCACGCTTGGAAACAGAAATCCAGCAAATCCCAGTAAAACACACAGGGGTGGGTTTGTCACTGCAGTACCTACAACACCTCCTGCTGAGGGCTAAGCACAGGGACAAAACTAACCTACAGAGCTGGTCGTACCGCAGCCTTTTTGGTTTGGGGTCAGCTCCACTGGAAACCTCACAAAGCTTTCTGCCCTCAGTGCCAGGGGACAAAGCAGCTAAGGCATTCACTCTGCACAATGTTAGTGTTCATAATAGTGCAAATTAACAAGGTACCTCTGTCCAAGGGGTGTGAGGTTAAAGGTTTACTCAGAATCCAATTTTAGGGTATTCCATCTATGGCTTAACAATTCCTGTGTGGTCATGAGCTTCTTTCTTAAGGAAAATACCAGTGCCTGGCTGGAGAATGTTGCTGCATGTTAAGTTATTGGCTTTTTCCTTTTGTCTGCTGTCTTCCTTTCTGTCTGCTGTTTATACTTTGAACACATCCTAAGAGTGATAGTGTAACCTCAGTCACCAGTGCCCTGCCTTTCACCTCTGTAAGTCATGTAATTACTCTGACTTCTTGGGACCAGCAACAGGATTTTGAAAGTGTATTATCTTACATAAAATTCCCCTTCCTCAAAAGGTTAAGACTTCAGAGTTTTAAAACAGGGATGCATTCTGGTGAAATATTCAATTGATAATGTTAACTTGCATAGCAAGATAGGGTGTTAAGCCTTTTTTATTTTCTGATTGACTCCTCAGTCCTATGGCAAAGGAATTCTGTGTTGTCAGTGTTCTCTTCTCAGGAGGCAAGGGTCAGACATTCCAAGGTGAGTGGATGCCGTAACAGCAGGCTAGGAGTGGGAAAGGGGAGGAGAAGGAGGTTCTTCTCCTGCCTGTCTCTCTGTTAACACATTGATGCTAAAACTTGTTCACCAGTACATACCTCTCCTACCTCTATGGAAGAATTCCAAAATGTAGAGAGTCCTAACACTTCACTGCAGTGTGTGCGCTCCACTCAGTACAAAACAATATCCTCACAACCTGTTCATATTATTGCTCACAGCTTGCTCATTATTGCCACTTACAATTATTAAAAAAGTACACAATCAGAATACAAGTTCCCTCTTCCATCAAATCTAGTCCATAATAGAACGAAATAGTTTTTTCTTTGCTTGACTGTAAAGAGCTAATCACAATGTATTGCCTTTGCATTTTATCCTATTTAAAAATATATATTCGTGTTCATTTAAAGCAACCTTTTAGTGTCATAAGCCTGACTCTCCCAGGACATCATTAGTGCATCTGTGGTGGCCTTTGGGAAATCCTCCTGCCTAGTGCCATCAAAAACTTCTGTCTGGAATTGTCATCAGACTCCCAAATGCAGGTGCCTGACTATGGGTGACAAGTTATTCCGTGCAGTGCTGGAACCCCCAAACCTGCCCTTTGCTCAGGACTGAGCCATTTGGGAACAGCCTTTGTGTCACTCCCAGTCTTTCAAAGCCCTGCCTTGTCCCTTCCTCCTCCTCCAGTGCAACATTGTGGCTGTGCCTGGTCATCATTTACATGTAAACTCCGGAGCACAGGGAGGCGTTTGAGCTGCCACCTGTGCTCAAACTGAACACAACAGAACATGTTCTGCAGAGAGAGGAGAAAGAGCTGCCCCTGCCCAGGGACGGGGAGCATTTGTAATGGGATTTACCAGTGCAGTGCAGCATGGTCTAACAACCATCTTCCATTCAATACACACGAGTTAAATTAAGAGCTTGTGCTTTTCCAGAAGTCAGGGGAAGCAAGTAAAATTTTCAGTGCCTTTTAGCTAGAAGGGATGAACACAGCCTGATTCCTCCTACCCACCCTAGCCCCTTTTTAAAGATTCTTGTGAGTTGCGTGCATCTCAACTCCTGTTTTAGTACCAATGTCACTTTTCTCCTTACTCAGGAAAGTTGCAAATAAGAGAGATTCAGACTTCTCACAGAAATGGGGAAGGTGAGGTGGTGTAGATGGGGAAGAGGAAATAAAAAAAAAAAAAAAAAGAAAAGAGCTTAAAACAGCTTTAAGTGCATGTAAACATATGTATACAACTCAGAAAAAAATGGGCTTTCAGTTTGCCAGTCTGCAGCTCTAAGAATGCTCCTCTCTCACACTGATGACTAAGGTGTTGAGTTGGCTTGTAGGCAGTGACTCTACTGCCCCCGTGCCTGTGTCCGGTCAGGTTGCCAGGATGCTCCTCCGAATAATGTCCGTCCTCCTGCCGATGCTGCTGTTCGGGCTGAGCCTCTGCTGCCTGCACTTCTTTTCAGCCACCTCCGTCTCTGAGTCGCTCATTTCGGCGTCGGGGACGTAGCCATCGTTCTCACTGTCAGGCTTTAACTTGCTTTTTGTCCTCTCCTTCGCTGCAACTCTGCCCACGCCCAGGTAGGGGTAGCCGGAGTTCTGGCGGCACGCCTCCTCCAGGCTCTCCCCCTGCTGCTGCCTCTCCCCCTTCTTTGGAATTCGGAATCCGCCCCAGTTTTTCCCTGGGCTCGTGGGCGCGGTAGGCACTTTAACTACTGTCTGATTAGAGTTTACTTTGACCAGACCCCCGTTACATTTAGGCACTATATCCCTCCGAGTGCCAGGCGCTGCCCTACCACCTGAGTGGTTCACAGCCCTTTTGTTTTCCAGTTGCCTCTGAGATAGTTCTGTGGGTCTCAGCGGTTTGTGGGTGTATTTAGAAGTCTTTTCCTTCAGTTCTGCCTTCGCCACCTCACACTGTGGGCGATTGTCTCTTCTTTTCCTGTACTCTGGTATAATGACGCCATTTTTCTGCTGTGCTGATACAATCCGTGTCTCAGCAAAGGTCTTGTCAAAATTTAGAAAGCTGCCTGGAGCTGCGCCTCCTTCCCTGGGGCTGGGCTGCCCCAGCAGGGATTTGCTGTCATTGCCAGACCTGTCCCTTACCCTGTCTCTCTTGTGTGGTTTTTTCAAGGAGTGTGCCAGTGATGTGCCCATCTGCTTCCTGAAGAACGCAGAATGCCACTTCAGGTCCTCGATCTTGGGGGCATTGGGGCTCAGTGATGGGCTGTTGAACAACACCGTGTTTTCCATGGAGGAGAAGGAGGAAGGCACACCTGCATGGAAGCAAACTATGTTCAAGTCAAGCAATCCCACAGCTGTGTAAATACCAGTTTGCAACGTACCTGTTTGAACTCTGCTGCTCATGCTTGACATGTTCATGTCACAAATGGCTATTTGGCTGCCTGTCCTGCACTTTTAGGTCACAACTCTGTGGCTCTGTCATGGTTTCACAACATCCTGCTGTGTGCTTTTGTTTTCCTGTACCTGCACCTTATTACACTTGTAGCAAACACGAGTCCTAGCACTCCTCTGTCCACTAAGACAAAACACTGCTCAGAGACAGAGGCAAAATGCAACCAGCAAGTGGATCTCACTGATGCCATCTAAAATATGGTCTATTAATTACTCAATAGTTAAAGGATAATCTGGCCACTGCAGTCATTTTGAAGGTATTCATCTTTCTGAGGAATGAAATGAGAACAAATGAGGCCCTGTTTGTCCTTCACAGCCTGTAAGCAAACCTTGTCCCTGTGGTCTAACATGAGGAAGGGAACACTGAAGCATACCTGAAACTCTTTCTTGTTCCAGCTGCTTTGTGTAGCTGTTAAATATCTGTTCCTGAACTTTGCAAACAGATCTCTTGATTTTTTCTCTCCGCGTCACCATGTAAGTGAGGTTACGCACCTGGAAGACAGCAAAGGGATGGGTTTTACAGGAATTGTATTCCCAGGATATTGTCATCTGAATTAATTCAACTGGAGAACCATAGACCATTTAAACGAGTTAGTAGCGTATTTAAATTTAACCACCTTCAACACAATTCTCAGAGAACAGACTGTTTAACTGACAAATTACCTGCTGAATTGACAGGCAATTTAATTGACAGATTATTCCATCTGATTTGGAGAACCACAGCACAGAGGTAACTTCTACAAACACCTGAGTCACACACACACACAAAATCTAGGGAAATGTTGGAAACCCTTGAATGTACTCAGTATTAAATACTTCCCAGATGAGGGAATCACAGGTGAGAAGTACAGGTGGATGATTCCAAGGCTCCTCTCTCAGTACAGGGTGGTGCCCTGTGAATTACAACCTTGTGTCCTGATCTGGAGAAATGTAACAAGTGTGTTTGTTTTTGCAAAGATCCCTTTTATAAAATCCAAATTATCTTGAATGTACAATCAGTGGGAACAGAGTAGTAAAAAATGAAAAATATTACTAAAATCATGTATCCTGTTTTGACATCACATTTAGGAATGGAAAGGATACACACAGAATAATTTAAGATCCAGGGAACATAGTTACAAACTCTAATGATTTAGTTGATCAAAGAGAAGATGACAAGAAAGCTTGAGGACATGGAGCAGGAAGAAAAAATCCCAGGTAACAGCTAAGATCTGGGCCACCTGAACAGCTACAGAAGGGCCATGGGCTGGAGTTGAAACTAGGAGAAAAATCAAAAGAAAAACTGCAGCAATTCATTGTAAGAGTAATTAGGCACCAGGAACCTTTACAAAGGATGCAGCACATCCATGAGAACCTGCTGTCCTGATTTAAAGATTAGACAGTATTATGAAAGGAAGGCTCTGGTTCACCTACAGGTTACTGAGGTAAGACCTCCTGAGCCAGCTCTCATCCATGGCCTACATGAGCCATGTGCTGTAGGAACATGAAAAACTAATTTCAGTGTTCTTTCTGGCTCTAAGAGCTCTTATATTAACCCAAAAAGAAAAGAATTCAGAATCAGGTGTACTTACTGAAACACCAAACTGATCCTACTGAACTTTTCTTCAAACATTCGAAACCTAAATGAATCAAACATCATTTATCTCCCAAACCTACACAGATAGTCCAGGGAAACATCATCCTACGCTGGCATGCCAATGAAAAACAGACCTGCTGCAAATCAAGGTAAGTTTCATCATCCTTTTTACTGGATGAAAGGAGCATGAAAAGCCCTTAAAGGCTGAAAAGGCTTCAGCTGGGGGCTGCAGTACAGTCCATAGCCATCAGAGTTAATCAGTAAAAAAGCACAAGCAAAAACACGACAGTCCAGTTGCAGGTGATTGAATGCTACGCACCAAGACCTGCTGGCCCTGTGACTGACCTCTGTGTGCAAAGGGCAATTGCTGTGCTCTGGAGAAATTTAGTGTGAATGGCCTTGCCTGCCAGCACAGCTCTGAGCTGAGCTGAAGCTTGGGAACTTGGCTAGCTGTGGCCAGCACAGACAGTGCCGGGGCTTACCCGCTCCAGGTCCTGCCGGAGATGTGTGAAGAGCTGCAGCCTCCTAAACAGAACATCCTGCTCCCGTTTAGCCAGATTGTCCTCCTCATCCTTCTTTGGGGTAATCAAAGGCTTATTGAAATTGGATTTCCTCTTCAGTTTCCAGTACTGGTAAAGGAATTCCACGGGCTCCTCAGGCAGCCGCAGCACTTTGGCCACTTCCAAAGACTCAACAAACGTGTAGAACTCGTCCTCCAGCTGCTGCAGCTTTTGCTTGCGGAGGCTGACCCTGTGGGCCTCCTCCTGGTTTTGATCCATGCTGTGAAAAGGGTCCATGTGGGCAGGAAGAGAGGTATCCTGAATCCCATTGCTGTTCTCCTGACCTGGGCTTTCACTCAGTGTCTCAGCATCCGCTTTCTTGGTGGAGCTGTGCTTGGGACAGTACGACTTGAACTTCACCTCGTCGTTCTCTGCCAAGATGGTTTTCATCTCCAAGCCGCGGTCAAACGCGCAGGTGACGTGGAAGGCTGTTCTGCAGTTCTTCACTGAACACTAGAAAAAAAAAATTACAATTAACCAAATAAGCATGAAGTTAAGCCACACTGCCTAAAAGTACCGGAGAATTCAGGGCTGCTTTGGAAGAAGAACCCTGTCACTGTGCTCTGCTTCTAAGCTGCACGTACTTCCTTGCTCTCTTTAATTAGGGTTATGACTTAGTGCTTTCAGGCCAGGCAAAGATCAAGTGGCCCAGAGGGACAGGAGTGTTTAGCCCCCCCATCCAGCCCAACCAAGCTATTCCATACACAAAAAGCCACAAGAGGAACATTCCTACTGACACCAGAGCCACTTGTGTACAGCACTGTTACCCAAAGTAAAGTATTCCCCTTTGTACTGTGCCAGCACAAGGGAAAAGTACATTATAGTGGCTCCAAGCCAGTCTGAGACTTTTAATTAAAGTCTTTCCCAGCACCTGGACCCATGCTATCCAAAAAGCCTCAACCAAAGGGAATTTTCCCCCTATTATCCCAATTTTATAATGTCAAATATTAAATCACTGTCAACCATTACTTCACTGAGTACAGCCTTCACTTCACCTTGGAGAGGAGGAGAACAGGAAATTCAAATGCTGTAATTTTTCTTCCTATGCAATGAGCCCAGCCATCATAGAATGATGGGCACTAGTTCAGCCAATTTAGCACTTCATTTCCATTATATCTAATTTCCTTTTGCAAAATGCTATTATATATACCACCAACCATCAGTTAAAAGGTTTAAATACAAATTAAGATGTATATATATACACAAACACACATACATATGTGTTTGGACCCACTCACACCTCTGGTGAACAGGATTTATAGTGGAAATGACCATTAGTACTCCTAACTAGGAAACAAAACTATGCTTAACCCAAGCCACCAACCCTGACAGAGCAACACAGTACACTGGGATGTTTATACAGTGCTTTGTACAGAAGCCAAATCTCTCTCTCCTCTGGGTTTTCCTGCTCAGGTTGACTCAGCAGCCAGATGGCTTATAAAGGTATGGCAGGGTTTAAACTGCACAGGTTTCAAATGAGCAGTCTTTAATAAAAGCAATATATAAAAGGAATTCAAAAATACCAAAGCATCTTCTGCCCTTTCCTCTCCTACTAACAAACAGGTCAGGAACATCCCAACTGGAACACTGGGCAGTACAGAGAAGTGCTTTAGCCATAACTAGCTCTTGCTGCAGCTCATGTTTTATGGGGAGAAGAGGGGAAAGCCTGTCTCACTGGGAGGAAATCTGCTGCACCTGGGGGAATACACAGTATTGTTTTTCCCAGCTTATTGCAGCTGCTCCCTGACCAGCCTGACACACACTTCCAGCTGCCACTTTTCCTAATTGTTGTGCATATATCAGAAGGTGGCCTGGAGAGCAGACAAAAACAGCTTCAGCTACATAACAGCAGCCAAGAGGAAGGGGATGGCTCTGCAAGAAGGGATTATGGTTGCAAATTTATATGCTGTGGACAGATTTATTTTCTCTAGTTAACACTTACTATTTCATACATTCCTCACATAGAAGTGGACTGTGATAGGTTTCACTGGAACTACTGCTGCATTGCTAGTTTACAGCTCTTCCTGGCAGCCTCAATCAAATAATGGGGCAGAGGAGAAAAGGGAAATGGATATAAACTAATTTCAAAGTAGTGTAGGACTTGAGCAATTTTTGTTTCTTAACACTGGTCTGACCACCGTGGATCCCGTAACACCAGGCTAGCCTCAGAAGAAAGAGCTCTACTTCAGCCTCCTTATGAGACTGTAGTATCATTCCTCTCTTCCTGAGAATTGTTTTGCTGCTGGAAGTGCTCTGAGGATAAGGAGCATCACCACAATGCTAAGCTATGTCTTACTGTCTTTTTCTACACAAGCACAACCCTGTCCCCAAAAGTCCTTACACTCCCTCACCAGTTATTCTGAAGGAAAGGAGATCAAAGTCTTGTCTGCTGTTCCAGTGTCTCCTCTTTCAAAAATCTGAGGTTTGGTAATATGTTTCCTCAGTCTTTCAAGATTCTGAATTTTTTCTTAAAAGGATTATTTAACATTTCTGAGTGGTTTTCCACTCTAAAGGATCTACAGGTGCCTTACAGCTAACAACCCAATATAAATATGCACGTGAAACAACACTGCCCAGTCTAAAATGCTCTGTGCAGATCAGGTCAGTTAAAACCATAGTAACAACCAGTAACACATTTTCCCATCTACTAAAAACTAACAAAAGAAAATACATGGCTATTTGTGTGGTTAAATTACCTGTATAGAAGCTCCAACTTTTTCATTACAAAGGCTGCACACCAGTGCCCACCTACTGCTGGGAATGTGAGAAACTTTTGTGATGGGCTCCATTTTTTCGGGACTTCCAATGCTCACCTAAGAGAAAAATGGTCAAAAAACTGGAGTGACTATGATACTTAACTGAAAAGAGAAACAATTTTATTTTATTAAAGAAGCCAAATTCCTTGTGGGTATATTCAACATAGTGTGTCTCAAATTCCTCAGTTTATAAGGATCTAAAATTCTTTTAAAAAAACCAAAAAAGAGTCCCTCACTTTGTGAACAAACAAACCAGTTTCAAGGTGAAGCCCACCAATTTAAGATTATCTTACAGGATGAACACTGACTATGAGAACCCACAGGAATTCTGTCACATTCAAACCTTCCTGATTCACCTTTAATGTTCTGTTTACAAAGCGAAATGGTATCTGGTGTCCTTGTTAAATGAGCTTTGCCAGCAGCAAAGGCCTCATTTTCCAAAGCCTAATTCTGACTGACAAAGGGGATTTAATTAGTTACTTTACAGGTGAAGCATCATCCCTCACCAGACTTTTTACCGAACCAAGCAGCTTTTATACTTCATTTCTAAGCTGAACAATGCTTTAAGGAGGTTTTTTCTCTCCCAGAATCCCAGGACCAGCACACCCACCTCTGGAATCCAGAGAGCACAGCTGACATGCACCCACTTGGTGCCGCTGCGGGTGGGTTTCATGGCTCCTCCCTTCTTGGGGCACAGGAGGCACTTGGGCTGGACGCCCAGCGCGCAGGTCCGGCACAGCCAGCTGCCCTCGGGCACCTTCAGGATCCCGTAGCATGCCTGCAGCCCCACAGGCACCAGGGGCAGAGAGAACAAAGACAACACCACGTTGTTGCTGAGATGAGTACACACAGCCCCTCACAATTCTCAAAGCTGTTTTTACTCAGAGGGAAAAGTGCAAGATGGCAACTAAGTAAGAATGCATTTTTCAGAAAATTGCGTCTTTACAGAGCCCTCTATCCCAATAACTATCAGCTATAACACACTTAAGTTGCAGGTTTGATATGATCAGAGAAACCCTACAGGTCTGAAAATACCAACTTTACCCTGTGTATCTTGTGGGATACTGAGCTGTCACAGGCCTAGTCATTTACCATTAGTACAAAAGCAGCTAAGTAACATACGCCAGAAAATGTGCTTCCTTCTCACCAGACAAGTTTTTCCAAACAGTGAACGACAACAGAAACTTGTTAAAGCTGGGAAGGAAGGACAGGCTGATGGAAGGCACCTGCCAGAGTAAGAAGCATCCATGGAAACAGATAGGCTAAAACTGTATCTCTTCTTTTATGTGAAGAAAACTTCTGAAGTACCACAGTAAGGTGGCACATAGTACTGCTTCCTTAGCACAGTTCTCCGTTAAATTACCTGATTGCCCTTTTGGAAAAGTCTCTATTACCCCCCCTACACCCTGCTGCTGCCGTACCTGGTGCACACAAATATTGCATTTGTCACAGAACACCATTTCATTGCCATCCTCTCCATCTGGAGACTGACAGACGTCACAGACAACATCCTCATCGTACTCAATCCCCAGCCCTTCCTCTGTCTCGATGGCGTGGTTCATGTTATCATAGCAGCGCTGCTCAAACTCCTCCATCACCCTTTCCATGGTGTACTCATCCAGCTCCAGCATCCCTGGAAAACAGGAGTTGTTCATGTAGTTAAAGAAAACCATCACCACAAATAGCTCCACCTTCTTTCCTAAGAGCTGAGGAGACACAGCCAATCGCTACATAGACACATTTAATTCCTAGGCAATCATGCCTGTTCCAGCATAAACCAGGGAAACTGTAAAAAAATGACTAAGTTGTCTCATAATTGTATTAAATTAACAAAAATGAAGCATCCAAATCTTTCAAATTCTTAGAAAAACTTTCCAAGACTGATTCTGGCTTCCTGGTCCCGTTCTAATTTTTCCTTCTGGGACACCACCATCTATGGCTTTTGCTCCACTTTTGCCACCCAGATGTTGACTCTTTGCTGAAAGATTTGGAAGTGTTTTGAACCAAAAGTGATGGAGCAGGGGGAGAAAAATGAATGACAAAATGCTATGATACTTGGAGTGAACCTGCAGTTTCTAATAACAGTTGTTGGTTGACAACAGTTCAACAGTTGTTGAACATGGCTACCCCAAAAAGTTCCAACCCAACAGCATGCTATCCCAACTGAGGTCTCCATCAGACCCTGCTAAAACAAAAAATAATTTGTTTTAAAAAGTGAATATAATTGCTGTAATAAATGCAACATCAAATCTGGGACAATAACTAAATGCAGTATCTAATCTGAAATTTGGTCTTTAAGACTGGATAAGAATCCAGTCCAAGACAGCTTCTGTCATGTGTTGGTTTAGAAAGGAGAAACAGAGTTATAAATGGTCATTTTGTAGTTTACCAGTTCTTCAGCCATGCCACCTATGGGCTACAGCCAGATAAAACACGTTTGACTAAACTTCAGCCCAAAGCAGGGAACTGCCACAGTGCCAAAACAAAAACCAAAAGTGTTCACCAACATGTGAGCACCAACCTCTTCCACCTGGCACAGCATCTTCCCTCAGCCAAACAATGTGGTAGAAGTTCTGTGCTGACTTACAGCCTATGCAGTTCCACTGAAACTCTCTCCTGAAGCACTCACCAAGAAAACATTCCAGTTCACCCCTCTCTCTGTCTTTTCCCACACACAACCCATTCTGCAGAAAAGCTCCCCTTGTGACAGCTCTTCCTCCTGCTTTGGAACTACAGCACAGTCACAGTGAGACTTGGGAGCTCCCTCCAATAAATCAGTGCAGGAATTCCTTAGTGTCCCATTCCCTGTGCCACTCAGCTGGCACAGATTCTCTAAACATGCCAAACAATTTGTCTTGCCTTCTCTGCTCTGAACACCATGAGCTAAAATGATGACAGGGATTTGTGATGAAGAGAAAAATAGATAAATAACAGATGGTAAAACTACCTGAGTGGTCTTCCCTGATGTTCCCTTTGAGAACCAAGATGGCAAACTGGGAACTTTGTGAGATGGAAGGCAGCAAAGAAAAAAACAAAACATGTGGCCAGATTCTGACCAGGTCTAAGCAGATACAAAAGAGGAGTTACGAAGGCATCTACCTTAGGGCTTAATCACATCAGGTCTGCTTTCCCATACTATCTCCTCATACCTCTACCGTTTCTTCCCACTGCTGCCCTCCTTGAAGTTGTTCTTAAAGCTTTAAAAAGAAAGCTCGCTGCTCACCCATCTCTTTGAACTCTTCATTGGCCAGCTGCAGCCATGCTACATCCACGTCGTTGAGGTCGTAGCGGCACATGCTGTCTGCCAGGGTGCGGATGTCCACGTAGCCCAGCTCCGGAGGCTCCGCGCCGGAGGACACGATGTATTTCCTGGGCCGTGTGAAGGTGACGGCTTTGGTCTCCGACACCACTCTGAAACAGACAGGCAGGCAGGCATGAGGAGTGCCTGAGAGGCTCAGCTCTAGAGAATTCAAAATGCCTTGCTCTAAGAGACTAACAAGCACCAGCAGCAGCCTCCTAACCATCCCAGCAGTCACCTGGCACTACTGGGATGGGAAAAAAGCTCCATGCACTTCCATAACTGACTGGTGGTGGTCTAAGAACTTAACTGGAGTTATCTAGAAATCCAATTCATTGTCAGAATTCCAAATAAAATCAAATATTAGAGGACAGAGCTGTGCTTACTCTTACCTGAAATTCACGCTTGTTTAAAGCCAAAGCAGGGATGCTGCATTTACATAGTGGCTGCCATATATAAACATGTTTAAGACTTTTTTTTAAAATCAATCTATTTAACTAAAATACTGACCACACGAACACTCAAGGGAAAAATAAGTATTTCTGGCTGTCTCAGTAGAGGACATTGCCTTTTCTCTTAGTTAACAGCACACACTGAAACTGAGCTTGGATCAAACCCGCTTCACAACACAACCCAGATACCTCCAGGAGCAACAGGACACACTGCTAAAGGCCTGCCTCCTGCACTACCACTGGAGATGATTTGTTGGGGTGCTAGTGCTACATGGGAGGAGACTGCAATACTGTGTTGCCACAACTCTCTGCTGGGAAGAGCCTAAGCTCCACGAGCAGCAGGACAGCCTCCATACCCCACTCTATCCTGCCCCCATCTGAGGTCCAACATGTTAACTCCTAGCAGAAACCCTGATCTGCCACTGCTGTCTTCGCACAAACAGATCTCTGTGAATCCTCCACCTATTGCAGTCTTGCACATCCCTGAAGTTCTCCTCTTCTAGCTTATTTCAGACAAGAAATGGTGAGCAAGAGCCAAATGCTGAATTTGGAGCTTCTGAGGTGCTGTGAAAAATAAAAATGTGAATGACCGTGCCAGCCTAACTGCACTGCCCAAACTGCTTCTGGTCATACTGCACAGTGTTCAAATGTTACAGACTACTGGGTCTTCACAGAGAATGTACTTTAAACTGGGCACTGCTCTCCAAATCTTCTTTATCATAAATTCCTTCCAGAGCACCTCTCCGTGGAAATCGTAACCTCTGGGCGGCACCCTGCCACAGCAGCGGCACAGAAGAAACAAGCACAGTGACTCTGACCTCAAAACAACTCCCTTTCCTGGCTTTATTTCTGTGCTAGAAATAAGTAAAAAAAAAGGCAACCCTTACTACACACTGAAAGCCATTCAGCTGAATTGTCCATCTGACCACACATTTACAGTGAATTTCCACAAAGCTCACTCCTTTCTCCTGCTCCTCTGCCCTCACCAGTCACTACCAGGCCATATCTTTTATTCACTGATATGTTCCTTACTAGCACCAGCTCTCTGTACAGCCTTGGATTCTATCCTACACCAGCTGTGACCTGTCTATTGCTTATTCCGTTATTCCACACCCTCCCTTCCCCTCCCAAAGTCAGGCACAGAGCAGTTCCTGCACTCCAGCAGCACCAGAGCAAGGCTCTCCGAGTGTTTTGTGAGGACAATAATCAGGCATCAACGGGCCCCTCTGACCAGCAGGTGCTCAGCAGTAAGACTACACAAGATAGCTCAGCAGAAAACAAGGAGTGGTACCTGCTGTGTCAATACCTACAACTGTGATGCCTTAAATTTGGAGCAACATCTCTGCTGGTCTTTGGCAGAGAAAAGCTCTCTCCTAAGTGAGTACCTGGACCTGCTATAGACACCAAGGCATGTCCCTGACAGACACAGGGTGGTGATCCCCTGAGAGGTTTTCCCCCTGCTCTGCTGTGTCCTGGCCCTCCCACAGCCTTGGGAGATGCTAACAGAGGAATCAGTGAGCAGCAGGCAATGTGAGTAGACATGCATTGTGTGTGTGTGTGCCACTGCAGGGATTGGGAGAGGTCAGTGTGGAACAGGGACAGGGTATGTTCCTATGTCCTAAACTGCAGAGCAGAGAGCAAAATGCCAGGTTGTCCTTGGAGCTCCAGGTCCAATTCTTTAGAAGGAAGGACAGGGTTTACCTGATGTGCAGGTTAAGTCCTCCTTATACAGACCTAGTGGGGCACTCTGCAGGTTGCTGCACAGAACAAAAATAACACTAACAAACTTTCCTGTGGCCCCTTTAATCCAAGGCTAAAGCTGACAGATACAGACCTAACAAGAGGCAGGCAGTGTTCCATCATCACAATTTTTTTGCTATGTATCAAGGATTGAGCTGCTGTGGTCATTTGGTAATGTCTTATGGGCCAGCCTGGACTGACTCAAAGAGATCTAGAATGATTAAATGGCAAAAATCCTTCCTCTTATTTTCTCCAATCCCCAGTAAGCATAAAATGGGCTGCAGCACACTCCTGGCCTTAGAACTGCAGTGTTTAATTTGAAACAGGAAATAGTATCTAAGTATAACAAACATGGCAAGGAAAATAAGGGGGTTTTGGATAAGAGCTAGAAAATCTCACATTATTTAGTTACATGAACATCTGGACGGTTCTTACAACAGTTGAAATGTTGTACAATCAATTTCTTAGGTTAATAAAATAAAGCACAAAAAAAGTACGAAAACAAAATAAATGCTGTTGTTTTCTCTAGTCCTTAAGCCTGGTTGGTCCAACTGTTCCTTGAAAAGTTCCTATGGCTTGGAAATAAGGAGAGGGAACACTAGACAAGGGCTCTTCCAGCAATGATAAGTGAGTTCAAGTCTGGCTTAAAAATAGAAGCTATTTTTAAGGTTCTGTCATCAGACTCCATGCTAGTGTATTGCCAAAAACAGTTCTCTGACATTTGTATTTCACATGGGCAGAAGAGGCCTGACTCTTGACCTCTCTGACCATTCCAAAAGGTGAGGCAGGTTGCTCTTCATCTCTGAGAATCAAGACCTTCCTAGCTAGACACTGTGCAAGCTCAGGAAGCCAAGGCAATGTAGACATAAGCTGCTAGCACAAACGTGTGTGTATTTGTTCACATTCCTCCAAATTATACCTGGCTACTGGTTCTGGGATGGTCCCTGGGCTAACTGGCACCTGAACTCCCTTTTCCCACTCCTGCCTCCAGGGATCTGCCAGCACATAGTATTCATCAGGGTTCAGCTGGAAGGAGTCATGTAACTTCATGGCAGTGATCAGGTCCGTTCTGAACACCTGCAAAGAGAGTGACCAAGAGAGAAAAATAGAGACACTGACATTTGATATTGACACTCTACGATTCACAGCTTCAGGGTAACCATGGAGCACGGTGTGGAACAAGGTCACTGTACCACCAATGCACTAGCTCAGCCCACTGCACAACAGGGTTTAGCTTCATGGCAGGGAAAGGGGTGGCTGAAAGCACAAATACTGACAGGATGACTTTCACCTAACTGCACTACAGGTCCTGGCACTCCTCCTGCACTGGAGACTTGTTCTAAAAGGTGTTGCCCACTTTCACCTCCATATTGATGCAATAAAAGCTGCAGGAACTCCAAGTTGTAAAACAGCAGCACAAGGAAGATTCATTTTTGCTCCCAGGGTTTTTGGATTTTTTTTTAATTTTTTTTTTTTTTAATTATTGGCGCTCTGACTCATACCAAGACATTCTAGAAATTCCCTGTGGTAGAAGTCAAGTCATGACTCCACCATGACCAGCCGCAAGAGGAAATTCTAAGGAGATGACATTTTGTGCAAGTACTTATTAAAATAACCCAAAAGATAGAAAAAATAAAACCCAAACTGGAATTCTGGTGGCAGCTCCCTGTTCAGCACAGGTATTTATTCGATCAGCTACAGGCACCTCTGTGTCACAGTTGCAATATTCCTTTGCCTTTGCAAAGGCATCCAGCTCTGAAGCCAGCAGGATGCTTGGCAACCTGTGGGCTAGCAGCCATGAACAAGCAGCCATGCTGTTTTCAACAAGCCACAGAATAAAGTAAAAAGGGATTCACTCCTGTGGCAGGCCTGCTGTGGCACTACTGCTGCAGCTTCAGCCTGCTGGCATTGCAGAAAGCCAAGTGCTGCTATCACAGGCATCCCAACTACAAGCCTGCACTTGCTGACACAAGTTCCAGCCCTTCCCACAAAAGGCAAGGCCCTCCTCACCTCCACAACACTAATTTCTAACTACTCCATGCCTCAAAGGTAAGGATTAAAAAGCAACCAGGTGACAGAAAATAAGCACCACCAGGTCAAGAAGACAACAGGTAGAACTCCCTGCAGACTTCTCAGTCTGTGGTGGTCAGAAACAACATCCATAGAGTCCCATGCTGCAGCTAGAGAAGAAAAGACTCTGGATTTTCAGGGCAGTGCTCCAAGACTCCCTTATGAGGCTGCTAAGGGGACAAAGTGACCCATCCTCCCGGCCCCAAAGTAATGGTCATGCTCTTAGCTCAGCCCCAGCCCAGTGCTGCATGTGGCTGAGGCAGAACAGATGTACACAGAGAGCTACCCAGGCAGCCACTTCTGTCATCCACTACTCATACACCTGAAAGCCTCAGGATTTTTGGGAAGTATTTTAGTGTATCTGATAGCTAATTACACTTCTGAGAATGTTCTCAAGTGTGATGTGCCTTGCCACACTGCACATCTCGAAACTTCTCCTCCCTCCCAACACACACATACTGTCCCACTGTCTACATATGTTTCTGTTTCTACTCTGGCTTTGTCATTAAAATAGCTAAAATCATGACATTTTTCTTAACACTTGTCTTGACATGTTCAGAAAAACTGCCAACATTAAAAAGTAAAGAAAAAGATTGCCATATGAAGAGCAGGGTGAATGCTGGTAATGAAATATAATGAAATGTTTAAAACAATTCAATTACAAGTCCTGTGAGGCTTCAATCATTAAATGAAAAGTAAGCCACAAAGTAAATGGGCTCACAAAACAAACAAGCACAGCTGGCCAGGGGATTCTGCACTTTTAAGTGACTTGATTTAAAGCAATCAAAAGTCAAATTAAAGGAAGACTAAAAATATAAAATGGGACACAAACCTTGCTCAATCTCAGAGCCAAAATAACTCAGGCTCTTGGATAAATTTGTCACAAGACTCCCTCAGAAGCAAAGCTAATGCAGTACCTGACAGCCAAGAAACTCCTTCCCAGGCCACTGGCCCCATGACACCATTCTTTCTGCTCTAGCTGCTGATGCAATCAGAGTGCCTGGAGGAAAGCAGAGCTTACAGGAGTGCTGGCTCTCAGAAGCACTGAACACTTCAAAGCTAAAGGGTGAAACCCTGGCCACGCTGAAGTCAGTGGGAATTTTGCCACCAAGTTCAATGAGCCCAGGATTTCACCCGGGGAGTTCCCGAGTGCCAGCGCACTTCTCCTGCTGCGGTGAGCGGGGACAACCCGGGGGGAAAGGCTGTGGAGCAGAGCTAAAGGGAAGCACAAGAGATGTTCATCCACACTGAGAAAACACAAGAGAACAGCACACAACTGCAAAGATTCTGACAGCAAAAACAAGGTAAGGGAGAGAAGAAAACAGAAGCACACAAAAAAAACAACAGCAAGACTCCTAATTATCTCAGATAATTTCTCAACAGCCTTTCATGAGGTAGTTCTCAAAAGCAGGTATAAGGGGCTGCTTCTAAGGGATGCACAAAAGGTAACTAAGGAAAACAAGCTATTGCTAGCAAGAATAAATTCACCAGGGAGCTCCACATTCACAAAAAAAAAAAAAGAATGTTTTTGATAGCCAACAATCAAAGGAGTTTGGAAACCATCAGTACTGGGCATAGTTCACACTGAATAATGAATGGGATTCTCCTTGTGAAAACTCTTCCCTGAGACTTAGGTACACTGTCATTATGGAGATTAATAAACCAGTTTTTCCTCAACACCACTCGCTAATGTGTAAGGAATACATGTACTGGGCAAGTACAATAAATGAGAAATTCCATCTCCCAGAGCTAATCCTTTCTTTGCAGCTTCTACAAAGTCTGCAGTGTACTATTTTGCCTGAAGACAGGAAGATTCACCAAGAACATTTCCAAAGAAATGGATCACATTTTGTGTGTTACTAACAGCTGATCCAACCTGGAAAGTTCAAAGATTTTTATCTCCCCTGATAGTATTTCTTCAAAGCACTAGACGAGACAGAACTGTCAGGAAGCAGATTTCTAGTTTGACAAGCACTTTAGCAAAGATCACACACACCAAGCCCCAGTACAAACTATGAAATAAATGCACCTAATGTAAATTTGTACTGTTCACAAATCAAGCTGCAAATAAACCCTGATGCCTAAAATAGCACAAGAAAGACTCTGCAGCTAAGCTGAATGGGTGTCAGACTACAACAAAATTCACAGACAGAAACTGGTGCTGGCAGTAGCTGTGCCAACAGCTGAACTCTCTAATCTTCAGGGGCAGGGGGAGAAGGGAGGAAGGGGTGAGGGGAGGGAGGTACATGCCAGCCAAAATGTAGCAAAAAAAATAAATTAATAAAAAGAAAAAAAAAAGTAAATCGGAAAAAAAATTGACCCATTACCAGAAAACATGTATCTATATATTGTGTGTACAGATACTTTGACAGATGTAACAAAATGCAAGTCAAATTCCAGAAATACCTCAGAAGGTTTCCGGTCTTCATCTCTGGAACACGAAGTCCTGCGACGCTGAGATCGGGAATGCTGGGACCAGGTAGAGAGACCTAGGATATAGAAATGATAATTTGCAGGCTTCTGAGACAAACCTCCAGGAAACTCTTCCAAAATGAACCAGAAAATAAAAGCCACTCAATCCTAAATTCCTGTGATCACTCTCCTGGGTCTGTTTTGTTTCTCATTTCCTAACTGAGGTGTGCCTGTACAGGCTGCACTGCACTTACCTGCCTTCCACCCAGCATTTGAAAAAAGCCACTTCACAGCATCCTTCCCCCTGAGCATCAATAAACGACTTCCTGCAGATTAATAACTGACCAGGAGCTCTGCCAATAGCCTGGGATGTACTCTTTGAAGTTAATGTCCTAGATACCTATGCTGGTTACCTGATTTCTCCTGGTGTAAGCCTCTGCAAAATGAAGCATGCTGCCACACACACAGAGCAGAGCCCACAGAACAAGCTGTTGTTTCTTCTCCCAAGCAAATCTCCCAGTGTGGTTGTACGATTTTTGTCTGCATAATTACTCACTACATTCCAAACAAATTATACCTTTTTGCCTTGAAACCGTTTGACAGAGTCTCTGTCAGCTTTCAGAAATATTGTAACAGGAGGAAAGGAAAAAGAGAAAGAATCTGCACTCCTTTGACAAGATAGTGCTTTGACACCAGAATATATTATACCTGTGCAAATAAACTAATTTAAACAAGTAAGATTTACAGGTACAGCAGGTATTTTCCACTGCCAACTACACAGCAGTAATGGGGGGAAAAAAAGGCACCAATAAATCTTTCTGGGTTGCAGAGGTGAAGAACTCGTACTAGGTCTATCTGATAAGTAAGCTAAGACCTATGTCATTAACTCAGAATTTGCAAATCTGGACATTAATTGTAGACAAATGGAAGCAAACTGATGCAAAGGCCTTCCCACACTGCTCATTCCTTCACTGTCTGTGCACAAACATGGCAGGAGTAAAAAAGGTAAGGCTTCAATCTGTAAGAGCAGCACCATCTCACACCAGCCCACAGAAACCTCTCGAGGATCAGAAAGCCCTGTTCAAAAGCACAAGGTGGGATAAGTTCTCTATTAAAAATAAAATAAATAATTTCAGAAGTGAAGTAACTGTCCAAGGTTTTCACTGGAAAGATATGACTGGATTCATTATGTTTTAGTTATCTGTTTTCTCTTTTCAGTTAGTCATACATTGAGGAATCTGCCCCAGTAAAACCTCTCTGGAACACAGCAATGAATAGCAGACATTACACAGAATATGCATAATGGTCAAAATTGAAGCAATGTTCCCAGCAAATAGCTAAAAATCATATCTCCTGAGATAGTAATATAGAGAGGATCATTTTAAACAAATGTTAGTGTTCTAATATAAAAGATGGTGAAGTTATTGGCACTCTTCCTTCTTTCTATGAAGGGAAAAAAAGAAAAAGAAAAATAGTAACAGACTGCCATTTATTAATCTATGAGAAAAACCAGACTCCCAAGATCATTTAACTACCATTCCATTTAAATGTTCCCTTGAAAACTGAAAAAGAAACACAAGCAGGAGTATGAACTTCTTGTGAGGATCCTATCGGACCATCCCCAAACTCTGCTTAAGGTCAGAAGGGAATAAGTAAAATCCCTCACAAAAACTGTGAGATATACAGCTAAAATGCATGACAAAAAAATCCAGATTTATTTCATGTAATGCAGCAATGTAAATATTAACATTTTAACACTCAGACAGATGTGATTTCTTTAATCAACAGCCTCCCTAGAAGACACAGACCATATACACAGCCACACAGATTAGTATTCAGTTCTCACGGGTTCTGATATTTTCCATTGGTAAGACATTAATATCTGACCAACTACTGCCACTGAGGTGTTCAGCAAGTTAAATCACTGCACCAGCAAGTCAGCACCTGGAAATTTCCAATTCATTTGTGGATCTGAGTGCTTGTGTACACTGTTAGACCTGGGAGAGAGAGCCTGCACACAAGAGAAAGAATTAAGAACAACAAGCTGTATTGGCAAGGTGTGTTTGATTCCAGTTTCTTTGAGAGATGAGCTCATGAGTCCAAAGGCTTTAACACAGCTGTTCCCAAGTAAGGCAAGCATGTAGTGGCAGTGTGATGTACTTCTGGATCCTTACCAGTGTCCTTTAATTCAGCTCTGATGATAACTTATTACAAATTGAATTTAAAAAGAGTATGGGCAGCTTTTTCCAGGTCTCTCTCATGCCACACAGCAGCTACAAAGGTGAGGAGTAAGACAATCCCTGGCATATCACCCATCTCCATTTCTTCACTGTGTCATCTTACACATCAGAACAAGCGTCTTAAATGCACACTTCTACGTCCATGTACACAAGGGTTTGGTCACTGAATTAATTAACTGTTCCATATTCCACAGAAGGGTAACTCTTATCATCAAAGCTGCAAGAGCTTCACTTTAAATGATTTTTTAAGTGCCATATGAAAGCACACTACGTAAAATTTCCATGCGTAAGAGACAAGTCAAACACAGGCAGCCTTCCTCAGGATCTGTTATAATGAGTGTTTTTTCCATGCCAACTACCTCGCTGCACTGAGTAAGGAAAGAAAGTTTCTCAGGTAGCTCTGTAATAGTGGCTTCCTTGCACACAAAATTGTGAACACACAGTGGAAACACTGTTACTGACGAGCTGTTGGATTTTTCTGAGCAGGGTAAACTTTATAATACTAGGAGAAAACGGTGGAAGAATTCCTCCTGGGACTGAGGTTTTACTGCACACTGCAGCTAACAGATGACCTTTGGCAAGGGCTTCACATCAATAGGGAAAACATTTACTCACTGAATAAACAAAGCCAGACTATAAGCCTTGAATTCATAGATTCAAACCAGCCCCACTGCTTAGACAAGAAAGTAAGAAATTGAAGGAGCCAGCCAAGTGACAGCAAAATATCCAACCCATAACAGTATTGGATCTAACTACTTTTGAAATCCCAAATGAGAGTTTCAACTCTGCTTCCATCAAAGCTAATGGTGAAATGTCACTGTCTTCACCAGTGCCAAACCCAAGTCACTGAATTCCCCAAAGCTGTTCTCATTAATAAGCCATCCACCCACTCTGCCTACACCAATAAAAGTGCAGGAGGAGAATTAAGGATGTTATTTGTCTATTAAGCATTCTTTCCATATTTCCGTACCTAATCAAGAAAAGGGAGCTCACTGAAGGCAGAAATTCACAGCCCATTACACCTACTTCAGTGATTAATGATCTGATTTGTATATCTGAGTGCATGAAGAAAGAACCACTTCTGGATTATACAGAAGGCAGAATCTACTCCAGCCAAAACAAAACACAGGGTTCAAAACAGCTCTTCTGTACTATAATAAGCATATGAACCTAGTTGAGTTAGTTCTGAAAGATTCTAGACACTTCACCAAAATAATTCCCTTTCATTAAGGATCCAAAGTCACTGTGTATATTAAATTTTCTGAGTACTAGCTCTAGTCCCAAACTGGATTGAGATCATGAAGACTAGAAAAACAACTAAAGATCCAGACAAGAGTTAAACTCAGTTATGGTAAAATAAAATTAAAATTTTAAAAAATCATAAGGCAAGTCTGAATCACTGGGATTTGGAAGATATAAAAAGTTCTATAAGATACCAATATATACCTCATGGGAAGAATGAGTTTCACAGCAGATGGAAAAACAGTGAGATGTTAAGAGAGCCCATGCTACCATAAGCCATGTGACAAACAGTAAACATGAAAAATACACAACTCCAAGGCATGAAGCCAAATAAACACATCCAAAACATGTATTTCCATCATCGTTAGGCATCAGAGAAAAAAGCTATCTTATTAAGTGTTACCTGATCACGGCAAGTCTAGGATGAACTCAGTAGCCTACTGTGCATCATCACTCTGGGAGAGAGACCAAGATCATTTGGATTCTTTTACAGTTCAGATTCTTTCAGATGACCAAGGTGTTTATGTGTTTTAAAAGGATTTCATCACTGAGAACAGCGGGAGAGAGATCATACTCCTATTACATGCTCTTAGTTTTCCTTTTGCATTTATCTACTTAAGGAAAAAAGCAAAAAGAAATCCCAAACCACGAAAAAGGTGTAATCCTTAGCAAGGGAGGCAGAGCTCTTACACACCACTGGTGATGTAAAGGACTTCTTAGACTCAAATAGGAATTTTTTCTGTTCCCCAAGGCCGCTATGAACACTTCATACTGTAAATACAGTGTTCTTATAATACTGCCACAGGGTGTATGTAACACACACGCCTCCTGATAATAAAAGAAAGCAATCAAGGAGTGTGCATTCTTTTTCCCCACTTGTGAAAAGCACACACTTCCCAAAAGGAAAAACTTAATCAATTTTAACTGCATCATTTTATTAAATGATCTGTCAAGAATACGTTTTCATTCCAAAAAAAAAATCCAATCAAAACAGAAAATTGCTTGGAACCAATAAAACAATTCAAACCCTCAGGGAATTCTACCCCACAACTAATACACTGCTCAGCATGAGCAGAGAAGTCTGAGCTATTAGGTATCACATACAAGGCTGTTGTAAAGCCACCTGTGAGGCACCCAGCTGTGTCCCTGGAGAACTACCTGCTGCTACAGCCTCTGAACACTTCAAAGGCTCGGATCACTGCGAGCACTTCTCCCACCATAAACACACTCCTGCTATCCCACTACAGCAGGCAGCACAACAGAGCAAAGCAGCCCTGACACAAATCCATGTCTGTCACTTCTGCTTAACACCAGCCTTTCCAGATGCCCATGCTGCTCTGCAGCTCACTCTGAGACCAACTAGGTGCCACTGTCAACGCTGTCAGAAAGAGCAGAAAACAGAGGTGCTCAGTCTCCCCATTTAGTGCCTGGCCCACAACTCCTTACAGCAGGGGCTCCGTGCCACTCAGAAATATCTCCACGCTTGGACTCAAATTCCAGCACAAAGCAAACGAGAAGCAAACTACTCTGTGGGCAGCTTCCATTATGTCAGGTACAGAAAGAGCTGGCTGGGCAGAAGTCTTCAGGCCTTATCACAGAGAAAGCAGCATTGCAAGCAAACACAACCTAAGACACCATTTCACATAGCCAAATTTCCTTTCTGACTTCTCTGCTGCTGGAGGGTTTGCCCATCTATCTTCCTTATCTTTATAGCACATTATTATACGCTAATCTTATTCAAGATCAAAACAGAAGAAGCAATAGCCTTTTATCTCTTGTCAACAGCAATGCTACTTGAAATTTACTATCAGTTGACGACTCCCCAGTTGCAGCTGCTGAACAATGTGTCGATCCATACGATCTCTGCAGTGCTTTACAACACCACAGCACAATTGCTCAGTCTCTGACACACATAATGAACCATCCCTGCAGCTCCCTGCCACTTTAACACAAGTTCCTGCCTGTCACCCCTTTCCTCAGTAGCACGTATTTGAGTTTTATCATCTCACAGAACACACACATAACCGTGCACAGGCACATGTCACTCTTACAACAGTCAGGAATTCCTAGATCTCATCTTGTTCCAAGTGCTACTTGAGCTCCCCAGACCAATTCCCGTGGTAGCCATGTTTTACCATAACAATTTTAACTCAAGTAAACAGTTTTAACTCAAGTTTACTACAGGTTATCAAAGTCAATTTGAGCACCTCCCATTCATAGGCTGATAACATGATGTTGTCAAGGCTTTAAAAGTCCAATGGACTTAGGTGTACTCAATCTACTAGTCTTGTAAAGAATAATGAATGTGCATCTCCAAAAAATGAATCATGTATCACAGAATGTGCTGAGTTAGAAAGGACCCATCAGGATCATGGAGTCCAACTCCTGGCCCTGCATAGGACCGGCCTCAGGAGTCACATCATGAGCCTGAGAGCATTGTTCAAATGCTTTGTGAACTCTGTCAGGTTGGTGCTGTAACCACTGCCCTGGGGAGCCTGTTCCAGTGCTCAACCACTCTCTGGGTAAAAAACCCTTTCCTGATATCCATCCTAAACCTCCCTGGTTCACTTCATGCCATTCCCTTGAGTCCTGTCCCTGGTCATGAGAGTGAAGAGATCTGCGCCTGCCCCTCTGCTTCCCCTCACAAGGATGTTGAGGACCACAATGTTTCCCCTCAGTCTTCTCCAGGCTAAACAGACCAAGTGATCTCAGCCACTCCTCATCCAGCTTCCCCTCAATGCCTATCACCATCCTTGTGGCCCTTCTCTGGATGATTTCTAATGGTTTAATGTCCTTTCTATATTGTGGCACCCCAAACTGCCCCCACCACTCCAGGTGAGACCATTCCAGCTCAGAGCAGAGCAGGACAATCCTTTTCCCTGCCTGGCTGTGATGCTGTGCCTGATGCCCCCCAGGACAGGGCTGCCCCCCTGGCTGCCAGGGCACTGCTGACTCACATTCACCTTTCCATGGAGCAGGGCCCCCAGGTCCCTTTGCACAGCGCTGCTCTCCAGCCTCCCATTCCCCAGTCTGTCTGTACATCCAGGGTTGCCCCATCCCAGGTGCAGAATCCTGCACTTGTCCTTACTGACTATCATATGGTTGGTGATTGCTCATCTCTCTTATTTGCTGAGGTCCCTGCAGGGCCTCTTTGCCCTCAAGGGAGTTGACAGCATCTCTTAGTTTAGTGTCATCAGTAAACTTACTTAGTATCCCTTCCAGTTCTGTGTCCAGGTCATTTAGGAAGACATTGAAGAGCACAGGGCAAGGAGGGAGCCCTGCAGAGCCTGGACACCAGCTGATGTCCCCATTTCCTATAATCCTTTGTGCCCAGACCATGAGCCAGTTGCTCACCCATCATGTAACACAACTGTCCAGCTGTGTGCTGCCTTTTGCCATTAATGTATTTAATAAAACTCTTCTTATTGTTCCCCACATTTCTGGCCACCTTCAACTCCAAGTGAGCTTTGGCCACGTGAATTTCTCCCTACAGTGGCAAGCAGCACCTCTGTGTTCTTCCCATGTCACCTGACCTTGATTGTACTGGGAATGCACCTTTCTTTTACACCTTACATCCATAAGGACACCCCTGTTCAGCCCAGCCAGCCTTCTGGCTCGTCTGCTTGACTTGCAATGTTTAGGAATTGCCTGCTCTTGTGCCCTTAGGAGGTGGTGTTTAAAAACTGACAAGCACCAATGGAACTCAGCACCTGCAAAAACATTTTCCCAGGGCACTTTACTTACTAGTTCCCTGAGCAGCTTTGCAGTCTGCTCTCCTCATGTCCAGATTTGATGGTTTTCCTTGCACTTTTCCTCCTGTCTAATCTTTTTTTTCCTGTCAAATGACTGTGATCATTATGGGAAGGCCTTTCCTCAGATGTGATACCCTATCAGTCAAGATAGGCTTTTCAAATCACTCTTCCAGATTGCTCCAGCAACTTCACCACAAGCCACTCTTGCCTCACTCTGAGATTAACCCTCAGGTAAGATGCTCATTCTTACCATCTCTGTCATCACCCAGTAACCCTTTTTCAAAGGCACATAGTGAGCACTACACTTGCTGCTTTGCCCAAATTCTGAGCACTGTAACTACGTTACATTCTGCTGTTTAGCCACCATCCCTTACCTCCCAGCCAGTTCAAATGAGAAACAAAAAAATGTTCCTCACTTCCTTTTCACAAAGCTCTGCACATGCAAGCACCACATTTCAGGCTAGCAGCGGCTGGAATTCTACAGTAAATGACACACACCCTCAAGGTTATGTACTCAGTAACCTTTGTAAAGGCACTCTGGGATCCATCTCAAACACTGCAGGAATCCACTGGGATTCAAAGCCCTTTCTAAATCTAAGATCCCTGTCATTCAGTCAGTGCACTGGATATTGGCAAAATTCGTTTAACTTTAAAATAACATTTGTTTAGCAATGATAGAATAAGGGCCTGCCTCAATTACAGAACTCTATTCCATAATCCATAGGTATTAAATCTTTCATTTCTCAGAACTCACGTGAAACTCTGTAAATCTTGGAAGCATTTTTCACCTGCAGGTGTCTTCAGTTCTTCTCTCAGACACTCTGCATGTAGGTGTATGATAAATTGATAACCCCTCCAAGAATAAATGAAAAAACATCATGGGAGTAAGTAAAATCTGAATAAAATAATGCTTTGGATTTCTTGCTCATGGAAAACAGCATACAAACTCTCTTTGACACCAAGGAGTGCCTGGATTTCACACAACTTCCCTTAGACAAATGTCCATGAGTTTCAGACCTTTCTCAAAAACAAGCTGCCCATGTGTCAAACCAATTTATGCAAAAAGGAATGCCTTGAAGCTATAAATGGGAACTCCCCCACTGCACAACTTGATCTCACCAGGAAACAGCATATGGAATATTCAGCACAAACCACCTTTGCAGATTTACAGACCAACGAGGCTAAAAAGCCAGGTGTCAAACACTGAGCAGGAAAGCTAAAACAGCTTCAGTATCAAACATTTAATTAGACATAAAGAGAAGGTTTAGCAACAGAGGAGCAAGCTGAAATACAAAGTAACAAAATTTGCTTAAAAACTATCAAAACCCTAGCCAGCCACCAGAAAACAGGTGCGTAAGGGATTTGAGGTAAACATTGGTGATTTCCTTTCTACAGGCTTTGAAGAATGCAGCATGTACATCACAAGGCTTTTATCATGGACCTGGCTAATATGAATACCCATCATAGTTACTGTACTACACTATCTGGAAGGCCACAGAAACAAACAAGATCTTCCAGGTGACCAAAGAAGAAAAGCTTTCAGGAGCAAAAACTCTTAAGCACTTCCCCAAGCCTCTCTCAACACCATTCCTCTGTATTTAGACGAAAGTTCAAAATCCAGAGCAATGCCTACAGTCATTTTTCATTCAATTATATTTCATGGGTAAGATGTTCAAAAGTGACCTCTAATTTCAGAAAATGAAATCCCTGAGAACACACTCGGGTATCCAGGGACTAACTGCAGAACTGCCAGGCAAAACTGGCACTGACACCTCTTTCCCAGTGCTTCAAATATGCTACTTAGGCTTTGTGTTGAAATGAGGATTTAGAATTTTGATTCTAAGAGGACACAGCTTAATAATTTCTAGTAGTTAGGTTGAAGTACATAAAATAAATACTTTTGGGAGCTTAGCTTTAGGAAAAGAATCAAGTCTGAGGGCAAAGAAACTATGAGGAAAGTAAGGGTGCTGCCTTTAAGATGCAAGGCTTTAAAATGCTGCAAAAAACACATAACCACTCACACTAAAATATCTTACATGAGTCAGTAAATACATGCATATACTCCAGGATTGAAGCCATGTTGTTAAGCTTTCTTCTCTGCTGTATTTCACCTCTAAATGAGAGCCATTCTCCCTTCTTTCATCTCACAAAATGAGAGCACCTTTTTCTCCCTCTGAAGAACTACTGTATCTCCAGAATAATGTATTTTTAGCACTTCGGTATGAGCTTTGTTTCCTTGTGACTACCAAGGAAACTGATTCAGCTCAGTGATCCAGTGGAAAACAACTTTCTTTTTTTTGTAATAAATTCCACTATTAGTAGCATCATTACCATTACATTCCAAATATTCAGACTCCTGAGCTCAAGAGAATAAAATGTAGATTTTTTTTTCATGCCAAAATATCTTCCGGGCTGCACAAGCCTACATGCTGGAGCCTAACCCCAAAAAACACCATCATTCAGGTTATCCCAAACACATTTACTCAGTGACCCTCATGATGAACCTGAGATGCCTGATCACATTCTAGTAAAGCACAGTATGCAAACTCAGCTGCAGAACTGAAGCAGCTGGAGGCACAATCCTCATCTTGTAGGATGAGGGAGAGCAAGGCTGAGCCCTAAGCTCAAAGACCATAGAGCTCATAATGATGCAACAAGTCCACTGGAGGGTCAAGAGGCACTACTGACGGAAGGGGAAGCAGGTTGCCTGCCAACAGGATTCCAACCAGGTGCTGATTAAAATTTCAACTTTTCAGTTAGAGGATGTCTGTTTCAAACGCCCAGAATAGTCAAATGTAATTGTTGTCAGCCTCTGGAAACTCTGAGAAAGAAACAAAGCTAGTGAAAAACTTGAAGTCTTCAATACACACCACAAAAACTCAACAGAAATAGTTGTATTTTTTTTGGGGGGAAACTTGTTTACCCTTTTAAGTAGAGTGGATCAGATACTACTAGCAAAGTAAGAATACAGAAACAAACATAGTGAAGAGTAATCAGTAATTCTACTGAAGGCAAGATAGATCATGTGAAGGTGAAACCTGTAAGGTAACACCCTTGACATTCATAGTTGCAAGGAACCACTGGTATCTTCTGTAACACGAAAAGTGGAAAGGACCTAAGCTAAGTCAGTCATTCTTTTCAGGCAAGTCTGAATGACAAAAAGCCTTGGAAGTGCTGACCCTACATTAAACATTACCTGGGCTTCTGATTAATAACCCTTATCCTTCTGAACATGTATATAGTAATAGAATGAATATGCAGGAACCTATATCTGAATTCACCCGGTAACAGGAGGTAAAAATAAAACATAATCAACAAAAAAACAAGCACAATGCAAAGGAAGTGGTATGTATTTCAAATAATATTTGAAAACACTTCAAATTTCACTACCTTTGCCATGCAATTTATTCAGCAAAGTTATTTGCAATAACCAGGCTTTAAAATAGGCAGATCATAAAAGAGCAAGAGGTTTCCTTTTCTTTCTCAAACTCATTTTCTTATATAATGATCTGTGGAACAGACTTTGTGGAAAATATAATTCACTATGTTGATAACTCAAATGACATTACAAACAAGCGCTGTAATCAGCAACAGGTCAGTCAATTGTATCTATTTCAGAACTTCAATTCCAAGATTAACTGCTTCATATTTTATTTGGTAAAAGCTTTTACACAAGGCAAATGAAGAGATCAAAGGCTTAAAAAAAAACAACTAAGAGAGTGACAATAAAGACTATTATTAATATGAAACACTATTTTATAAAGTTGCCAGGGAATGAAAACAGATTGAAGCTAAATTCTAATAGAATACATCGTGTTTGCTGCTACTTGTTTATCTTACAAATAAAACACATCTTTGTTTCTGGGAAGTACATAACCTTTAAGGAAGTACACTGATTTCAATTTTAATAACCTCAACTAAACCTCTAACCAATAAAAACATGTCTGATTTTTTTGGGGTTTCTTTTTCCAAAATCCCCCAGCTGCAGGTAGCTCTTCAAAACCAAGCCAAATTCCTCACTTCTAACAGATTTTGCTCAATCCTTACTTGGATTAACTCCTAATCAGCCTGCTAGCTCTTACCTTCTCTAATCCCTTCACCTTTACAACTTCATTTCAGCAACAGTTTGCCTAGGGGTGTTTAAAGAGGCAGCTTTGGCCATACCTGAGCAGATTCCCAGGCAGCACAGACACACCTAAGAAATGCATGCAGGTGAAGCAGTCACCTACATGGAGCTACAGTGTACCACAGGGATACATTCTCAGAGTGAAGCTTTCAAAAGCACCTAGGAAACCAGCCCAATCATTTTCAGAATGAAATTTAACAAAAAAAAAAAAACCTCAGGTTTGAAGATGTGCATCCAGATAGATCAAATTAAAAACATGAAAACCTCTCTGAAAACTGGCTAAGCTGCAGTTTTGTCAAGTGCAACCTACTTGTTCATTTGGACAAATAAGACACCTGGGCACATTCCCTAAACTGGTATTTTGTCTCTCCCCTCCAACCCTTCTTTTTTCTGCTTAAATGAAAGATTATCAGTCACTGGAATCCAAACATAAGACAGAGAGAGATACCACAGTGTGTGCTAGTTACAACAGTACAGAAACAGTTAAGAAACATAAATACGTTCTGTATCCAAATTAGTGATTTGCTGTATTCAAATTCTTGTAAGCAGTTCCTCAAAGAAAATCTTCAAATGCAGTGAAGAACAACTTTTATGCTCTGTTAATCTTTTCTGCTTAAGCTCGAAGCACTATACTTTCCCACTGCATAAGAGGGTATGAGAAGGCTGAAGCAAATTTAAAATCCTTATGCAAACTTCTATGGGCAATGTCAGCAGATGCCTCCACGCTCACTCAGTCCTTATAATGATAAATCATGCTGCTTGCCAAGATTTCAAAGATGACCACTGACTTTTTGCTCTTGCTTTATCTTATTCACTGAAACTACATGTCAGTTCAATGGGGGATCCTGGATCTACTGTCCACCTGTACTCAGAATGACTGTGATCCTTACAACACACATTCCTACCAGTTCAACCAATATGCAAAACGCCTCTGGCACACGAAACGCTGCATTAGAACATGTTTTCCAACTCATAACCTCCTGCACTCTACAGCAAAGGAGCACTTACTGCCATTGTCGTCAGAGTCCTCGCTGCTGCTAGGAAGCCGATGTCGTTTCATGATCTCCCCGGGAAACAGCAGGCAGCCTGGGAAGCAATGAGACAGCACTTAACCCCAGGTAATAACATACAGTCATCAACTTGTGCTTCTGATGGCATGCGAGCATTTACAGCACACAAAGGAAAACAAACAACTCCAACAGCTGCTGAAATATGAAAAGCCGACCTCTCAAGGATGCTTAATCAGGCTGTTATCATATGAACAGGTGAACAACTGGAGAGTGGCAGTGACAATCCCACCGATGCTTTCCCCCCACCAAAAAACTCTGTTTTGTCCTGAGAGGTGTTAAAATCACTAAACATCCGCAGCCAATGTGCTTAACTTCCCCTGCCTATTCTGACACTAGATTTGCAACACAATAACGTTTTTACTGCTTGTGCAAATATTTACTTCGGCTAATATATTTTTGGAGCAATTTTATTCCTGTTTAAAGTGCCAGATTTATGAAATCGGAGATTAAAGTCATCCACTTACACGTAAAAAATGAAACATCAGCAGTAGCAAGCCCAGTTTTCCCAGATTAACTGAACATGCATCATCTGTGCCCTGGAAAGGCACCACCCTCTAACATGAGAGAGTTACTTCCTCCTGCAGGCACATTTCTAGCACCATGCCTAACACTAACTGCTCTTTGGGAGTAAGATTATTCAGATGATTATTCAGAGGTTACTCCAAACTGCCAGATTCCTACCAATACCAAATTCATGGGCATATGGGCCTGTGATAAAAAGGCAAAAAATTCCAAATCTTTTTAACTGCTATTCTCAGGGTGCTGACATTTTCACGTGTATTCCCAATAGAATGAAACCAAATTAAGAAAAAAACAAGGAAGCTGCAAATAGCTAGTCACTATTTACATGTAAAAAGCTATTAAAAAGTGCAAGTTGAAGAGCAGAAAAAAACATGGCAAGACAAGTCCAGAAAGGCATATCCACCATAAGTTAAACTGACAAGGACCCTAGATGCTCATCAAAACCCTTGAGTCTTGGCTTACCACGTATCAATCGTGGTATTAACAAGGTCTGGGCACTCTGCTAGCAGCAAATCCCTCAAACCTACCTGTGCACAAAGAACTGGAGATCAGATGCCAAAATATTCTTTTGCTTCTAGCTAAATGCAGGAAATCTAACTTTATTATCAACTGAGTTGGGACTTCCTCAAAACCTCTCAACAAAACTCTTTCCATTGGTCCTTCAGTGCAGGAATTAACTGCTTCAATTTTGTTCACTGAGAACTCGGCTCATTGTAAGAAATTCAATAATGCCTTCAACTTTTCTAAGACTGATTCTCAAAATAAGAAAACCCAAAAAGCCTAACAAAGCATGACACTATTTACAATAGAGCACAAAAATATCTGCTCTTCCAGAAGTAATTCATATAAAAAATTAGCATTTTTGAGGGAATTCATTTTGTCACCACTAGCAAGTCACAAGCAGCTGAACCTGAGACTCTCTTACACTTCCAGAGAACTTAACACAATTCTAAGAGCATAAGCATTGCAAGTTTGCCTCCTTTATCATATTACATGAGCAAACAGAGTTGGGGGGAAGCCTTCCTCCCACGGACTGACTTTTCTGAGTGGGATTTAATACACCTGTCATTGAAACAAGTAACAGTTTTGAACTGCAAACTTTGCTCACTACAGAGCTGAATGGTTCACCTCACCCAGATCTTTTGTCACCATTTCATAGAGTAGAAGTTCATATACAGTGTCTGATGCCAGAGAATAAAGAATCATCAATGGCAGCCTCTTACAGGGCTAGAAGAATTCTCTCCAAAGATTGCTCTGAAGCAGGCCAGAACTTTGTGTGTATGGGAGATGGAAATGCTGCCAGTGCATAAATACACAGACCAGCCAGGACCATCAAAACCCACTGAATTCAGATCTGGTATAAATGCAGGAGATTCAGAGCCAACTTCCTATACAGTCACTTAGAAAGACAGAAAGCCAACATGCAGATCCAAAACAGGCTAAGATACAACTGAAAAATCAATTAGTTCTTACAATGCCAAAAGCAGGGGGATGAATATCCATCACTTTTTTCTATTAGTTCACATATTAACAACAGCAATGTAAAAGAAGATGTTCACTTAGCAAAACTCTCCCATAAACAAAGTAAAGAAAATTTGGAAGAAAATACAGGAATATTGTCCTATCTCAGAAGTGTAATTTGTATATTCCTGGTCAAAATCTTCACTTCCTGGTTTATTTCCCACATGGTCTGAAAAGCATAATACACTGTTAACCAAAGTAGCAGAGTATGTAACTTAGTACGTACACTAAGATATGCCTGTGAACTTGCAGCAAACAAGAAAATTTGGAATTCTGCTCCTTCACATCTTTTGGGACAAGTGCATTTTGAGTTGATGTTCTCCTAACATGTTTTCTGCAAATTCAAAAAAATAAGGAAAGATATGGAACCTTTGTCTTCCTACCACGTGTCTTTAAAAAACAAACTGAGCATCTCTTTTTTGGTTGCTGTCTAAAGCAAAGAGTGGTAATCACACCTCCCAGTTAAAGCACTCTCCAGAGTTTTTCAAGAAATAAGCCAGAGCAGAAGCCACTTTCCTGAGTACCGAGTATTAGATAAGGCAGTTAATTTCCTTGTCCACTCTAGTCAGGCATCTGAAGTTGGGCACACTGAAAAGCCTGTGTTCTCAATAGTAACATTAAAAGAAATATCCCATTTGGTGACACTCCTGTGAGATTGTTTTATAGGTCCATGGTGGGGGGGGGGGAAGTGTTAAAACTCAGAGATCTCATTTTCCCATCTTTGACTCTAATCTTGAGTTTACAGGGAGCTAAATCACAGATGAAAAAACAGCATTTGGCTTCTTAGAGCAGGACTCAAACTCCGTAAGATTAATCCCCTGGAACTTCTGTCATTAGAAGAACAGCGTTTTTCGACCTCCAAAATAATTTTTAACTGCTGCCACCAGATGCTCATATCCACAGCTCAGAACACATGTTCTAGAGATAACACTGGAGCAGCTAGTAAGAATTACAACCATGGAGATTTAAATGCTTCTGGTTTTAAGGGTATCCCAGTGCCTCTGCCTCAAAGGCTACTGGTTTCTGTCAGGTGGTGGGTGATTCAAAGTCACAAAAGAAACATGTTAAAAAGTGCATTAAGTGCACATTAAAAATAAACATGGGTTATGGATAGTGATGGTTAGATGAAGAGTGATACTGCAAGTTTTGCCTGCTCCAGCAGGCATACACTATGATCACTGTGCCTTTAAGCAGAGAATTCACATGTAAGCATAAAAACAGTCAAACATTTGAGGGCAGCTTTAACACCAGGAGTAAAAGCTATGCACCCCAGCCTGCAACACTTGCAGGGCAGGAAGAGACACCCAGATGACTGAGCTCAATTCCCAAGTGTGTGCAATCACGTAATTGCTGTCCAGCCCAGAAGTTTCCACAAAACATCCACTGTACCCACACATGCCACTCCCAAACCCCTTCACAGAACAAACGGTGCTCTGAAGCAAGGGCACAGTCAGCCAAGCTGTGCTTGTGAGTGAACCCTGGATCTTCTACCCAACATTTCTACACCTGTTTTCCCCAAATTCTTACACCAGCCCCAAAAGGGAGTTTGCCCAGCACACTGTTTGTTCACCTGAAGAGAAAGCTCAGCACTTCAAAAGCTGCCGCAGAGTCCAACAACCCTAAGCTGGCAAAGGCTGCATCACCAAGCCACTCTCTATCAGTTTTCAGTGACTCCTGTGAATTCTTAATAAGTCAGCAACTTTTGTATGGAAACTTTCAGTTTAATTTCCTAGAAAGTTTTCCTTTTATTAAAACCATCCTTTCGGAAATCAGTCAGACCAACACACAGCACACTGATCATGTTTTCTCCTGAGCACTCCAGTATAACATTTACTCATTTATTGGGGAGAAACCAAACTGGGCTCAGCCTTCAGCCAAACACAGCTATCAAGAAACAGCCACAACACCACTGGCAATATTACTCCAATTCCATGGGCAGCAAAGCATCCAAGAGTTGCTTCATGCAACCACACCACCATGAGAAATGGCACAAATGGGACAGAGACCATGCCTTCATAGTGTCCAGTCACCCTCAGATGAGCTGGCCACATCAGGGCAGCACTGGTGAGGTCAAGCACAGCTTGTAACATGCCCTACACCATGCTGCTCCAGAGGCTGAAGGTGCTGCTCTGTTTTCCAGAAACATCACCAGTCACTTTTCCATCCTTTTTAATCCTGCTTGCTCTGGAAGTTAAGCTCTGGGTTTTCTTCACTGATTATATGCAAACTTTAAACATAAAGTTGCAGCTCTGGACTTCAATGATGCCTTAGCTCAAATTGGTTTTGAAGGCAAAATGACACCACCTGAAACTGGCTTTTGTATTTTGGAGAGCATGGGAAGCCTTTTTCAAAATCCTTGTAGATGCTGTGCAAATGAAATGACTAGACAATAAACCAATATAATCAATGTCAGGCCACAAAACAGCATTTGAGTTTACATATCCTTGTGGAGCTGAGCAACAAACATCTAAATTTATACAAATAACTAGATGCAGGTAGGCATAGAGACTTTGCTGTCCACTTCCCAGTATCTGATGGCAGATGCAGTGCAACGGGTTAGACTCAGCAACCTGACCCAGTACAGCAAATTCACTGTTTTTAGCAGTGTTCATTACCATGCTACACCATCCTTACCTCTCCAAGAGATAAATTACCAACAAAACCCAAAGATCTCACTGGACAGTGATGTCAAGACCTTTCCTTTTTTTTCCCCACACTGGAGTCCCAGGAGTAGCACTGATAAGAGTGTAAAAAATGCAATGAGCCGAAATCCAGACACTACCCCATGAAACTGGGACAACAGCATGCACACACATACACCCATGTGCCACATAGCACGTGCACAGTTAGGAACCCCACACAGTTCTTCACTCACTTTGACCACAAGTAGAGAGGCAATCAAAGAGAAAGATGTAAAGTGTGTCAGTCCTTGTTATGCAAATAGCTAAACAGAACCAGATTGTAAAAAAAAAATTATACATGGAAAAAATCTACATCCTCAGGTCAAAGGTTTTCCACAGCACAATTCTTACTGAAGTATTTTCAAGGGCTGCATAAACCCCTGGGTAAAAGAGTGTATAATTCAAACTCTGACAGACAATTAACTGTAACCATGTTAACGGGTGTCACTATAACAAACTGCACTGAACAGCTGCAGAGACAGAATGGGAAGAAAGCAGAATTATGACAGATGTACACCCTGAAGACAAACTGAAAAACTGGCTTTTCCTAAAAGTAACCCACTAACTGCAATGAAATGAAGCCCTCATTATCTCCAGTACACAAGAAATTGCTTCAGAACACCTATTGTACAAATGGAAGTGAAGTGCAACACAGCTTAATAAAAATGGATAGAAGATGGAGACATTTGGCTTCTATTACTGGGCTCTTTTTAAATAGCTTATTTATAACACCACTCCTTCTTCACTGACACCTGACATCACAAGAAGCTTCTTTGCTTCTACCCTAGACCTAAAACAAAAAATAAAAACAAAAAAAAAAAGGGAAGCACATCAGAAATAAGCTGCATTAAAATCCACCTAAAACTTTAAAATTCCATAAAACCTCTCACAGCAACATTTTAGAGTCACAAGGATACAAGGAGAGTTTTGAAATGAAGTATTACAGTATTATGGAGCACCATCCACAGTGCAAAGAGCCACAGACCTTAAATCTGGAGGAGGAAAGTCTCCAAGTCTCACGAAACAAAGTACTTGGCCAAACAAGGCCAACAGTGTTCTCCACAAGGAATATTTATACCCAATTCAGTACACCTATTCTAAACTTCACAAGGCAAGAGAGAAGCACAATTTGGCCATATCAACCCAACACTTCTCAGGAACCCACATGCTCATTTATGCACCTGTGCAAGTCAGATCATAATGCTAACTTACTACCTGAGCAGTGGCAGCAAATTATTCCCAAACTGTGGGAGTGAGTGAAACTGACCATCTAAAATCTTGAGCAATGCATAAACTGGGCTCCACGAATTAATGCAACCCAACCTGCACCCATTGCAGTTCATCTCTTCCACCTAGGAAATGGTACCAGCTTGGTCATCTCCAGCTGAAAACAGGAGAACAAAGCAGCAGTACTAAGCACATGGAGAAAACATTTGAGGAAAGACTGGAAGTTTTGTTTTTACTAGGTTCTGTGAGTTGGGAATGAAACCAGAGAAGCTGGAAGGGAAATCTGCAGCTGCGAGAGGAATGGGGAGTTTATTATTATTATTTTATTTTAGATATATGTATTAAACATAGCTCAAAAGTAGGGAGCAATTGGTATCTGAAGCCAGAGGGAAAATCCTGCCACTAAAACATACAATCCTAGCTGTTTCAACAATATCCCACTGAGTGTGAGAAACCTCTAGAAATAGAATCATAACAGGCATATTTTGGCACAACTTTTATGAAGGTTTTAGGTTTGCAAGTGTGGGCAGCTTCTGACTTAGTTAAAAGACAGCACCTGCTTAACAAGGAAATTATTCCAAATAACAGCTAAATCTTTCTCTAAAAAAATGGGGCTGGCATAAAAGCATCTTCAGCCTTTGACATTAAAACATGAACTGCAATGTGTTGCTAAATCCTACTGGAATTTTGGATACTCCCTCACAGCTATGTGCCCACTCAGCCCAGGTCACCCACGGCCTGTTTTACCGGGGGGCTGACAGATCTCAGGAATGCCCCAGCTGGCTCTCACCTGCGGGTGAACCTAATGAACTTTCTCAGAATAAGGCGATCAGCTGGGGAGCCGGAGAGAGCCGGGAGGAGAAGCTGGCCGGCGGCAGGCGCTGCTCGCAGGTGCGCTGAGCCTCGGCCGCCGCGCCGCGCCCACGGCTGCGGGATGGGAGCCACCTCCACGCAGGGTGAGAGCCGAGCCTTCGGGAGTCACTTCCACACTGGCACTCACGCCCACCGCCGGCTCCAGCCCGGCCGGGTGCCGCTCAAGGCGGCTCTCCTCATCCTCCTCCTGCCGCAGCGATCCCATCTCGGCTCCGGCCCCGCACCAAGGTTCGCGGCAGCCCCGCAGCCGGCAGGGCACGGCCGGCTGAGGTCACGGAGTAGCCTCCCGGCCCGGACGCCGCCGGGCTACACCTCCCCCGCGGGGGTGGCACCTTCCCGGCCAGCTGCACGGCCGCCGGCTTCCATGGGAAGCAGCCCGGCTCGCCCCCTCCTTCTCCTCCCTCCCGGCTCCCGCTCCTCCCCGCCGCCGGCCGCACCAATCCGCTCGGCCACGGCTGCAAATCAAACTTGGTGCCCCCGGCTCCGCCGCCTCTCCCTCCAAGCCCTGTCACTGCCGAAAACGGCCACGGCACCTTCCCCGCCCGCCCCCGTGGCCACGCTGCCGCGGAGGGGGTGGACGGGACGGCGGATGGAGCGGCAGCTCGGAGACGAGCTCATTTTCTGTGTCCGTCTCTCCTCCCACTCCCAGACAGTTCTGGAAACTGTGTTATCACCTCTTGTCACAGGAAACCAACCAGCAGGCGGTGCAAACAAACAAACACCCTTTGCCTCCACCCTTCCCAAAATCATCCTATCGGGAACGAACGGGCGGGCGCGAACGGGAAGGGAAAAGCAAATAAATATAAAAAGAAAATCCACAAATAAAACCAAAACAACAAAACATTAATCCTCCCCCCACAAAGAAAAAAAAAAATCACCACTAAAATTCTCCTGGGAGCAGGCGACTACGCGAGCCCAGGGCCGGGCAGGGTGGCTTTGTTTAACAGGAACAAGTGGAATGATGGCTGGAGCCGCACTCACCTCCCCAGGGAGAGCGGCCCGTTACACAGAAATGCCGCAGCCCCGCTCCGTCCCGCTCGCCAGGCACCGGGGCAGGCAAGAGCCAAATCGCGGAGCTGCCCCGACCGCCGCCCGAGCAAGTTGGGGCGCTCGCCGCCGCTCCCCCTGTGATGTTACGTTCGCGCCCCAGCACCGCCGGCCGCCTTTCCGCTCCCTCGCCCACAAACTCCGGCCCGGCCACGCGGGTTCGCCCCTCGGCCTGTGCCGGGCACGAGTGGCGGGAGGGGGCCGGGTTCCCCCCACGTCCTGCCCAAGTTCGCTGCGCGCCCCCCGCCCCGCTTCACCTCCCGCAGCCAGAGCTGGGGCGGAGGCCGGGCGCGCCGGGGTCGCCGTGCACCTGCCGGCCGCTGCCCCGATGCCGCCCCGCGCCGCACACACATTTCCCCGCCTTTTCCCACTCTCAAACACGTGCGCTTCGGGGCTCGGGCAAGTTGTTCTCCAGCAGGAGACACCGGCGCACCCGCCTGGGGGGGGGACAGGGCCGGCTCTGACAGCCCGGCGCTCCGCGGCTCCAGCCGAGCACCCACCGGCGCCCACCGAGCGGACGGCTGACCGGCTGCAGCTCTC
>VXBI01008971.1:351180-379945 GCA_013397375.1 Toxostoma redivivum
GCTGCCTCCCCTCCCGCCTCCGCCCGCCCCAGCCCCGCACAAGTTGCTTGTGGGATAGCGGAGCCGCAACTCGGCCGCCTCCCCTCGCCCCGTACCGAGCGGCGCGGCTCTTGGCGCCATGTTAATGACGTACTATCTTATTTCCACTAGGCAGCGACCTTCGGCACGAAACTGCTCTCCCGCCGCCTCCGGAGCGACAAAAAAACCCCATCAAATATGGCTGTGCTGGCGGCTCCGCGGCTGGCGCTGCGGCGGGCACGGTTACCTGCTGGCGGCGGCGCGGCGGCGGCGAGGGCGGGCGGCNGCGCGGGGCTCCCGCCGCCCCTCGCCTCCCCGGAGAGCCCCGGGGGAGCGCGGCCGCCCGGCTCCCGCCGCCTCCCGCTCGTGTTCCAGCGGGCTGGAAAATGCAGATGGCAGAGGCAACGCCGTGCGGCTGGCAGCTGGGAAATGATACGTGTCTGCACCCGCATCCCGCCCGCGGCACTGCTGGCCTTACCCTGCAACCATTAACGCTTCTCTCCAAAAGATTTAAGGCGATTTCGCAAGCAGGAATTCTAGCGCTGCACTGGCTCCCCGTGCAGAACGCATGAGTCACTATTTGTCAAGCAGAGAAACTGAGGGTACCAGGAGTTAAACGCTGTGGCCACATGCGTAGCGCGTAATTGCCGGGGCAAGAATAAAACTGCACGCTCCCTATTCTCAGCCCCCAGCGTTATCCCTCTGGCTCGTTAACTTTGATACTTCTCAAAGACTAGAAAGAGCCAACACAATCTGCGGTTCAGTTCACATTTCTCTAGCAGGAGAGGAAATTATCTTAAATTGGCACCAAATGACATACTAAACTTCCCATTACCTAAAAAGCGTGTTTGAATGCAAATTTCCTTATTTTTCCACATAAATCGCTTTACCTCACGCCATACACCTGTGCTCCCTGAGTGAAAAACTCCCCCTTTTGAGCAGAATTCCTGAGCAGATACAGTCTGAGGTAATAAACACCGCAGAGAAGATTCAGCATAAGCTCAGACACAGAATTAAGGCGATCTGTGTAAAGTAATCCCCATAGTATGCAAATACAAATTAATGCAGCCTCCACAGAAATACCAGTCTGCCAAAGAATCACACCTTAGTTCAGCAGAGGAATTGGGTCGTTACTCATCCGTGCAAACCGAGTCATTTATTCTACCGTCTCGCCCACCCACCTACCCAATAATGAAACAGTACTTACATTGAACCTGCACATCCTAAAAAGTTGTACTTTACTACAAAAACATCCTCCCCCCTCTGGAGATATTCTTTCGCTGTGAAAATCAGACAGTCGAGGTTCTATTCACAGAACATCCTGAAGCACCTTCAGATTTTAAAGCCTAAGTCTTTGATTCCCTTGTTTTCTACTACATGAAAATACAAAAAGGCATGCATTTCCTGTTTTTTTCCTGCACTTGCCTTGGCATCCAGACCTGCAAAGATACCTGTTGGCATAGGTTTCTGTACATCAGCTGCCTAATCAGGAACATCCATGATGATCCCTGCAACACACCCCATCATAGTACCTGATAATTATAATAAACTTACTGGCACACCCCTGTCACCACACCCCTGAACTTCCAGGGCAGTTAATTTTCAATACTGACTGGACACTTAGTTGTTCTGTATGTCCTAAACAGCATATACCTGTTGCTGTGCCATGGTATAAACCCCAGAATAGAATAGCTCAGAGGTTTGGTTTTTTTCCCTCAGTGGTCTGCAGGCCCCTCAGGAGCTCAGGGACTACTTCTCATAAGTTCATAAAAAGTAATCATGGTTAGCCAACCTACTGTCAATTGGCATTTATTATACAGAGGTATGCACTTCTACTGAGTTAACAGGATGATTTTTCTTCTAAATAATTTTAAGTAATATTGTACATTGTAAAAGACTGACAAATCACAAGAAATGCTATTTGTTCCACTTTCCTGAATTCTTTCCAAGAAGTTCAGACCAAGCTTCTGAGAAGAGCTTAAATGTGAATGGGCTCTAATTTCTCAAGAGGAATGACAGAAACTTTCCGTCTCAAGCTCCCTGGATTTGAGGAAGTATTTTTGTTTCCCTGCAATTAGTTTTCCTTTGCATGTACAGCCAAGTTTATATTTCACCTTGTATTTTACAAAACATTTCTCTTGGAAGCCATGTGAGGCCATACATTTAAGATAACATGATTGTTTTCACATTTAAGATAACATGAATGTTTTCATGGTACCATGAATGATGGGCTGTGTTTCAAAAAAGTACCAACTATCTCCATTACTGTCGAAAACTTCCTGAATGGGAGTCCTCTGTGCTCCTCAAGCAGCTAGGCCAGTCTTTACAAGAAGGTAACACAATTGGAACAAAGATGCTATTTTGTCTCTGAGTACAGTGTATCCACTGAAACTCCTCTGGAATAATACACTTCTATGTTTTAAAAGGAAATATTAAAAAAATCAAAGGGCTAGCAGTTGGAAGAATAATTTTGGAAGTGGTTGGAAAACAAAAAGGAAAGGTTACTGCTTCAGCACTACAGGTATGAAGTTTTATACCAGAACACCTAATGTCAAACAAGAGAGAGTAGTGTTTTGCTACCTGCACTGACTAAATGTCAAGGTGAGGAAAATTCTTTTGTAAGTAGAGTCACTAGAAGTTTTGACATCACCCTTTGTCTCTAATAGGTATTTACCCTCTCAGCAAAGCAGGCACTTTGTTATAATAAATTACGTCATAAGACTCTGTGCCTCTATCACTTATCTTCCTATCAGTGTTATGATTTATTCCAGGAACACTCAGAGAATATGTATCAGGCTTAGGTTAGGCTTTGTGCTAGCACACAGAACTTCTAGTCCCTTTTCCAAGTTGTTTCATCAGATCATATATGAAACTTTTTTTTTTTAATTGTTTGATTAGTTTCTTAATGTCTCCTTCTTGGATTCGTAATTTCTTAGCAGATGCACAAATCCAAGGAAACACTATCTGGCTTTTCAGCACTCCTTTCCACCCTTTTGTGGAAATCTGTTGCTGTAGCAGTGGCTAATAAAATATCTTCCTTCCTTCCTTTTTTTTTTTTTCCTTTTTTTTTTTATAATACTCCTTTTACATTTGAAATCTTTTCCACTAATTAATTCAGTCCTCACACATGAAGGGGGAGCTAACAAAGCTGTTTCTCCTCACTGATAAATTTAGCCCAAGAGTATCACTTAAAACTCAAAACTGTTCTTTTGCTCTTTTGGCTCCAGCTTTCAGGAACTTCCATTTTCTGTTCTTTATTTTGAAGATTAGAAACTTGAGGAGAAGAACAGGACAGATCCAAATCAGCACTGTCAACACTAGATTGTACTTAAAGAGAGGGATTTTCCAGAGAGCATTCATATGAGAGGTATTTTACAGAGCAGAGCAATAAGACAGATGCACAGTTGGGCCAATTCCTTTTGAGGTCCATTTTGTCTCTAGCTGGTCTAATCACACAAGCAAGAGAAAAAAAAGATTTTTACTCATGCATATGTAAATCTATACCAATTACAAATTGCATAAGTGCAATATTTTTAACTCCTGCAAAAATAAAGCTTACTTAACACAGCTCCTGTATGGGCCATAGAGGAACACAGTTTTGTCCAGTCCAAATGTATCATTTATGGCAATGAGGCACCTGAGCACTTCTTATAATAACCCACAGAACTCCCCATTCATTGGTGCTCTGGCTTTTTCATCCTTCTCATTTTATCTACCAGTACCAAAATTCAGTGTGTCTGGATTAGGCAGGTCAAAAAGGCTAAGCTCAGGTAGTAAATTATTGCCTTTGAAGCTGAGGTTTACAGCTACCAGGATTGCTTGTGAGAGTGATTTATTTATTCATAGGCCAAACACCAAAGATGTGATTTCTCCTGTGCTCACAACTCTCATTCTTCTGGTTTATAGTTCCTTTGGCTTATTGAGATGAGTTTGTGAGAGATCACTAACTGGGTGTATGGGCCAGTACCCCAAGAAGGAGAAGCTGTGCCATTGAAGGATGAGGATAGAAAGGAGTAAAAATGATTCCTCAGAGCTGAGCTTTATATTTAGCAGGCTTTCAGACAGGGCTTGTGCAGACAGACCAGTGTACTCTTTTTAATGACAAAACTTGAGAAGTAGAGATTATAACACTAATTTTATCTGTGGGTAGACAGGGGCATGCAAAGGTTATATCACTCACACAAGTCACATGTTAAGTCAGCATTAAAACCAAGAATAGAAACCTGAAGTAATGCCTCTCAGTCCAAGGTTTCTAATGATTAAACCATATCCTCTCCTTTGGCCTGGTCCACAGCACAGAACACAGTACAAAGTATACCTCCATGACATTTTGCACATAGATATCTTAAAATGTTTTTGCAAGTCAGACACAATCACTGCCTGGAAATGCAACTGCTGACACTGTGCATTCATGTGAAAAGGAAGCAGGGACAGGGATGCCCAATAGGTAAAATTAACTACATTCAAAAATCTAGAAGGTACTTCTAGGTGCTGAAGTCACGTGTTTCCAAATTATTGTAATTGAAAAGCAGAAGCTGACAGGAAACCAGCAGAACAAGAAACTCAATGGAACAACTGGGAACAGACTTGCAGGTCTGCAAGTTAAGCTGCATGAAGATGATGCATCACCTTGAAGGGAAATAACACAATTTTGTACATGATGAGAGAAGTAATTAGCAGCCGAGGTAATGCCCTAAGGATTATGAAAACCTCAGGCAAGTGAGAGTTTAGCAGCAACAGATCCAATCTCAGCTGAAGTATCTACACGTGCCTATCTGGCAGCTCATCAAGCAACATTACAACAGTTAATCTGCATGAACTTCAAATTGTGTTTGTGAAGGCAGAAATCACGTAGTGAAAGAAAGGTGCTGTGACAAGACTTGTGGAAGAGTTCAAAAGAATCTGATTACAGATTTTCTGATTGCAGAGTGCAACCTGATAACTGGTTGCTAGAAGTGGAGTAGTGGTACCAATTTATCATGGAAGTAAAAAAAAAAAAAAAAATCAATTTTTTTTTCCAGTAACAACTTAGTGCCAAAATGGCTTTGAAAGAAATTTGCAACTCTTTAGGAATCTTTAGGAATCAGAAAAATATTAACTCCAAAAAGAAAGATCAGCTGTTCCAATTGCCCTGAGCCGTTTGTGATAACATGTCTACAAAGAGCAGAAGTCCTGGAAGTAACTTCCCACGTGGTCCTTTTGGGTTTCCTTTGGTACTTGATGGAATTGCCACAGAGTCATTTCTATTTGTGGTGTCTCCTGGGGACAACTTCTTCCAAATGCAATCACTCACAGTTCATTGAATTCAAAGCTGTTTGCAGGCTATGAAACTGAGGTCTGCCACAAGGGCTAAGAAATCCTACACTCTCCATGGCAAAAAAAAAACCTAGGACAATTAGCCATAAATTACAATGCATAGGAGGTATCCTGTTTGTCCTCAATAGTTATAAATACGCCCCTCTTCTCTATTTCCATGCTTGAAATCCCTCTTAGGGGATATGGCAGTCATGATTTCAACAAAGGGCAAATTCTCTCCTTAAATAGTCGGAGATCCACTGATTTCAGATGCAGTTCTACTTCAACTATTAGTAATTTAGCTCACTACTAGACAAAAGGTGTAAAGAAGTGATAACTACTAGATAAAGTAAATCCTAGTCAAATAGACAACTGTTGTTTATTTCAGCTATTTTACTTTATGAATTGCATTTTTTTAGAAATTAAGCTATTCAGTGTTTAACAAGTAGGAAAAATTATTGAGAAAACTCAAATATATTTTTTCTTGTGACGATATTGATTGTTGAGCTTTTCTACAAATTCTACTGTGTAAGTAAACACAAAAACCAGTTTGGGATGTTTTAATCAACATCTATGTTATAAAAGTTATCTCATGGACTTAAATTTGACTGCTGTTTATTTTCAGAGGTTCGACAGTATCAAACAGGACTCGGAACAAGAGGTTTGGAATATTCAGCACAAAAGAACGTTTACAGAATAGGGGAAAGCTGAGCCCTTATCTAACCCCCCTCCCTCTGTCACCCCCCCAAAGAGGTGGGTAGGTATTGGGATAAAGAGGGCAGTTTATGCCATATAGCCATGGGCCACATAACCCTGCAGAAGCTGGCCCGAGCTGACTGTGTCATTAACACATACCCAAACCACACACAGTTCTCACCGTTACACTTGCACTTTGCTAAGAGCTTATCAGGAATACACACCCAGGAAAAAATCCCCCAACATAAGCAATACCCTTATCAGGGAGAGAATTATTATCTCTTTTGCAAATAAGATACTGAGACATAATTGTAAAGAAATACAAATAAAAACTGCCCCTGGCAAAGCAAAGAGACTCGAATTCATGATTCAGCCCTAACACTTTACAGCAGACTAATCCTTCAGTGCTGTTTGAAACACACACACAGTACCAGGGGAAGCCACACTTAACACTGCATTTGCACACTGAATGTGTCTAACCCCAAATTTCTGCTCCAGGCTCCACGAGAGCAGTGAGGTGGCACAGTTTAAGTTAAAGGAAGTGACACGGTTTTTGAGCATGAGGATGTCCAGAGGCAGAACCCCAAACAGTTACACGGTGAATTTTCAGGACTTGGGATGTAAACAGCCCTCAAGTCATTTCATGCTATTTAAACCAGTAATTATGAGGTTACTATTCTTTTTTTTAATGGACAAAGGAGTTTATTGCTTGTTTAGAAGTTACAGCATCTTTGCTCAAAGGTGAGACTGCCACAGTTAAATTTAGCTAAGCATACCAGGAAGAATGAAGAAAAATTGGAAATCAGATCATTACTCTGGTTTCTGTGAACTTTGCTTTACTAAGCAAAAAAAACCAAACCAAAACAAAACAAAACAAAAAAAAGCAAAAAAAAAAACCAGAAAAAAAAAGCCTCTGACCTTCCAGAAAAACATTAAAAAAAAAAAAGTCTGATCTGCTTATGTTGGCAGATTTTGGCACAGGGTAAACACTCATGTTTGCTCCTCAAATTGCACAAGTCAGAAAATATTCTCTCTGTCTTTCATCCAGGACACACTTCTAACCCATCACACATTTATGTCTCTGACAATGTGAGGTTACTTTCTTCATGTGGAAAAATAAGAACTGGGGCAAAATAAACGTGCCAAATGCCTGTAATATGGTGTCCCTAAAGGACCATCCTACAGTGAGCACACAACTCCTTACATAACTGCCAAAACCCCAGTCCCAGCCTCCTGAGCTCCTCAAGTGCTCATCCAGCCATAGCAGCATCTCTGCCCTTAGCCAAAGATAAAGATGAAACCACAGTGCCTCAGATCTCTTCTGGGAAAGGGCTCAACCACTTAAGGTAGAGTGTCAGGTCACAGCACACAGAGTTTACAGAAGATAAGTCCAGGAAAGGCTGAAAGAGTGCCAGCTCCAGAGCAGCCAGCCCCATGCCAGAGTACAAAGTGTACTGGCACTCTGGTGTGGTGCTTTGGGTTGATAACGTGTGTAATAAAGCACATATTGACTGACAGGCTGGACAGGCCCACAGAGACAGCAAAGGGATTTTTCCTCTCCCAGCATGTTGACAGTGGAGCCTAGAGCCTCAATTTGTCTCTTCTTTACATGTTTATCTTCTGCAAGAGCTGCTCCTGTGGGTTCTTTGGGATCTCTCTCTTTTTAAAGAAATTAAGCATCCTTCACACCTTCCTTAATAAAATGTTGTGAGTATGGTGCACTCAGTGATGCCTGACACAAGGTTTGGAGATCCTAGATCGCTTTTTGGCAGGAGTTTGACTTCAGTGAAGGAAATCAGGGATAGCAAAAGTAAAAGTACCTCAGACAAAGTAAAGAGAGCCCAAGATCACTGGAGTTGTAGAACCCCAGCAGCACTGGTGAAGATAATGAATAAGTATTGAAAATACTGGCCCCAGTGAGGGAGCCTCATTGACCAACTAAGCTGGTTGTCCTTCAGAATGCAATTAACATCACCTGCTTAAATGTTTTAAATCCCCTTAAAGTTGCCAAAGATCCTCTAATATCCTGAATTCTATTTTTTTTTCCATTAAAAAATAGCAGTCCAGAAAATCAAATTACAACATACACACAAAATCCTTTGCTGCTCCATACACACATGCTTTGTTTTCAAGAGTATCTCAAAGCCTGGAGGTCTCCAAGCACAGCTAAGGAAAGAAGACACTAATACTTGTCTTACTTTAAAAATTATTTCCATGTACTTAGAGTTTGTAAGCAGCCATTGAAACCAAAAGCATGAGTTGAAAGTCTTTTCTTTGAGAATGGATGTTTATGCCACTAGCATTTGTGGAACTAGGCTTTTCTCCAGGCCTTTGTTTTGTAATTACAGAGAATTTTATATAGCCATTCCAACTGTATGATACTTCTTAATAAACTGATGTATCACACACAACACACCGTGCCCTGATTGAAAACCACCATCTCAGCCTCAACATCCAGTGAGGAATTAGTTGACAAAGGGTTTAAAAGCTGTCTGTCATTTCCAACATAAGCACCAAATTAACATAAGTAATTTCCTACTTAACAAGGTGTTTGCTGATCCTAACCCTGTTCACACTTCACTGCAGAAAAATAGATACTTTCAACTGTGAAAAATAACACTTTTGTTCACTTACTGCGTACATAGGACACCAGCTAAAATATCTTTTTTGTACTCTAATCTCTATGAATAATTCCACTACATTCATCTTACAGTTCCCTATTGAGAAATCATTTCATTTCATATACAGGAAAATCTCCTGTATATTTAGGCCACAGCTTGCAAAAATAAACAAATAATCAATTTTCTAATAGATTGGCAGATGGAGGAAGTTAAAACAAGGGACAGGGACACTCAAGACCTTAGGCTCCAAAAGGCTCATCCTAGCAGAGTCCCATCTCATTGCCATCCTGATTGGACTCCATGATCCTAAAGGTCTTTTCCAACCCTACTGATTCTATGATTAAGTTCCTAAGTTTCTTATGCTGCTTGACAGTGCCAAAAACCCACAAGAATTTCCTCAAGGAAAAAAAAAAAAACACTTTTGCAAACAAATGAAGTTGCAGGTTTTTTTTTTCCTTTGCACCAAGGTTATGTCACTTATCTCTTGGGTACAGATGACATTCATAACCATGTGGCTGAACCCCAGCTAAATTATCACTTTGCCCAAAATAGTCTGAGGGAAGAAAAACAACAAGGGTTCTGTATAGGAAATGAGGAAGGCTTAGTCTTGAGCTTAATTTTGAAAATTCTTTCAATTGAGCCGCCAATTGTTTTTTCCTATGGCATTTCATGTAGGAAAGATTTATCAGTTGTGCAGGCAGGCTCAGGAGCTGCATGTGCTGCTGCTCAGCTGCACACAATGTGGGCACAGCACCTGCTGCACTCAAGCTCTCTGCAGACAAGTAGACACGTTCCAGCTGTTCAGTCCAAGCATTTAAAATTATCTCCACCCTTCAGGAGACCTCTTTTTGCCTTTGTGGAAAATACTTCTTTTAGTGGACAGAGTCCTGCCTACCTGGATTCAGGTGTTATTCATGATCAGAAATTCACAGCCAAGTTCACATCAGGTAGTACCAAAAGCATTCTAAGATTTCTACAGCAGAATGTAATGACTTCATTTTAATAGGTAAACATGATGAGCTCCACAAATGACTGCTGAGGCATTAGACATCATTAGTCCCACAGAGAAAGCACTAACGTCCTGCAGTATCAAATTGTTTATCACTAATTTGCAGAGGCTGAATCCACAAATACATTTCTATCATTTTGCAGTTGCCTAATTAATTACATATATTAAGCAAATTAAACTGAAGGATGCAGCAAGTACTCCCAGGGCAACCAATGGCTGTGTCACCAGCAATTTGCTGCTTTTGCATTCAGAAGCACTCACAATTTTCTTTCAGTGGCAAAGACAATCATAAAAGGATGAAAGCAGGAATCTCACTAGTACAGCAGAAATCAAAAGAGACTTCTATTGCATTGGAATTAGTGAAATAAGTCCAAGAGAAGAACTTTATACATGTGCAGGAAAGAACACATGTTCAGTCCTTGAACCATGTTGTGCCTATTGTATGCACATGCATATTTTGTGTCACACAGACGACAGAAGCAATGAGTGAAATATCATCACAGTCATTTTTGTTAATTTTAAAAGATACTGATTTTTCATGGTGATTCAAAATCATCTTCCAAAAATAATTACTGATAGTTGTGGAGCTCTATTTAGATTTAAAAAAAAAAAACATTGTTGGCATTCTTTTTTCCTGTACTACAAGAGCACAGGACACTTGAGGAGCACAGCACACGTCTTCTATCTTCACATACAGGAAAAAAAAAAACCCAACAACAAACCCACCCAAAATGTACCCAAATCAGAAGGAAACATACACAAGAGCAATTCCACAGCTATTTGGTGGTAAATGATAAACCACAGTGTGTCCCTTAGTGGGTGTGCAGAATGTGTGATCTAGAGTTTGGAATGTCCTCATTTCCTAACATTATTTTTCCTTTTTTTATCACTGGAAGAACTGCTGACTGCCACAATTCATAGGGAGAAGCAAACTTATTCTTTGATGTTTTAAGTGCCAGACTTAGGAATGACTAATTCTTCTGTTCTAGTATTACAGTAGCAGTTCTGAAAGAAAGCAGGCAGAAAATGCCTCTACACATCTTTTTTCTTTTTTTTTTACCCCAATTTTGAGACATAATTTTTAGAATCTTCTTGGAGTACTCTGTGAAATCTTAAATATGCCCCGTGATACAAGGTCAAAGCCCTTCTCCACTTATTGATACCAGCATTTGTACTTTGAATTGAAGGTCAAATAAATCAAACAAATCCTGCACAACTAAAAGAACTCTTTTACTCCATATCCTCCAGATCCTTACAGTGGTTTTACTTCAAGGTTCAAATCTATGCCATAATTACAGTAAACCTTTCTTGAATGAACAGAAGGACCTCTGATAAACAGCAAAGGCAGTAAACTAAAGAATTCCTTTGACACAGACCATACTCATAATATTTTCAGGAGAAAATTACTAGTAAGATGTATCAAGCTCCAACCATCTAAGAAAGCAATCTGCAATTTGGTTTCTTACTTCAAAGCATGGGTAAGTGCCCGAGCTTAAATCCAAAATCTGATGAGCCATCCCTTCCTAGGAATAGGAAATTAAAGCATAACACTATTTCCTCAAAATATTTATAATCTACATGGTGAAAGTAGATAGCACTTTTCAAAGTATCTTTTCACCAGAAATCACAAGCTAGCTCTGTCTGCCAGAACAGCCTATATATTCCCTTAAAAGTTTCTCTGCTGCAGTCAATACAAAGTTTCTCCTTCAAAATTCTTCTGTGAATTGAGAAGAACCTGTCCTGAGCCTTTTCTTCCACTTTAATACTTATTTCCTTTTCTCCCGTTCCTCTTGGATATACTTTATTTTGTTTCCACTCCTGGCAGCTGTTCCTCCCAGTAACTGCCCTGGCACTTGGACTCTGTTGGCCACTCAAAAGCATCACAATCTAGGCAGTCTAGGCTTGCTTGGATGGAACAGGCTCAAGTATTCTCTGTGTCTTTGGCATCTTTGGTACATGTCCAGACCACTCACTAGCTCTCTATCAGTCACTTTTTCATGCAGTTTACCATAGCCCAATTTCTGTTCCAAATCGACCAACACTAAGTTTCCCCAAAACAGGCTGTTTTCTACATCTGTGCTTCAGGACACTCCAATTTCCAGCTCGTTTTTTTCAGGGAGCACATGGTTACAGAAGCAAACTGATCCTTAACTCTGTGTACAACATATCACTTATAAATCTCTATTTTAGCAACCACAAGCAGTTTGCAGATTTAGCTTTTTAAAGTCTCTTAATTTCTAAATGCATTCATGTGTGCACCAACCTGATTCTCTGAAGAGTCTAAAAGACCAAGATTAAAGTCCTCTGAGTACACAACTATCCCTATTCTACACAGAGCTGCTTTCTGAAGCAGAAGGCACACCAAGCATTAGCTTTTCCTCACTTCTCAGTGCGCTTGTTTTCACCATCCCAAATGCAGCTGGCAAAAGACCTGTAAATCCAGATTTCTTTTCATGGTACCACTCATCAAAGCCTTTAAGTTCCTTCACCTGCCAGCTGAGCCATTACTTGTTTACCTGGCAGAATGCTTAGAGTTTTGGTCTGGCCACTACTTCTGCCATAAATCACATTAGATTTGTGGAACTCTTCATAGAAGTAATGCTGAAGCGACCTCATCCTTTGCATCATAAAGCTGGCATTTCTCAGAGTGCATTTTCTCAATTATTGTACACTTGGTGAGAATTAAAGAGTATTCACAAAGTAAATTGAGTTTGCTAATTTATCAGTAAATACTGATGTTTATTTATACTTTAGGACTACCTCCTTGTAAAAGCCATCTGCAGAAACAGACAGAAAGCAGCAGGAATCAATTTGGGGTTTTTTGGTTAGTAACAAACATTCAGAGGAAAACCACAATGGTACGTTTTTTGAAAGCATCCATGCCATGGTTTGAGCTGTGGCAGTGTCATGCTATCCATGTTCTTGTTGTTTAGAAGAAAGAAAAACACCATGTATAAACAAACAGCCCACATAAACAAGACTGATTTTCCCTGGAAAAACTCTCTGGAGTTTTATGATGCCAGTGAGTGAAATTCAGGTCTGCAAGTAAATTTCCATTAAAGTCATCAGCATTAGGAGATAGTCCTCCTGCACTTCAGAAATGTGTTCCTTCTATATAGATAAGAGCCCCTTGAGGTTATTTTAGTGGTGAAAATAGGATCTACTGCTCTTTTAATTCACCAAAGAATATCTGAGAAAGAACTGAATTCTATTTCACTCTGGTAACCACCAACAGAATTTCCTACTAAAATTCTGTCACATACATCTGAAAACACCAGGATTAAACAGATGCTTTAAAGACTAAGTACTGATGACCTGCATTTTTGAGTAGGAAATGTTATTCTGTTAAAAATAGCACCAAAATGCAAATATTTAAGCCTATTTTTAGGACTCACACCCACTTTTAGTATTTTTGTTTTAGGTGTATGAGAATACAGCATAATTGAGGCTATACTTTGATTAGCAAGTTATGCAGCACACTTAGAGCAAGCCTGAATAGCAAAATAGATGTAGGTGCAAATTAAAATGTCATGCTTACTGGTGTTAGTGGAGGGAAGGAGAAATGCTTTATACTGCCCCTGCCCTGCACTGAATGACCAACAGCAGTTCAAGCACGATAAACACATGGTCCTGTAGCCTGCCTTTTGTTTTAGTTTAACCTAAGAGGAACCCAGTTTGTGATCTCCCAGACTATTTGACAACACAAACCAACAAAAGGCAGGGAAGGCAGATGAAGAGATTCCTGTCACAGGACATCCCCTCTCAGGTGTTATATATATATTAACATAGATATGTACCCTGTGATGATCAGCAGAAATACTTGAGGGAGAAATCATTTAAGAAAACCATGGAAGAATACTAGGGAAGAAAAGGATAGAGATACAGCATGTTTTCCATTAGGGTTTTATCCTTAAAAGCTCTCCTTGATTTAATAACTTAGTAGCTTTTCAGGAATATTACAAAGCCTGCTAACTGTGGAATGACCATTTAGGAAGAGAAAAAAAGCCAAAATGTCCATTTAGTACTAAAGCACTTGAAGGAAATTTAAATGGGCCAGTGATAGAAAAAGTAAAATTGGAATAAAAAGTTTCATTTCTCAGACATTTTTTTTCTTTGAAAGAAATTGTCTGTAGCAGTAGGACACAGATATTTTCAAATACAGAAATAAATACACTAAGGAGGACTAAGTGAACTTCATATCTCTATATGGTTCTAGATTGTCTCAATCAGAATGAGATACAGATTCTGCTTTTCATTTCAGGAGTGCACCATCACTAAAGCATCAATTAGATATCAGGTGTGCAAAATCCTGCATTTCAAGGTTAAGTGTGTGTGTACAAAATCAAAGTCACAGGTGCAGGGGTCATTTGTTAACTGATCCTTGATATTTAGACAGAGGAGAAATATGGAACAGTCTCGTTATTTCATTATATCCAGGAATTCTGAGTACTTGCATGTGGCTCAAATTAATATGGTTTTCTTGGAAGCCAGTTCTCTTTAAAAAAGGTTAAGTTTCTCTTAAGCATCTCTCCAGACTGGCCAGTTTCAGACCACGGGGATGTACTTCCTTCCTTCAGGTTTTGGAGAGTTATTAGTTCTACCTAGATTTCTCTGCACAGTTCTGGCAGGATCCTCTGCCATGCCCACAGTTTTATTTCTGAAGGCTGACAACACAGCCAGCCCTACCCATTTTTTCTTTTCAGCTGCAAACATCCTATCTCTGTCCCAAACACACCTCCAAACCCAGCAGGGCGAGACACTCTCCCACAGAGCTGTCTAAGAAGCTACAGTACCACATGGAAAGACAGTTGGATTTACTGGCATTGTTTCTAACTTTAAATATTTTGTCAGCTCTGGATTTGTGGTCTAAATTTGCTTATGTGACTGCAGAACAAACGATAGCTATAAAAGCTACTGTGCTCATGTTATCCTAGCACAGATCAGTGCTGCAACAGGAGTATCAGCATGTGTGTTATCACTGGCACCTCCTGAAGAGGCAAGTTTTCAAAGTTCACCTCTTGCCTACTGGAGAAGGCCAGGATGCCCAGACTAACACTCCTTGCTGGTGGTAAATGTCACCATGGTATTGCATTACCACATCTAGTTTTAAAAAGTCTGACATTTACAAGATAGAAGCTTGGAAATCTCCTCCCAACCACACCACAAATGCAGTACTGAGTGGCAAGGAGAAACCACTGTCTAGCAATTCAGACCACCTTCCTTCAGCACTTTTGGTTTTTCCAAGAGCATTTTCCCTGCAAATAGTGACTCTGCTCAAAACCTGTTACCTTAAAAGCATTGACATGGTCACCTTCTCAGCCTTGAGAAGCACAGCTGATGGCCTGTGCTGAATCAGAGAATTCAGGATGGATGTAATACATTACAGCAACACTTGTTCTGAGCCCAACACATGGCTCTGAGCCCAAAGTTATAAGCCTACCAGAAAGGTCAGGCACCAATTTCCTGCTGCTCCTAGAGCAATGTAAAGCAGCTTACTTTCTGGGGCTGGGATCTAGGGCACTGGCACAAAGGGTCACTGACTCCAGGACTGGCTGGAAACATGCAAGGAGGTATTTCTTGGCCTGTCCTTGCAGAAGCCTTCTATGTGGAACTGGGATCCTGGAGCAAACTCCACAGTAGCCTTCTACATGGTGCCTCTGTCAGATGTTGCTCTTCAGCCCTTTGAGGGCTCTACCTTCATTTTTTAGCTGGTTGAATTCCTCATTGCTTGCCAGCATCCTCTTTCAACAGCCATCATGAGATTAATGACTTCCAGGTCAACAGCAGATATATTTGATGGCATTAAAATCTCAATTCTTGCACAGTTCAAAGACTTTCAGATCTTTGGGGGTCCCAAAGTTGCAGGTTTCTGAATTTCATGGGGTAAAACAGGCAAATATAGACTTGGCAGCAGGTGGTGAACAAAGTAGAGAAGGCATTATACAAAGTGGAAAGAGAAATAGGAATTCAGGAAGTGAAGACAGAAAGAGAAAGATGGGCAGTTACAGAAGGAAAAGGATTTGAATTCCAAATAGGTACAGATGAATGAGGAAGGTTTCTTCAGGATGCTGTGAGAGCCATCAGCATTTGAGATCCTTATCTTGACCTTTCTGTATTTAGTCTTCCAAGATAACCTCATGGTGGCAAACCCCAAATTGAAGGATAGAGCCTAACAAACTCCAACACTGGAGCATATTTGGACCTGAACTTCCAGGTCAGATCCCTCCTAGAGGAATCTAGTTGTTTCTAGATCCCTTTGAGAATTGAATACATAGTAATGCAGTAAATTGGGACAATCAAGGGCTTCACTTTAAAACCATACTCTTGTTTAAAATCCAATTGCTAGTACAGACACAGTTTTAGTCTTCCCATTACTGTTCTAAACCTTGGCCAGTTGTTTTCCATCTTCTGTTTTTACTTACAAATGGGTAATTATTTTCTTGTACTTAGATCTAGAAAACCCAGTATTTGACATTTACAAATGTTTTTATCCACCACTAAATGAACTACACCAACTGCCCAGCCAGGAAATTTCCCCATCACCACAGGTGTCTAAATGCTTGTTTAACCTCATAGTCTAAGGATTAAATAGACACATAATCTGATGTAAAAATCATAGTTTCTATTGGAAATTGCTAAAGCCTAAAACTAAGGATTACACTCCCTTTGTACCAGTCATTGGATAAATAGGGTATCCATTTCTTGGAGTTCTCATGCTTTCAGAATAAATAAAATGCCTGCAATTGCTTGGGGGGGGGGTGGGTGGAACAAGTTACTTTTTCACTTTATTCTTGGATTCGGGGTTGAAGAGAATGTGTTAGGCAGTGTAAGTAAACTTACATATTTTAGACACAAATTAAGATTACTTCGCCTTTGGTGGGAAAAAAAGCATCTTGAAGTTTCATGATAAAACAATTAAAATCAATCACTAAATCCGAAGGACTGTGAAGTCTAAGGTACATCCTCAGTTTTGTGGTGTTGAGCAAGGAAGGGTCACATGCAATGTTTGACCTACATAGTCGTACAGAAATGCTCTAAAGCTTTCCAAGGGCATGGGGTTCTGGAAAAAGAGCAAAGAAGGACCATCCCCATAGAATTTACCTGCCAAGTACAAATCTTCCCAAAACTACATTATTGGCTATAGCTCTTGTGCACAGCACACCTGAGAAAACCTTTAATTGCAAAGTGCTACTGATCTTCTTGTGGATTTAGGAGCCTCTGGAAAATGAAAACAGCGAGTTGCAATTCAGCAGCTAATAAGAACATACACAGACACAGAAAAATCATTCTCTTAACAAAGCTGAAAAGCTCACATAAATTTCAGTGTCCTTGAGATACTGTAACTGCACCCGAGGTCAGTTCCAACTGATGTTGGTCCCACAGGGGGTTTTTTAACTGCTGTTCACTAAGCTGTAGTCATTCCTACTTTTCATGTCAATAAATCATGGTATTCATACAATCAGCTAGAACTCGCTGTGGCCTGGTATACCCTGCTCATCATTATATGGGGGTCTAATGTAATTTACATAACCAGCACAGTACAGGCCAAAATATCCTAAGTGAGTCTTGAATTATTATTTTGTCCAGAATTTAGACTCATGTTCACTCAAATTTGGTAAGATAATTTTTGATAGAATCTACTTCTAGCTACAATTAGATTCGAACCGGTATTTTCCAAGTTCTGTTGCAAGCCAAGGAGAGATTGACTGTGGTTCTAATCCCTTTTCCCAACAGCTCACTTTAAATAATACACCTTCTCCATTGGCCTAAGCAAGTCCCAGGAATCTGAAGGAAAATTAGAGAATCAATCAAATTAACCTTTTGGCCCTCCTGCACTCTCTCATTTGCTTACCCACTCTTAATTTGGGATGTATATATTTCTTTGCAAATACATTGCTTCCAGCACTGCCTGGGATTTTATTACTGCTACTGTAATGTGCCCAGTCATCTGCATCATGTTCTTAATTGTTTGTCTTTCCTGTTGAATAACTGTTAAAGGGAAAATTCAGATTTTCTGTTCATACTTAGGAAGACTCTATCTGCCAAAATCCAGTTCTTTATCTTAAGCTGCTGCATTTTTACTAAGCTCCTTCTGCAAAAAATGTTTAGAACACCACAAAGGAAAAGGTATGTGATTGTAAGAGAAGCATGCACCCACAAAGACAAGCCTGTATCATTTACAAATATCAGAATGGTGTTGTTTCTTCCGGTGATTACCACAAAGTCTGGTTTATTCTACAGTCTTCTAAACTTTGGGTGTCAAATGCCACATATTTTTACCATTTTTCCCTAGCAATGGTCTCTGTCAAAAAATTAAATTAATTTTTTAAAAAATAAAAATAAGAGATAAGGGAATAAAAAGCCCTACAAGACACTTGTAGTTTTTGAAACACTGCATCTATTTAATATTAGAGTTATTTCAAATACTGTGAGCCATCTGGAACAGTATGGCTCTGTCTTGACTGCCAGAAATGGGTTTCTTTTGTTTATTCACTAGTAGAGACAGTTTCTAGTCTACAGAGAGTCTTAGTCTTATCACTAAACAAACCAGATAGTCAGTCATGAACAAATGAGTACAGTGAACCCTGTCCTTAAATGCCCCACAGCAGCAGCCTGCCTCCCTTGGGATTTCACAGTAGGTGGTTCATCAGGTAGGCAAGGCCTGAAAACACATTTTTGGTGCTGGTAGAAATGGGTCTTCCTCTAGGGAAATCCTTTCTTTTTGCAAATGCAAACCCCAGTACTTGAGAACTGGGAGTTTTGAAAGAATTTTCTGGAGAAAATATAGACCTGAAAATATAGACCCTATGTAGAAGGAAAAGGATATCTCAATGCAGATGTACTTCAATATAAAAATGGGTGATGCAACCAAGGTCTTTTGTCTCTGCTCTCAAGAGACAGCTAAAACTTTATGTTAACATAATATGGTGCAAATATCTTTTGTGTATGTGGTACGGGTGTAACATCTCTGTTACTGAAATTTAAAAGAAATTAAAGAGTTCTTAAACCCCAGAGCTTGTAAACTTCTCACTTATGACATTATTTGGAAGCAAGTATAGAAGGAAATTCTCTTTCAAAAGGAAAACAAAAACCAAACACACCTCACCTCAAAACTATTCACCCCAGAAGTTTGGCAGAACTCTTGTGGTACCATTGGCCAGACACAAAATGGAGCAGCCTTGTTTTACAAAGCCAGTTGACATCTGTTTACCTAAGACAAGGCTGTCCTGCCCTGATGTGTTCTCTTGCTCTCAGCAGCATCCTCAAGACCTGATCTGATAACTCCAGAGCTCAGAGGAAATGTCTCACACCAGAACTGTAATTGTGCCATTTTGAAGCAGATGTATGTTCTTATCATTGTTTGCTTGTAAAGCAACAAAGTAATTTACTCTTGCCTAATCAATCTCAGCTGTTAAGAGTAAACACATTTGCTTCGACATGGTCTTTATTGTTAAGCTACTTTACTGCCTTTTTCTCTCTTTCACCTCCTTTAAAGATATAGAAATATTGCTTTACTTTCACACTTTTTTCTTTTCTTCCAGTAATATCCATGCAATAAACTTTTGCACATTTATTTCCTTTTCTCTCTAACCCTCACAACTTTGTACACAGAAGCTTAATAAATTACAAAATAGGAGAAAATTGTGATATTGTATAGAACTTGAAACTTGCATCTACAAGATAGAAAAGAAGGAGCCAATGGATTTCTGCCCCAAGCCAGCTATATGGTAACAGCTACATCCTAATCAGCAGGGGTTTTTTGCCATTAGACTGGTAGAGGTTAAACCCTGCAGCTCTCAGCTACAGTTTCTCCCTTGCAGGTGAACTACTATATGCCCAATTCAAACACCACCTACAAAATGAGGTAGTATCAGCATCTCACTTATTTTCAAATACAATTTTTGATCCTTTTTTCAACCTCTTCTGGCCATGGCATTTAAGGCACTTATTTTTGCCAATTAAATTCTTGAAGTATTTGGGAAATTCGCCTTAAAAGCATTTGGGAAAAGTGTGCATCTACAAAAACCAAACCAAACAACTTCTTTGTACCAAACTGTGAGCAGTTGAGCACTAGGGCAGGAATGCCACTAAGAGGCAGATGTGCCCTCTCTGCTGTCACCCCCCTCCCTCTACAAACTACTTCTAGTTTATTGACTTCTAGGGCCCACTAAAAGGCCCATTTGTTCTCCCTAGCTGGGAGAAGAGTAAGAAGACCCTGGTGAGAGATTATAAAATTGGCTCCATGCTCACTTCCAAGAGCAGTGATTTGGATGTCAATAATAGGAAAGGTGAGGGAGAAGACTCTCCAGAGAAGCCTGTGTGTAAAACTATTCCCCAGGTGCATCAGAAACAGAGCTGGACACTTAATTTCTAAACATTTAGTAAGAAAGAAAGAAAGAAATCCATTCTGGTGTCTAAATTTAAAAGTTCCCTTATTTTCAGAGGTGCACAGCACACATAAATTGCACTTGCCCACCAGTCACTTGTACAGAAAATCCCATTTTCTCAACTTCTTGGATTTGACCAGGCAGGAAGATAAAACAGGCAGTCTAACACACAATTTGGAACCATGGGCAAATTAACACATAGGATCATGACACCTTCATGAATTACAAAAGAAAATAAGCATAAAATAGGTTTTTTAAAGCAACAGCATTAAGAACCTGTGTGAAGTGAAAATGCAATGAAAGAAAGGAATGCAATTAACCGTGAAATAAATTTTGAGTTTGAAAACAAAGATTTTTGGAAGCTGAATTGTATAGATTAAATTTTTTTTCTAGTCCTTGGGACTAGTAATTTTAAATATGCTTATTTGCTGGTATATACTTGACAAAATCCTGCACATACTATGGTCTAAAGAAAGAAGAGAATAAAAGATAATTGCCACTTACTTTCATCCCAGATCAATAAAGACCTTCCCTCAAGGTGGCACATCAATGAGAGCCTGTTATAAAAGGTGTGGCACTACAACAGCAAGAACGCTTGTTCTGCATGAACGAATGTCTGCAACAATTTGCAAAGTGAGCTGTGTGGCCTTATTTTCCACATCTAAATTAAAAATTGCAGTGGAAGGGTTTTTTTCAGTTAAATCTGAATAAAAAAGTATCCTATTTAGCAATAATTTGGGCCAGTTTTGGTTTAGAGATAAATCCAGATTCTCTCTCCTGGGTCATCACCAAACAGAAAGGAATTGTGTCACTGGAGAAGAACATGATGTACTGAATAATTAGAAATACTCAGCTGACAGCGCTAAACTACAAGTATAGGTGGTTTATAATGATTAAAGTAGACCAGCAAAATATATTTCCATTATAAACTAAACCTTTCCAAAGGGACAAAACCATGATGATAAAGAGGCCAATGTGGAATTAATCAGAGCTACAATGGCAATGCTAACATTTATCTTCAAGAGATGATGGCTGAACTTGTCAAATAACAACCAGCAGAGAGTTCCTTACTGAGGGTAGATAAGTTCCACCTCTACAAACTGAATATTTTATAATCTGCTTATACAGCAGCTCATCCGTACAGCTGTCCCTTCATTTTAAATCCACCTGCTGTTTTAGCTGTGCAATAAAGTGCTGAATTTGGTCTTCAGGATCAAGAAGGGTGAAAAACACACAAGCCCCTGCTCTTCTGAAACTAAAGGTAAAGCAAACTGTTTGCTTTTCTTTTAACTAAATGCTCTTCTTTTGTACCCTACTTCAGAAACTTTGTGGCAGAAAAAGAGAGAGGCAAATTATTTGTAGTAGACACATGATGCAATGCACTGCACGATGTAATTGTATTACAGATATGATGCTGAAACCCTTCCCTCAAGCTGGCAAACATCTCCATGCTAACAAACCCCACTGCTATCCAGCTGGGCAGAAAGGTCAGGCTAAGAACATCCTATTGTAGGATCTATTGTTTTCCTGTGAACTGTGCCTTGTCTATCAAATTAGTCACTTAAAGAAATGAAACAGTTACTTGGTTAAATGACTATTTCCCCTGGCTATTAGACAAAATGTATTACATCTCCAGGCATATGATCAAATGACTGAGAGTTTGACCTAAATTTACTTACTGTGCCAAACAGCCATAGGAAAAAAAAAAAAAAGAGAGAATTACGCCTCACTGCCTACTGTCAGCCACAAAGAATATCTATCAGTCTGTAACTGCAGATGAAATGCAGTTTTGTAGTTTTCTGTGCCAGCTTTTTGGAGCAATTGCAGGTCAGGTGACAAAAGAGAGTTTAGGGCTTTTTCTTATTGTTTGGTGTTTTTCTTCCTGGAAGCTTTATGCAAACTGTTTTTGCACTTTAGGGACCCTAAAATGGTATGGTTTAGAGGTCCTTTGACTAAGCTTTTGTGGAATTTCCACTTGAGACAGATGCAAGATGAATCCTTACAAAAATACCAATCTCAAAACAGCAGAAGTACAAACAGATCATAGTCTCACACATTTGCTACATCAGACTAAAGACATGTGCACTTTTTAGAATTAAGCTTTCAATGGGAGGAGGGAGCATTCAGAAATTTCACAGACTCCCTTGATTTCCAAAGCACCTGCTCAAAGCTATTAATATGCAGCCATTTGAAAACAGGTTGAGTTCTTTTATCAATATGTCATTTAAAAGAAATCTGGCAAAACATTACATTCACTTAACAAGACTGAATATTTCCAATTGAAATTCAAATGTTTGGGCATCTAACTGTCTTTATATCTTTTATAAATAGATATTCGTATTCTGGTAACAATAGTTTTTCAGTCCATAACACCCTGAACATGTGGCCTATGGCCATTTTGAGAAGCTGCAGGAGATGAGAAAGAGGGCTAAGGGAGTGGTCTACACCAACAAAACAGGACTTGTGTGCAAAGCAGAATGTGTAGGTCAGTGTCTATGCAGTCTCCTTCAGGTCACAGAAGTAATCTGCCATTTTATAGGGAAAAAGAAGGTGAACTAGGGAATAAACACCAGTGTATGGCAAATATGGATGTCACAGCTCAGAGCAGCCCCAAGGACTAATATGAGTAGAGACAGCCTCCACCAAAAGTAGCAGGATCTGGGTCCTGCCTGTAAGATCAAAGGGTCTGGCTCAATTTAATGGAAGTATTTGTACCATGCCATGGTCAAAGCCTGTCTGGAGAAGAGGCCACTGCAGGACTAGAGAGAGGCTTTCTCAGGTGGCACCACCAGCAGAAAGGGGAAAAAAGAACATGAAAAGCAACTTCCTGGTTGCTCATGAACAAGCAGCCCACAGTGACATGCTTGGATAGCTCTGTGCATGTGTGTAAAACTTGTGAGCTTAAGGGACTGTCCTTGCTAATGCCATTTAGAATATTGTCTCTCCCAAGTGTAGCTTTGCTGTTTGGTCTGTTACAACGTTCAAACTGACAAGTTGCATTTAGTGTCATAGGTGGTTTAACTTGACAGAAATGTAACATAAAGTAAGTTTTCTTCATATTCCTCCCTTCATCTCCAGCTTCCTTTTGGCACCTCTCACCAGGCTCAACAAAAAGAGTTTGCTCTTGGTTATTCCTTCAAGCACTTTTCATTCACAAAAGCTGCTATCATAGGACTTTTTTTTAGGTTTTCTTCTTTGTTCTTAGGTGAATATACATTTTCACAAAAACAAATGCCTTTTATCCCAGAAGAACCAAGTATATTCCCAGTCCTAGGCACAGCCCAGCATTATTTCACAAGATCAAGCAACAGGACATTCAACAAGAGGCAGGGTGAGGGGAAGAGACACACATCCTGACACATTGAGAGCATGTTGACAAACTTCTTTAAACATCAAAAGGCTTCCTTCTTTTTGCAATTCATTTAAAGCTTTTGCTCCAAGGCTTTTGAACAAATTCTCCACTGGCAGTCCCTCAAGGATTAGTTTTTGAAAATTACAGCTCACCAAAAAAAGCACTGCTTACAGATAAACCTTTGCTTCTGCAAGTCAAACCAGTGCCCCCACCCACCCCCAATCCACAGCCACATTTTAAAGCCTGTAGAAAATGAGCATTGGAGTCAATGTTTTAAAGTCACTTTGAATAAATATCTGGTGGCTCAAAAATGTCTCAAGCCACCATTTTTTTCCTTTCTCTGGAACCTGATGTGGTGACCACTTCTTTAATGTTTCAGATTACTAAACCTGGATTGCTTGTTGCTGGCACAGTGAAGTTGTCTCCACCTGCCCCAGACCCCACATCCCTCCCTCCTCCCCTCCCCCTAATTCACATCTCTGCTCATCATATACCAAATAAAGAACTGCAGCAGAGACAAGGGAGTTGCAGCTGAGCTGACAGAGACAAACTTCAGGTTATACAAAAGATCTCCTTACAAGCTGTGCCAAGCAGTATTACAAGCAAAGCCAGCAATCTGAACCAGCAGCCCTCTAATTCTCACTGCCTGCACTGTATTCCTACCTTCAGCAAAAAAATCCTTCAGGGCAGCAAGAATAGCAGTAAACCTGTCATTAACAGCCACGGTGCTGTCACATCAGTGACTCTCCTGTGTCAGCTACAGTCTTTAGCTCAGCTGTTTGCCTCTTTGGGGACAACCTGCCCTGGCTGTCAGGAAAGAGAGTGTGTACATTGGTTCCCTCATAAGCTCATACAGAGCACAAATAAATAAAACAGCCCTATTCTTTGGGACACTGTACTGATTTTCAAAAAAAAACAAGCCAAAAGAAGTCTCTGTGAACAGTCGTGTATATGAACCAGCACAGCAGAACTTACATGTAAATATATTGTGTAGAATAAGCCACTGTGACTTGTTTCCTTTCCCTGCACCAGCACTGGGAAAGAGATTGTTTTTGCCCATGCCTGCTATAGAAATGTGTTTCCAAAACACATCACTGAAGTCCTTGAATCACAGCCAAACAATTGGCTGAACCTCTAGAAACCTACCAATCATTACCTTGAGCACTGGCATCCAAAAGCACAAAAAGCACAAAAAAAGACCTCATTTTTCATGTCTGATCAGCCTTTGTGCCATGTCAACCCCAAGTGAAAACAACCACCAAAAACTGGGGAGTATATCTGTTCAACAAGAGTCCCAGGTGCTACCCATTAGCTAACAGCATCTGAAGAGAGAGAAATTTTATAAAAGCAACTTTTCGGTACAGTCAAAGCATTTACACCCCAGTTGAGTTGTTGCAGTGGCAAACACTGATAAAGTAACACATCTTCAGAGAAACTTGCAGCATTAAGACAAGTTTTGAGGCGACCAAAATTCCTGGAGCTTATTAATATCTCTGGCCACCTAAAATACAGTGGCTAAGAGGTATCTCATGGGAGTGAGCTGAGAAATAACAACAGTATCAAAATTTACTTGGTAGTGTAGTTAAGAGGCAGAAGAAATAAGAAGTATAAGCATCTTCAAGTTACAAAGCTCCACAGTACTGAAATCTTCAGGAAATTATTTCATAACATGCATTGGAAAGCTCAATTACCTAAGTACACTCAGAAATCCAAATTAATCTAATAAAATACCTAAACCACTAAATCCTCGTGTAGGTACTCTCATTCAGAATTATGCTGGATTATATGTTGCTCTTGCTGAATTCTTTTTAACAATTAACCTGGAAGAATACACTTCACATCAACTATAAGCCCCATTCTTACAATTATTTGCATAGTAAGCCCAAAAGGAGTGAAGGTGTGACTGAGACAACACCTGCACTGTGTACCTGAATATAAACTCCTGAAAAAAGAACAGATACAGAAAAATGTATATGTGCTCCCCATTAGGCATGTTGGCTTTCATAGCATTATAATACAAATAAGATAAACTAAGCTATATACAAGTTGAGTTTCCACATCCAACAAAGATACCTTTACATATCCAGTGCTGACAAAAAAGAGATATTTTTTTTTACTGTAAGTAAAAAACTAAGCATCAGGATCTCTAAAATAAAGCAACACCACCAGCCACTGGACTTAAATGTGCAATGATGTACATCTTCCCTGGTGATGAATTCACAAAAAAACTTTGCATATCATGTGCAAAGTCATAATCCACAACTAAGGTATGGACTCAGTATGGCTTGTCAAATATTAAAAGTTTTTGAAAGAATCTGAGCTCTGTCTGTTCCTTAAATCAGAACTAATTTCAAATAACTCCTTTAATACAGCTTTAGTAGCCATGAGTTGCACAGAGGAAGCCAGAGAAAGCTCTAGAATGATCTAGGAGCCTTCCTGTTAGCACTATTCCAAGAAACATAAAAATTCTACAAGTCTTCTCACAAGTTCTCTTCATTAGAATTGCTCAGCTTTACTTCATTTTGGTTAAATTTCTGAAAAAGAGTCTTCTCCGTTTTGTATCCCGGTTCTCTGCCAACAGTGTTTGCAGCAACCTCGTCTCTGGTGGTAACACAAAACCAGAACTGCAAGTCTATATATAAATATGCCATAAGATCCCCATATCTGTTGGGAAATATGAGACTCAGCTCAAACATATTTGAAAGAAAGTTTAAAAATCACACATCATTTTTAAACAAGGATTTCAACTCTCATTTTCTTCCTATTTGGTATTGCAAGCTCCTCCAAACTCACAGCATAGCTCCTAGACATCTAACCAATTTATTCTTGAGCTGTCTCACCTATATCCAGATTATTTTTGCTGCCAAGACAGCCTGAGTTTCTGGGATCCTGCTAAAAAGCAAAAGAGTGCCTCTTGCACAATGATTTACTCTGGAATGAACTTGATGGTGCTAGCAGCAGGTGTTGTGGGAGAAATAAAAAGCCTAGGAGATCCCTTGCTGTTCTTTGTGTTCTCAGGGTCTCACTCAAGCATAGGCCTGTGACAGCTTCAGACTCTACAAGCTGAACAATATTCCATGCCATTGGTTTGCTTTACACATATTCCAAGTCTGAGGAAAAACAGTTGTCACAATGGGCAGCTTCAGATAAGTGAGTTTGACAAATTTTCTCACTTCCTTTCATGATTACCCTCAAGACTATGAGTTTTGCTTTGAGTTTTGCTTTAAAAAATCTCTATTTTGAATTCCCTATGGAGAAATTCTCCATTTTTATTCCTTTAAGAAAAAGTAGTTCCAATGAAGAATTTACTTAGCATTTCTTTCTTGTGGAAAGTAGTCAATGGATGTCTGAAAAACAATTATTTGAGGATGTGCAAGAAGGTCTTGTCTGTTTTGGTAGGTGAAAGTAAAGAACCAAACCCTGAGCTTAAAGACATTCTTTCTTTCTTTAAAGACATTCACCACACCAAAGTTCTGCATCTGGTATTCCTCAGCAACTAAATGAAAATCAGCTTTTTTAAATGCAAACAGTACAGTAAAGATTACCTTGTTACCTACTTCCAGAAACAGTCAGCTGCTTTCCTACAGTGTTAAACGGTTTTGAAAGTTGACAAGACTGAGGTTCTACCAATTACATTAGAAACATGACTAGCAACTAAGACAAAATTATCAAAGGATGGCAGTAAATGGTTTCATTTTAATTGTGAGGCATGCGTCTGTAATCTTTTAGAGCAAGCTCTTTCTTTAGTAGGGAAAAAATTCAGATGATTGCTTGTAATTGCACACCAAGTTTTGGTCTCTTTTGGTACAACCTGGATTGCCTAAAATGCTTTCTTTTATTTGTCTGTCAACAGCTTCCCACTGCTTTTATTTTCAGTCTCTTGGTTTTCATTTTGCATAGCTTGATATGAAAAAAGAAAAGAAAAATACAGTTTATATTGATCCAAGATGTTCACATCTGTATCATGGGACTAATAGGATTATGCCAACATGGAAAATATGTAGAAAACATGCAAACAGAAGAAATACTTTCTGATACCAAGCAAAAAATATGAAAGCTGACACATAAGGTTTTGTGATGTAAAGTATTTTACAATGTCATTTGCAGACTATTCATGATGATAAGCAATGGCAGGGACATTAACTTTATTTGAATATATAAATCTTGGATAAAAAGAAACCTAAAAGCCATGTGCATTCATCTGTAATGTGTAATTTCACAGACTTGCATATTTGCTAACTGTCTATCAAAAAATTCAGAGTCAATTTTATGAAAAGAAACAAACTGATAGATCTGGAGGCCAAAGAATGGGGAGCATACAGACACAGAATAGACACAGCAGGAACAGAATCAGTACAGGCTCTCAGGTATTTGACTGGGCCTGGAGAAAACCCTCATGTATATAATTATAATCTTGATTCTCATACATCTGTATTGATTTTGTGTCCTGTCAGGAAATGGAGCAAGTCTGCCCTGTTATCTATTTCTATGTGATGGAAACATGTTACACCTCATGTAATGATATTAATGTGCACCAAACAGCATCTGGCTTAGGTCTACTTAAAGTACTGATCCAGTGCACACCATCCTTAAAATTCTCCTGCTAATATTTGAAATAGTGAAGCAAATGGTACAGCTGTTATTTCCCTCAACTCCTTTCAATCAAGACAAGTCACTACAAATTATCATTGGAATTCTTACTGAGAAAAACTGTTTCTTGGAGGCACTCACCACTTAAGAGAAGCTGGGAAAATTTGGGTTTAGAGATGAAAGGAATGGAGAGCTGACAGCCAGGAGATGGGATTGGCTGGAAGCAGCAGCTCATGCTACTCTCCAGCAATTGTAAAGAGGATTTCACAGGAGTGCTCCCTATAAGTCACATGCTATCAAGAAGCTAGAATGGATATAATCCTATGAATCATGTATGGATGAAATATCCTGGAGCCTGTTATCTCTCCATCCAATGAGAATCACTGCATCCAACTGCTGAAGTAAACTTAATACAGGTCCACAGCACAGCATCCCTTTCTGAAGGGGCAACAAAGGGAAACTGGATTTCAAATTAGGTTCTGCACTATCATTTTTTGCTCACAGTTAGTCTTCAGAAACAGAAGCCTTAGCATTGACTGACATAATCAACTTCTAGTCAGGTTTTCCTACTGCAAGATAAATTAGGTTGTTTCTATATTCTCCTCCCACACAAAGCTGCATATATCCTTTTTGCTGGATGAAGAAATTGGAATTGGCTAACATTAGGCTCTTACATGACAATTAAGTTCAGCAGTGTTAAGAATGCCTTCATTCAGTTATTCATATTACTGAGATTGGGTTTTCTGTAGCATAATTGTTGCTATTTCAGATACACTATAACCAAAAAAAAAAAAAA
>VXBI01008971.1:379985-444733 GCA_013397375.1 Toxostoma redivivum
AAAAAAAAAAGGAAATGTTTTCTATTCCTTCTTTATTCTTAAAAATCCTACTGAAGCAAAATTTCAGTGAAAGATGAATGCAAGACAGGGGGAGATAAGTTCCTAAGAAACAGCAAAATTTGAGTGTTAATTATCAGCATGAATTGAGACAAAGTTCCTCCTTAGGATGTTTCTATCCTGAGGTTCCAGTGTTAAAGGGAAGAACTTGCTTTTCCCTCTTATCTTACATACTACACTAATTAATTTACTTTACACAAATCGAGAGGTGTTATTTCCCTGGCTTTCCCTCTCCCTATTGTACATTTCCTTGTCCTGATTTTAATTCAGAGCTACATGCTGTGGGAAGCATTTGGAAGGGCTTAGAGTTACAGAGGGTTGTTGGTTTTTTTGTGATTTGGGACTGATTCAGTAGCACAGTTCAATTAAAATTCTTTGAGTATTTATTTAAAAAGTGGAAAATGCTCAAGACAAATAAGGAAGAAGCTTTCCAAAGCAACAGGCAAGGAGAAATACCTGTGCGACACTTAGAAAAAGAAAAGCTATTTTCCTTCACCTTATGAAAAGAATGAAAGCACACAATTTTCACATCACAAGCATATCCTGATGGATGTTATAGCTTCCAGTGTATGCAAAGCAATGTATTTTAAAGGTGATCTACAATTTTTAAAAAGACCAGAACAAAAAACCCAAAACCAAAAGACCGAACAACAAACAAGCCCAAAATAGTTTTAATAATTTTGAGCTTCCCTATATTATAAAGGAATTATAAAGGAATGAAGAATTATTTTGTATGACTGCACTAAAAATAGTTCTCTGATCTTCACTACCTTATAACTTTTTATAGCAAAGCTTTCCAAAGAAATGATCCTTCACTCTCTTGCTCTCTATCTCTCTTTCTCACCAGTAATTTCAGAATCAATAAAATAATTTCCTCAAAGACAGTGATTTTCATCAAGCATTATAATATTAGGTAGTTAAGCTGAGAAGAGAGAGTCTCAACACTTCAACAGGGAGAAAGGCTTTAACTTTTCTTCCAGTCTTTCTAGACAGGCAAAAATGCCCACAGAGCAGCAGGGTTGAAATCATCCTATCTGCAAAAAGGCATAAGCTGGACCTCAGATCTTTCCAGACAACAAAAACTCCAGCTACTCAGGCATATCTGTAAGAAACCAGGGTCTGTTTGCTCTGCTGTTGGTGGAGTGACTTGACTGAGAACTGCTTTCACAGTTTTTATAAAGGCAGTTCAATTAACTTATGTACCTGAGTAGATGATCCAGTCATCTGTTTTAGTTAATCTAACTACCTTTTATTCCTCAGCATTTGTCTGTGCTTTGAAGACACAGGCAGCATTCATGACATCTGCAAGACAACTTGAGATGAACAAATTCCTCTGATGGAAAACATTCTCCAAACCATCCATGAATCACAACATAAGAGTTTATGTATGCAAAACCCTTGTAATTACATCACAGTCATTTCTCCCTTGGCCTGTTATTTTAACACCATTGTTGGTAAATCTAAACTAATGTGAAACATTTTAAAAACAGAAATTAAAATCTACAATAGTCAAAGTATCTTCTTGTCAACCAAACTGTTCTAGTTTTGGCAGTCAGTGAAGCTTGGGTGAGCCCTCACCTGTGAATCATTTGCCCATCTTGTACACTTTGTTATTAAAATTGTTGCTGTTACTGTTTGTTTCTTATTTCATTGCTGTTTTCAGTAAATTGCTCTTATCTCAACTATTCTTATTTCAGTGATCTTTGCTTTTCCTGCCTCCAATTCTCCTCTCCATTCCACCTCAGGGGGAGAAAAACAGGGAGTGAGTGAGGAACATTTGGTTAGGAGTGTTTCAATGGGAGCACTAAATTGGAGAATACCATTCATAAACCACAACAGCCTTATTTGGTGCCCAATGCAGGCTCAAAGGGCTGAGATAGCAACAGGTCTGACCAGAGCAGGTTGGAAACAAATTTGATCTAAACATTTGTTGTATGAGCTATGGACCTGCTGGTCATAAAGTTGGTTGGTCTGTCCATGTGGTTGTGGTATTGTTTTGTTTGATAACTAAGTTTAACAGTAGAGCTGGAGAAAAATACCACGTGTTGCTGCACAAAAGGCAGTGTGATTCCATAAACAGCAATACCCAGCACTGGGAGTTTTGTCAGTGTGCAGAATGCAGAACTGGAGTTATTCTTTGGGTAAATAATTCATGCTACAGACTGCTTTAGGGAACTGCATGCAGCTCATTTCCCCCATAACTGAGAGGACAGTTTAGCAAATGAATTAAAGCTTTCCATCCTGATGTGCAGTTGTGCAAGAGAACAACAATGAATTCATAATTAGGTGGATAGGTTTTCTCTCACTCCTCCCTGCTCCATATACAAGCAAGACTAAGCCATTTGTTGAGCTTCATTTGGTTTTAGAACAGCTTTGATGATTCAAGTAATACTCAACTCAAATTAGCCCCACAGTCTCTTATCCAGCTTTGTTGAACTAAAACTTGAACATAGTATTATTAGCAAACAGCAGTAATAATCAGTCTGCTAAACACCACTTCTTTTATCAAACACCAGAAAGGTTCTCCTGTGATTTACAACTAACTTAATTACAGCTGTGGAAGTCCACTCTTTGTGGGTTTTCCTTATATTTATTTATGTGGATTTTTGAGAAAGTTTATCCTAGAATTAGGCCATGAATTAAAGCCACCCTACCAGATTTGACAAGGAGGAAGCATTCCTCTATAGTATACCTGAAATGTATAACACTTGTAGGCAAAGTACAGAAATACAATTTATCAAAATCTGTGAAAAGAACACAAATGCTGATGACAGTTTAAGGTCATCTGGCCACTTTTTAACTTCCAAGCACTTAATTTTGCAACCCTGTCTGTGCTAGCAGACATACTAAATAATATCAAAGGATTTGTGAAGACTTTGGGAAACCAAGTTACCTCAATAAGCAATGTGAATGCCATGTCCTACAGATTTCTCATGCCTTTCTTTCATTGTATTAACATTAACATATTAAAGTGTTTGTTCTCCAGTCATGGATGTGCACCTGTAACTTCATGTTCCCTTTGGGAGACCATTTGGGAAAGAGAGTTAACAATGTACAGCTATGGGACATTCTCTCTTGAAATAACAATTGTTATTGTCACGCTCACTAGAAGGATATTAATTGACAAAGCCCAGCATAAATTTTGGAATCCCAAAGGGAAGAACTGGAAAGACAGACGAGACTCTACACTGGCCATGGATATTTGGGCATTTAATTGCTTTAGGAATTGTTTCAACTAATGGAAGACAGAATTTACCCAGTAAATTGATTAAATCTTTTCTACTCTTTTTCTGCATGCTACTATTGCATTTCCTTTGTGCCAGGCTAAGCAATTGCAGGTAGAAGGCACCTCAGCATTACCCTTACTATATGTAACGAGGAAGAAAATGTAGAAAACTTCAATTGAATTGCAGGAAACACCTACAATCTCTAAAAAGCATCTGGAAAAGATATGGAAGTAAGAAGTCTAAGTGTGCCTGACACAAGCCCTGATGCCATTCCTATATCAAATCCTATTAAAATGAAGCCATGCCCTCAGCACCTTGATACTGTGATAGGTGCATATAATTTGACACACATTTCCCAGAAGTACTCTCTCATTGCTTCATTTTTTTCCACTCTCCTGACCCCAAAAAACCCAACTCTCACAGATAAACCGGATTTTACACTCCATTCCTCAAATCACCAGTGGTGAGCCTCAAAACACACACATATCTGACACACAACTTGTCCTATGTAACAGATTTATGTGTTCCTGATTTTGGAATCCTTCATGCTCTTCCATTTTGCCATTTAAAGACAGACAAACTAAACAACATATGTTACTCTGGAGTATCTACCTGAAATTCCCATGGCTGCTAATGGCTTAGGATCATAGATGTGAATATTTAACAAGGCTGACATTTTGATAACCCCGGCTTTCTAGGGATTAATTCTGTATATTTTTCCTTATTTTACAGCAATGAACCACAACACAAGAATTGATTGTTTTGTTTAAACACACAGAATTCTAGGAGCTACTTCTTTTGAACTCTCTCTCACACAGAAAGGAGTCTTCAGCAGAGTGCAGACTAAACACCAGCCTGGATTATATGATATGATACCATGATTTCACAGCACTGTATCACAGAACAGAATGTCCTATTCCAAAATATATTTTTTTCTCCAGTGATACCAAGCTTTCCTGAGGGAGGTAGTGAACCACATGCCTTCTGAATCTACATGTCTGCTAATTGTTGTCTTCAGTCAAGGCATTCTCTGCAGTTCCAAGAATGGAAACAAATCTGCAAAGATTTAGACACCACAGAGACACCCAATTTTCACTATTCTGATTTCCTAGTGCTTCAGATTTTGTTTTGTATATTTCATAATCTCTCTTCCTTCCCACTGGCTTGTAGGATTTTGTCGTGGTTTAGGAAGGAATTCTCCAATTTAGTACTCCCTGGACAGAAGCAGGACAGATTTTAATTTTAGATTCATATGACTTAAGATTACTGCACCTGATAAGAAATATTTTAGGATCTTTTCCTCCTCTCCTCCCATTAAGAAAAGGAAGAAACTCTTACTTTACAGACATTTCCAACTCTGTGCACTTCATGCAAATGTTAGCTGAACTATGGTGCAGAACTGCAATCTGCTACAATGGTGTACAATTTAGTTATACAGTACTAAGATTTTCACTAAAAGCCTCCAATTACCACCTAGTTTCCTACTCAATGGGATTTTGAATTTTATTTTTAAAAGGAAAGAAGCATTTTGTGATATTCCTGCAGAAGTGCTTATATACACATAGTAAGATGAGTCACTTCTGAGAGGATAGTCCCATTTCAATCTCCTCTCAGAGATGGTTCACAGGATTCCTACAGGAATCTTTCTTTCCACTAGCCTAAAGCAAAAGGGAAGCCCTGAAATGAGGTGACTAAAGTTATGTGGTGTGATCATCATGATTTACATTTGCAGAAGTCATGTTTGTCTGAGCCCTATCTTAAAACATCAACATGGGCACAGTCAAGTACTTCAGTGTATAGTAAACTGCTGATGTCAACACAAAAATCAGGCCCAGAGGTGAACATACTCCGTGGCCCTATTTTATGTTCAAAGCTTATAAATCTAAAGCCAAAGAAAAAGATTTTAAAAAGAAATTTAACTTTTCTTTCTGGAGACCAGAACCTTCAGAGTAACTTCACTGTTTTCTGGAACAACAAAACAACAGAAGGGAAAAAAAAATAAACCCACTACCGCTTTTTCTGAAACTACAGTTAGGGCAACACAGCTTGCCACTGTTAGAACTAAATATAAATTAGGCAAAATACATATCCAGTGTGTTGAAGCAACAGCTGAAGTTTGATATTAGCCTGGTTGAATCTCTGCCAGCGCCTTAACATTTGGGTAAGTATTTGAAACTTACTTAGACATCAAATCAAACATGTGTACCATGCAGATTTGCATGCATAACCTTCTTTTCAGCAATGAAATTTTGCCTGAATAGCCTTAGATTTTAGCAATTACTCTCTTTCAGCTTAAAAGAAGGAAAGCTCTAAAAGGCAAAACCACTTTGCTATTCAACTGTATTCAAATAGCATCCAAAGTATTTACACCCTGTAAGAGAGCCCAAAAGCAAATCTGTACTGTCCCAAAGTGATTATTTCAGATTATATTTGCTGCCTATGACCTGCTGTTCCATGTGAATGGCTACATTGAGCCAGACTCACTGTGACAGCAGCCAGTAGCAAATATCTGGATAAAGAAGAGCACAAGAGGAGGGAGAGTGCAAAGCAATACTACATCAACTCATCCCTCAGTTTTTCAGGCACCTTCTGCAACAGAGAAGACATTTTTACCTTCAAAACACCCTCATGAGATTTCATTTGCCTCATCACTTCTGAGCCCAAGTTTACCTAAAAGCATTTGCACTACCTCATGGCAACAAATGCCCCAGCATCATCATCCTGCAACATTTCCAGCCTGCCACTGCCTCAGTATCCTCCAATCCTTGGGCTATAAGGAAGTGTGGTTACATGCTCCTCAGCCACCTTTTCCATGCCACCCAGGATTTTACAGTCTTCTGTCCTGTCCCCTTCGTAGCCTTGTTTTCCTCAGCCCTAAGGAGGCCATGTTAACCAGCTGGGGTTGGTGTGGGAGCCATTCCCCATCTCCAAGTATCCCTTTCTCTGTGCCTGCTGCAGTGTGAGATGAGGAAGTGAATATCAGAAGTGCTCTGAGTTTCAGAGGGGAGGTACAGAGGTGTTTTAGATGGGTATGAGCCCATTAACTCAGGTTGTTTTTTTTTTTCAGTCAGGGTTAGAAATTTGGCAGTCTCAGCCTGGAACTGGCTATTTCTAAATGAACTAGCCCAAAGACAGGAAATATTTCATCAACTTCAAGCAGCATTTTGCAAGTGCTAATTAACTTAGCTTAAATTTTTTAAGAAGCAGTTTGAGCTAAGTAAAACAAACATGTTTCATGCACATTCTTCTGGCCATCTTTTCTCCTAGTTTCCACTCTCTCAGAAAGCTGTCATAAAAGGCTCTCTCCCTGGAGTCGTGCCCTGTTTTAGCTCCACTCATTTTTCCTCCTCCAGACTACAACACACAGAGAAAAAAAATTCTGCAATTCCTCTTCTCTAGCTCTCATGCACCTGGCTTCTGCCCAATAATTTTATAGCAAGGAAAACCCCCACTTAACTCTTTTCTGAGCTTCCAACTTCAAGATTTTTTTCCCATTTCCCACTGTCCTACAGTTGTTTTCAAATCTTGAAAATGAGGAATGGGAGAAGGAAAATAAAACTGAAGGTGGGCAGGAGAGGTATTTATATAGTCAAAGATATCAGGCAATTATTTTTATGACCTCCACAAATCAAAAAATAACTGAAAAAAATTCAAGGTCTGTATCATATGGAGACATTCTGAAGAACATAAATCACTCCCAAGTAGTGTGGAAAAATGGGAATTGTGCCTAAAACAAGATAATGAGGTCAATACTGCCCCTTCCTAGGGTCAGAATTCAGGACTTGAAAAAATTATCCTTATCTATCAGGAGTCAAGATTTTCCTAACCATGTAGTAGAGGCCATAAAATCGCTTCTCAGATTGCACTCCTAACATAGAACTTAGATTAAGGGAAGAATAAATTTCACAGTCAAATTTTCCAGTCAACATTTCATGGCACAAAGAAGGAAGACTGAAGTGCAAAGTGCACAAATCTCCATCAGACATATTCTGAAGGTATGAATTCTACCAGACCAGTAGCTATAAAATTCTAGTAAAAAATATGTAATTGGTTTATAACTTTGTGACCTTAAAACCCACTTATGAATAGGCTTCTGAAATGGTCATCTCATTTCATTAGTAAGGAAATTATTCAGCTGTCTCTCCTCTCCACAGTTCTTAAATTCACCCGACAGTGCTCCACATGAAGACACACACACAGCTGAAACAAACACTGGGCATGTTTTTGATTTCTTCCACAGCAACTAACTGGATAAAAGCAAACCCTAACTGTGTTCATACACTGGAATTCTCTGTTAGAGTTCCTGAAGATCCATTACCAGTTCTCTCATGTGTTTCTTGCCCTTCCACATGTGGCCAGTGAGAAGTGGGGATGTTCCATATTGCATTTACTATTAGCTATACAGACTGGGCACTGAACAGGATGACCAGGAATCTTGCAGGATTTAATTTACAATCTGCATGTTGTAAGCCCCTCAGGACAGGAAACTCTCATGGTTTTATATATCTATAAAACAACATGCATACCTATGACACTGTATAAATAACAGCATCAGATTAAAAACATCTGTAGACACTCTGGCTGATCTATTGTCTTTCTGCCTGCTATCTCTTCATAATTTTTGAAGGCAGACAAGCCATTTCACACAACAGGAATGCTGGTGGTGCTGATGCAGCTACATATAAATCTGTAGCAACATGTTAATAAGAGACCCGATGAATAGAGAAATTAAAAAGTAACAGGCTGCCCTTCAGACATGACCTGACAGGTTTCCACTTGATTTTTGTTTACTTTTGGCCAAGAAAATATAGGAAACATGGATAACTCAAACAAAACAGTTTCCAAAATGTGGTAGGAGGTGGTAAGGACAACATTTCTTTGATTCAGAGCTGAGACTGTTGTGATACAACTTTTCTCTGCCTGCCCAGAAGTGTCAACAAGGATTCATCTATTGTAAATTGCTTCTGTGAAAGCAAAAAGAATGTATGTCCACAACATGGTGATAGTCACAGAAGATATAAAGAGATTCACACACTGTGCAACTACTGAGTCCAGAAATAATGCTAAAAGGGAGGCAGACTGTTATTGATACCAAGCAGGGAAGGGAACAACTACATTTCCGAGAGAGAAGCAAAGAGGAATCCTAAATTTAGAACAAAATTCAGAACTGAAGCCAAGATACTGTCACCACCAGAGCTGCGTGAACATCTCACAGAAAATCCTTCAACAGTTTCAAACTCAGCTCACTTAGGTTTAGAAGAGGGGGGCAAAAAAAATCAATTCCCTTCACGTGAATCATCTCTGTGTCCTTCAAATCACCATGTAGAAATTAAAAATGAAATACTTCCTCCCTGCCCAGATATATGCTTTTCTAAATTGATTACAAGCCTTTCCCTTTGACTCCCTAGTCCAACTTCTGGCAGCTGGTCACACGGTAGGTCTGCTGAATCGGATGAGGCTGCTCTGTTTTTGCAGTACACCTCAGGCTGCTCTCATGAAAGATAAGCATTAATTAAATTGACTCCATCTAATAAGAAACTTCCCTTTTGCAGTGAGGAATTAAGAACAGTTTGAAAGATAGAAGAAAATGTCATAAGTGTGAAACTGTATGACAGATGTTTTCTTCAAAAATGAGATGATCCAAAGATATTCAGTCTGATCGTTTCACATGCAAGTGCTTCCCTCCACCTTTCCATGTTATTTTCTCAGATCTATCCATACTTAATCTCATCCATTTTCCTCTGTCCTAGCAGCAAGTAAGTGATTTACTGATTACACTTCTACAGTTTTATATGGTGTTTCCTATTTGACTTTTAGCACTAATTCTCAAACACTCTGAAGCCTAACAAGAAAAAAATGTTATGGAGCAGAACAATTCTCCCCTAACTATTCCGGGAAAAGAGAGTTGGACACATATGTACAGATAGATGTATGAAGGAGTACATATAAAATCCACATAGTTTCCAAATATAGAATACATGAAGCATGTACACTGGTAATGATTTTTTGTCTTTCATGTCACAAGTCTGGATTCCAGAGATTTTTGCTCTGCAAAGACAACGGGATGCTCAGTTTGATCAGGACATTCACTTAATAAACATCATCCATAAAAACTGAGATTGTCTAAAACTGAAATTAGAGTGTGATCAAACTGTACTCCTGCCTGCTACACAACCAGAGGGTGCCAGGCCAGCTTGCTAGCAAGGGCTTAGCAGGTGTAAGGCACATCTGTTGCAGCTGGCAGCATTTTATATGCTGCTGCTGCATGACTGCAGGTATGCTTAAACCCCTCTTCCTCAACCTCCTCCCTGTGCCCAGGAAGGGACTGACAAGAAGATAAGTCAGAAGCTTAGATAGTTTATTGCTTACTATAAGGGATTTTTATTAAAACACATGAACTGCAACAATAAAGCACCTTAGTGAGTAAGGACAGAATCAGGTTACTACTTGTACCAGCAAAAACAAGAGAGGCTCTGGCATGTTCCTGCTGCTGCGGAAGCAATTGGAAAAGGAAAGCACTAATGAAGGCAATTGAGTAGCTTTGAAAACATCAAAATCCAGGAGAATCCTAAATTCTAATCCCTCAGCACAATACAACATTTCCTGCTACACACAGTGCTCCAGCATTTACCAAAATCAGATTGTGCTTTTTAAATATGGTCCACATTTGGGAATACTATTTATTTGGAAGAAATGCAGACCATTAACTCCTAGCCTACTAATCTCTATGGATCCATCCTAGATGTGCTGTTGGTTTACCCTTATAACTTTTTGTTTCTTTTTCAAGCTCTAGAGAAAAAGAAAGCTCACAATTTAGATTAAATTCTCAAGGATGCCAGAAACAGCTCACAAGGACAGTTCGGCTGTTTCATAACAAAACATTATTTATAAAACACTCAAGTATCTCTTTGGGAGTCAGGAATTTAAATAAATAGATTTTAAATTCTGCCTTTTTTAGGGCTTTAAGATTAATTTCAACAAGGAGCACAAGCAATGTGTTCAACAAGGAGCACAAGCACAATGTGTTCATTCATTCATTCATTCAGACTGATAGATAAGAGAAGGTTCGGATAGCATTTAGGGGCCTTTTTTCATTGTATGACATTAAAAGTCTTCACAACTTATTTTGAACACACCAGGAAGAAGAGCAGCAGCTGTGAAGTCAGGAAGTCAGAAAGTCAGAAATAGTCCCTACTAGACTCAGATGGTGGTAGGGAAAACAAAATGGAACACCACCATCCCAGATACACACACACACACCACCTCAACGAAGCCATTTTCTGTCAGAGGATAAAGAAAAATAAAACTATTACACAAAATCAAATCTTTTTTTTTCCCAGAAGACTACTTAGGAGAGAAGAGAGAAAGCAAAAAGGACACAGGACACTTAAAGGAGTGTTGAGCATTCGTTTTGATTTTCCATTACCCTGAAAGAGTGTGATTTTTGGTTTTGCTAATATGAGCAGCTGCTGAGGAAAAACATTAATTGGGCATCAGCCTTTCCCCCTCCTTTAAGAGCAGTTAAAAGTTTTTTGGTTAGCTACCTATTCTGAAGGGAATCAACTCTGAAAATCCTTTCTTAAATCAAGCTTCTCAGCTAGGACTTCTCACCAGTTGCCTACAGTTATTTTCTAAATAAGGAGGACAAAATATCAGAATTTTGTATACTCTTTCCAAGCTATCTCCCTTATCTTTCCCCTATTACACATTCAAAAAGATCTTCTTAACCAGCTCTTCAAATGACTCAGACCAGTTCACCACATGCAGTTAGTTATTCATCCATTCAACACCACTGTACCTATAGTCACTTAACACAATTGAAAAATCTGACTCCCTGTGCCTTTTGCCTTTGAAGTTCTTGATAAGGAACCCTTTTCAATGCACAAAGGACTTGAGGTATGGAGTTATAGCTAAATCACTTCCCTTTTGTTTTGGTTCTTTAGTAAACTAGCTCTGTCCCACAGTGTGTCTCATGCTTCTACTCTTCATGTGGCTTGAAGCAGGAATCCCAGCTCTGGTGCCTGCAGCACCTCCTGCCCCTCCTTCTGCACTGACCTTGGTGTCGCAGGGCTGTTCTTTTCACACATTCCTCCTCTTCTGTCCAGCTGCAGTTGCTGTTTCACAGGGTTTCTTTTTTCCCTTCCTTAAATCTGTTATCCCAGAGGCACCACCACGGCCACTGATGGGCTCGGCCTCGGGTCCATCTTGGCTGGCATTGCCTGTCAGACATGGGGGAAGCTTCCAGAAGCTTTCCACAGGTCTTTTTTAGGGCTTTGTCACACAAACTCAACACACTTGGCATGTACCTTCTGCTTGCATTCTTAATACAGAAACACAAGGCAGAAATTTCATCCAGTGAAAGGTTTCTGCCTTTTTCTAGAACAGCAAAAGGTTGCATAAGGAGAGAAAACAAACCAACAATTATCCTAAGGATGTTTCATTTCTCTCAATGTACATAATCATCCCCATTCTACATTGGCAAAGTTTAAATATACCAAATGCCAAAAAAAATTATAGAAAACTTCAAGACATACTCACTATTAGCAATAAATGATTAAAAACATCTGCATGTGAGGTTACATGGCAGGAAACACAAGAAGTCATATAAAAAATGCTCTATGATTTATCCTAATACTGGGAATTGGAGGATGAAGGCTTTTAATCAGGTGGTCTTTAGCTACAGTCCTGCTGCTTGGGAAGCAAACACATGCATACGTGTTTTTTATAAAGGTATAATACATGATGTGCCATAAGATGAGCCTTCATTTTGCAACAAAATAAGTTTACATTCATCACAGCTATATGTATGTAAAGGTGCAAAGACTTTCATAGCTTCAGTCCTGCTTGCAATGGTAATTTCTTTTTTTTACATTTCTGCGTTTAAATTTACGTACCAACTTCCAGAACACAGAGAAAGGCAGATACCAAAAGGATTTCCCAGTGAATCATTTCTGCAGAAGGAGCATAATAAACTCTTTGAGATACAAATCTGTCTTTATTTTCATGTGTTATATAGCATGAAGCTACCAACAATAAATCCTAAGAGAGGAAAATAAGTAAACACAGCAGTTGATTCTATCTCAGTTTTCCTGTGTAGTTTTAGCAAAGAGAGAATCACTGGATACAGAGTGGGAACATTTGAGGGAGACATAACTACTACAAAGCAATGATAGAACAAATAAGAGGAAAAGCTTGATACCATCCAGGTCCTTCACACTTCAGAGTGAAGGAGGCTGTGACTGCTCAGCTGCAATTTGGATGTAGAACAGAGGCTGGTGGGCTGGTACCAAGTGACAGTCACTGGGATGTTTAATGACAAGCTGCCACATAAAACAGGACAATGCAAACTGATGAATCACACAGACTAACAAGGAGGTGCTGAAGATGAGCAGCCCAGCTCCAAGCGTGAAAAATAATTGGCAAGATGAAAAGATATTCCCATGTACTGTGCAGATGGGAAGGAGATATGAGTTTATGGCTTACTATTGGAAACACAACACCCTGGTAAGCAGGACTGGAAAATTGTCTGTGACATGTCACATGTTTTCTACTTCTAATTCAAGTCCAAATTCTGCACCTTCTAGATCCCAAAGCAGTTTCAAGTAAAGAAGATGCTCCGACTTCAGTGAATTCTTTTCCATTGACATTCGGATCACAGGTTTTAAGGATTTCTAAGCATATTCATTTTTGTTGAATACAGTACCGCAAAAATCCAGAGGCATTTTGAAGAATTTTCTTTTATTCATCCAACTATAATCTCTAAACAAGTCCCTGTTTAGCAGTTTAAGCACCCTAGATGTGTTCTGCACATTATCAGGCCAGATACACTGTCAATGATATTAGATGAACCTAGACCAAGCTATTTTTGCCTAAAAAATAAAAAATTGCCACATTTTATAATAGTGTCCCAAATCCCTATCTATCCAAACCACTATCACCAATGCCAACCACAGTTTTATACTTCAGAACCACTATATCCTTTAGCTGCAGTTAAGAAGGTTACTCATACTGTGTGCTCTTCACAGTAACAAATTATGAAGGAAACACTCTGCAGTCTCTTCCACTTGAGAAGGTGTCTGCACCTCACACGATGAACCAGGATTACATGATGCACCACCACTAGAATTCTTTGCCTAAATGCTTAGGAATCTCAGCTAGATTCACTGCTATACTCTAATTCGTTTGTACAACAATAAAGCTGTCTTTTTAACAATAGGGTGAAGATTCAATCATAAACTGGATGTAGTATTTAAAATAACAGAAAACTGATTAATCAACCTCTGCAGAAGCTACTCAAACTACAATATTCATGTAGGTCAAGACCTACATTTTTGTTTTCTGAAGTAAAAGGACAAAGACTGGTACATTTGCATTGTTCCTTCACCAGACAGCTAGTGCTTGCTAGAACTGTGACATCCTACATTCATTTTGTCAGAAAGCACCACTTCTGGATGCTGATGCTTCTGGGTATAGTCACTGGAGAGGGTGAAAACTAGTAGTTTGGAAGATGCAGAAATGTCATATTTCTTTCACACTCTATCAAGAGCTGAAATGGTGAAGTAGGTCAGGAAATCATCAATTCCTACTATGGCAGCACTTGTTCTTGACCAGAATGGGTCAGTAAAGGAGCTGTTTCCTTCCAAGTGGAACTCTGGGTAGAGACTCATTCCACACCAGAACTAGCAGAGCTTTCAGTTTGTTTTATGAACAAGTGGATTCTTAAAGTGGGTTATTTACTGAAAGAGTTTCAAAGCTCAAAATGGTGAAAATGTCTTGGTTTATGTGCTGTGTTGAAGAAAGTCAGGCTTGGCACATGTTTCTCATTAACTGTGCTAAAGCACAGTTCAGTTTCCCTAGAAATTCCCAGATTCTCCCTTGCAATAGGGTAATCTAGAAGGCCCCTAATTTTAGCTCTTGAGTCTGAAAGGGTGGCACACACATAAGTAGTGCTGAGTGAATGCTGCTGAAATGTCTATGATTATATGGAATGCTAAAGAAAGTGGGCTTTCTTGGCATATACAACATCGTTAAAATCTTCCAAATAACGTCTAAAAGCAAGGGAGTCTCATAGATATTTGTGTAATGCATTTCACATATGAGGCATTCACACTGCCACCTTAGACATCTGTCAGTGCAGCCAGGTGACAGAGTGAGATCCAGGATCCCAGTCACAAAACCTGTTGCAAAAATGCTAAAAGCTGTTCCCTCTTTGCAACCTGTTACAAAATGGTCAGGGCTAAAAGCTGTTCCCTCTGCAAGCCAGTGCGTTGTCTGCCCAAAGTTTAGGACAGTGTTAGCACATCTGTAGGTTAACCCTAGAACCTGGATACCTACCATTTTAAAAAATTTGTTATTACTTCTGAATAGGGAGAAGTAAAATGGGCCAAAGACATGACATAGTTTATCTAGCACTCATTATAACAAAAGCGTTGTATGCTTTCATCTGACTTTCTCATTTTCAGGCAGATTAAATCACTTTTGAACTGCTTGCTTGTGTTTTGAGTACAGCTTTCAAGATGAGGTAATTGAAGGAAACCTATCAATTTAGTATATATTTTCAAGTTAATAATGTTGACATACTGTTCAAATAAACTCCCAATTTAGCACAATCTGTTTTTAGACAAGCCCTCCATTTTAACCTCCACATGGAAGGAAAATTAAGTGACTTCCTCATCTCACTTAATAGAGAACATATGTTCAAAGATAATACTGTGGGCTCGCTCTGAGAAGCTGTTCCTCCTCTGACAGAGATGCTGGGAGCTCACAGAGTAACACTGATACATGAGGAATGGACAAGTTGCCATAAATCTCACACAAGGCAGAGCTCACTTCAGAAGAAAATACTGCTGATCCAAAACACAAACAAAAGCACCCTTGCAACAGGTGGAAAAATGAGCTGATATAGCCACGGGAAGGATCAGAACTAAAAGCCACCTCATCCCTACCTTTTTTGGAGGGGTCTGAGGGGTAGTATTTAAGACACAGAAAGAGAATGAGAAAAAAGGGATCTCTACCACCAAAAAGCACAAGAAGCAGCTCTGGAATCAAACTGTTTTAAATCCTTGCATTAAAAACCCTGGAACAATTTGAGATGGAAATTCTATGGCAATATCAACAGTCATTTTCACTTATTTTATAAATATTTATGTAGCTTAGATTTACTTTTATAACTTACAGAAAGGATGTAATTGTCACTTGCTTTTCCAAGTCTCAATTTATCAATCTACAAAAGAAAGTCAAATCACCTGCCAAGGCCATTGTACTTGATGCTGGAAAAGTCACTAATAACCTCCCATTCTTTGAATCCCAGTCAATTCACTGATTAATCAGGCTGTGCCCATAAACAAGCAAACACTTCATTTGCATCTGGAACAAACCAGAGCCACTTCATTGTTTTGCTCAATGCCATGCCCTTGGTCACTAAGGTGGGGGCCAAGTACAATCACTTATAACCAGTAATAGAAGAAAAACAAAGATTCATCACCAGACATAATTAACATTTCTTTTCAGATTTATCTGATCCTACAAAGCCATCAAACCTTTCAAGTTCATCCCCACCAAATCAATGACAAGAGTCACTGACCAATTTTTCAGTATGCCTTGGCACACCCCATGTTAGAGCCACTTGCCTAAAATCCAGAAAGTATAAGTTGTCTTAACAGGATGAAGGAACAAAAATACATGGGTAGAAAGTGGCCACATGAGAAACCTGCACGCTACAGTCTCTGTTCATTCTGTGCAAATCATCATTCAGCTCACAAAAGCACATTCAGGAGATATATTTTAGATCAGAGGAATGCTACCCTGGAGGACACAGCTAACATAGCCTAGACCATCCCCTCAAAGTCACACTTAAGAGCCAAACTTATCAGTTCAGGATCAGTCCTTGCACCTCCAGCTGACAAGTGCACAGATATCCCAGAGCCTGAACACTTGGAACAAGTAAGGGTAAGCAGATCACAACAGAGTCATGGGCTGAACAATGTAACATTCACTTACACTTTCAGAAGGACAAACAAAAACCAAACCAAATAAACAAACACACACAAATACACACATCACAAACAAAAGACTGTTCACAAAAATTTTGCAAATAAACCCTTAATATTGAAAAATGAGGCTATCCTTACATCTTGGAATTCCTGGGAAGAAACATGCTCAATAGCTCAGTAATTTAGATGTTCATATAAGTCCAAAACCTTTCTTGGCCCAAGATGTGAACTCCAAGCCACTGTTTGTCTGTTACTGCTGTTGCTGTGTACGTCCTAAATATTTATCAAGACACAAAGAACAACAGTGTGATCATTAGGGATCCCTCAGGTCGATGCCACAAGAAAGGGACCACTTCACATGCATTAACTTGTGTATGAAACATAGACCTCAGCCAGAGCCTTAATTTCCTACAGTATTTATGCACAATCCCTTCCTTGAGTACAGACTTGATGGTCACTGCAGATCATGTCAAAGGGGAAAGCTTAACCTTATTATGCCAACCCCTGGCACAGCAGTAACAAAAGACGTTGTCTGTATGAAATGTGCCTACTCAGACCAATTCCTCAACCACATAAATTTTGATGCTTCAAGTACCAGCATATGACAGACACGCAATCCTGAGCTTCCTCTGCGTGAAACAGAGGTTTGGAAATGAAGCAGGTGGAATACTTCATTCTGCATTCCTAGGTAAACTTTGTATACAAGTTTCTGGAAGGTGACAACCTCAAATGCAGACATTGGATCATAGAAATGAAAGCTTCATGAAGAGCAGTTCACCAAAAAACCCAAACAAAAAAACAACCAACCAACCAAAGATAAAAAAGACAAACCAAAAAAAGCCCTCATCTGTGTATTTCAAAAGATATTTGTGGTTTTTTAAGCCTTGCAATACTTTTATGTCATGGCATACTTTTTTGATGGTGCCATACTTTCAGCCAGGACAGGGTTAATTTTTGCAGTAGGCAGGAGATGGCATGGCCAGGACACAGAGGATATTCTGTACCACCTCACATCATTGCTGGGAGCAGGGGAAAAAGACTACCCAGGAAGAAGGGGCTCCATCCATTTGAGAAAACATGGCAGAGGGAGCCATCCAGTATTTCTGTTATCAGAGGGATATCCCCATGCGAAACGTTTCTTTTCTTATACCTTTTGTTGTTATTATTATTATTGTTGCTGTTACTGTTAATTTCTTATCTCACTGCTGTTTCCAGTAAATTATTCTTATCTCAGCCCATGATCTTTGCCTTTTATGCCCCCAACTGGAGGGTGTGGAGGAGCAGCGTGTGGTGTTTCGTGGGAGTACTAAATTGGAGAACGCCATTCCTAAACCATGACACGTGTGCATGTATATTACAAAATAATTTTAAATTTAAGGTGTTTTAGTCTTGCTTATTGCTTGGAAATCCTTAGAGATCTGTGTACAATGAGTTGCCTGGCTTAAAAATAAAGCTTGGAACATCAGGGTGAAGAGGAGAGATTAGCTGTAGCATCAGAACATATGCAGAATGAGTTACTGAAGAATGAATTTATAAGCTCCAGCTGGTTTGTCACAGATGTTTCTTCAAAAATACAAAATTATCAACCACTAAGCCACAGACCAGAGTTCAACAAACATGAAACCTTGATAAATGCAGAAGTTATAATTTTTAAATTTTTCATCACTGACACCAAAAAAATACAAGTCAGTTTGAAATGAAATTGCCATAAAGTACACCCTAGGTTTCTATAATTCAAAGATAACTTAAAATATAAATTTTTTTTAACGATTTGGTAGAGATTTCTGTTTTAGCAGAACTGCTTGTAGGCTGTGCGTATAAAATGGATCAGTCTGGCACCAGTAAATGTTACTAAGCAAAGGACAAACAGAAGTTAGGAGTGAGGAAGAAGCTGAGCCAGCTTCAGCTGCCCCTGTATGCACACTGAAAAACTATGTATTCTATTGTTCTAGTTCTGAAGTAGTGCTTTAAAGTGAGTAGAGAATTATGTCCTGGGCACTCAGCAATTGATGTTTAATGTATGAGTCCTTGTCTATATTCTACCCCTGACAAAGTGAGCAAGAGAAAACACCAAGTAAGCCATAAGCAGTAATGTGTCTGCAGAAAGCACCACCTCCACTGTCAGGATGACTGGAAAGGTATCTTGCAGTCCTTTTTATTCACAGAGAGGTTCTAGGTCACTCTTATTGCCAGGGCCAAAGTCTCCTAGCATCCAGGAGTTTCCTAGTCTAGAATTTAGTCTCCTTAGCAGCTGGTCATACACCAAGTCCAGTAGGTTTCACAGCACTGTTCAAAATACTCTTTTAGAAAATGCTACCATGGAACTCCAGGGACTGGAAGAGTATTTTAAAGAGAACCAAGAGTACTGATATTTCACAAAGCATTCTTTCCACTGTCTTCTGTATGCTTGAACATAACCATAATTACTGTCTGAAGTTTAAGTAAGTCAATAAATGAGACATTAAGAATGTTTATTACTATTTATAGCAGTAGAAATTATAACATTTAAAAACAAAAGTCTTTGATGATCTGGAGTCCAATGCTTACAAATACTATCTTTTGTATCTGGTACTTTAAATGGAAATTACAATAACCCAGAAAAGAAATGGAATAAACACACAGCTGGTAGTCAGATCTAGGGGATTTTTAATAGTGCTAGTATAATATGAAGCAGCACATTTTCCAAATGCTGTTTGCGTCTTAGTGTCATAAACTTTTAGCTGACCATTATGAAATACTCAAACACATTAAACTTTGCAATACCCTTTTCAAAGCTGATTCATAATCATTATTAGGAATTATCCATATAGATAATTACAGCATTTGCCAAAAACATTTTACAACATTTTCACTTTAAAAACTAACATCAGGAATCAATTATAAGCTTTAGCTCAAGTGACCTTATCTCGTTCTTGTTGCACAATACCAAAATGGGCCTAATTCTCTCCCCTATCTGCACATTCTCTCCCTTCTGCACTGTCTGTTAAAGCCAAGATGCTGGATCAGCCAGCTGCAGGCCCCTCTGATTTAGAGATCTAGGAAAAAACTCACTTCCTTTTCGGAATGAGTCCCTCTTGCCTCTCTCATTTTAACAGTCCCAATGTAACCACAAGGTTATTCTCCACTCTCACACCGAGATTTGGCCCTTTGACATTTTGAGTCATACTAAGTAGTCCATTTGTCTTTAACAAGATTACACCTTGATTATCTCTTTGGAAGGCAATTGATCAATCAATACTAATTAATTCATTTAGACAAAGGACCTAGCATCCAAATGAATGCATTCAAAATTGAATGTCACATTTACCTTCAAGTTCTTAAATAGTTTTAGTAAGGAATCTACAGAAGTGAGTATCTTATTAGGTGCCAATAGCTTCATTACAAAATATTAATCACCTTTATGGCTTCTTCTTACTAGTGCCTGAAGTGAAACTGATTTGAAATATGAACAGCAGAATTAGAAAAGACTGACTTCCGGCAGCTTTAGCTCTCATGCTGGATTCTCCCATGCCCACAAAAGCACTGAACTGACAGAAGCAATCAGGGCAATTCATACTATTGCTGCCACCTACAGATTATCTGGTAACAGATAAGGGCTGAGCTGACACTCATTCTCCTAATGAGAGCACTGATAGAGAGCTGGGAAGGAGAGATGGATTGTATTTTCATGAAGCTCATAGAAATCAAGTGGCTTAAAGACTGATCTCCATCATCAGCTTTGGTTGAAATTGAGTGAAAGAAATGAAATAACACAATGAAAGAATGGCTTCAAAAGTTACTAGGGAAGGGACAAGCACCAAGAAATTACACTCTCAGTCTCATTTCCAAAAGAAACTAGTCTTATAATGTTTAGTTTATTACCATATACACACCTTTGAAACAGGTTAGATCATTATAAAGTAATTCTGCAACATTCTTCACATTTTACTTTAGTTAGGAGAAACTGAGAACCTTATGAAATGAGCATGACCTATAAGCTTGAGGAACCTTACCAGGCCATACTCAGAAAAAACAGGGAATTGTTGAATTCCCCAGTCTGAGGGGTTTAATTCCCCTCAATAACACTGCTCAAGACACTGCAGAATGACTGTCCTGCAAATACTTGCAGTTTCCCCCACAGCTCACAGAAACCCCATAGATTACCAATTGGTTGTCATTCCAGGGGAGATTTTATTCCAGACCATCCCATACCCTGAAGCACAAGACCAGTGAGTCTCAGAGAGCAGTTTCACGAAGTTTCTCCTCCATTATTTTGAAGAGTGTGACCAGACCCATTTTAGCACATTTACGAGGACTCGGGAAATCTGACATTTACTAAGCTCCTGCTGCACTGAGGTTTCAATTAGTTTATTTCCCTTTCTTCAGCTGACAGCAGCTGATCTGGCTAACTTCAGAATCTCTGCTAAACTTCACTGAGCCCTATCCTGAAAGAGCTACTTCATGTCTTTGACATTAAAGGAAGCTTCAGCAGACTAGGATTCCAATTTTGTCCTGCTACTGACTGTACTGTAGCCATTTGTTAGTGATATATTTAATGAGGTCAGCATAACTCAGCATAATGTACTCCTAAATATATTTAGTATTGATTTCCTCCTCTTCTCTAGCAAAGTAATGTTGGACGGACTGCCAAAATATTAATTCGTTTTCCAGGCAGTTTTCTCTTCCTAAGGTTGATTCCAACAGTTAGATTTAGAAAATTTAATCTATCATCTCCAAAAATGTACTCTACATCCAGGTGTCCTACTGTTTCTGCCTCCTGGTATCCTTTTCCTCACACTAGAAAGCTGGGCTCTGAGCTCCTGACAGCTATTTTCTTCAGCATTAAACTCTGTATTCAGCGTTTGCCTTTCCTTTCAGGTGTTGCCAGTGAAGAATCTACTTCTCCTCAGCAGCAGGCCAAATCAGTCCCCATCCAAGTGACTGAAGACATTTTAAGCTCAGAAATGCTTTCCTCAAATACTCACAGAAGTATATTTTTTCCCAGGAAATCTTATCATTAATTTCATAGTTTCTGGCTAAAACATGTCAGCTAGCATCTGTTCACAAGCCTGCATAAGGCACACTCCCTATTTTATACAGATGGCATTACATTATTTTTATCAGCCTTTGTATAAGATAACACATTTTCATCCAGCTTCAACAAAACATTGAAGTAGGTAAATTGACCAATGTATTTCAGCATCTCCCAGACACAACAGCAGCTAGCTGGGAAGAATCTTCCCTTCAAAACATCTTGATCCACAGGTATCCCTTATGAACCAGCTTAAGGTTTGCTAGATTTTCCATAAGACAGCATTAAACAGTACCAAAAAAACCCAAAAAAACCCCAAACCCAAAACCCTAAACAACAAACAAACCCACAAGTACACCTTCTTTCTTTCATCTCACAGGAGAGCTTCAAAATGGAAAAGGATCATTTGGAAACAGCATTACTAGCATGCAGAGTTTTCTTTAAATATAATCACAAACATTATTTATTTATGAGTACAGAATAAAAAATGCCAAGAATTCAGGAAACCCAGAAGATACCAAACCAACAGTAATTTCAGTTTTGATGCTCTCCTCGCATGTAATGTTTTCTGTACCATTTGGTGTGTTAACATCAAACATAAATTAGAAATACAGTCAGTGCAATCAAATCAGCTTTCTGAAACATTCCCTTTCACTTTCTCAAATACACATCACTAATTGCATGTTAATTTTTGTACTTTCATTATAAACCAGGAATTTTCTCTCCTTGTTTACTAATTCTAGTGTATTTAATTAGCTGCATTGATAGACATTTGCCTCCATAGGATCTATGCTTAATGAGACTGGAAAAAGCTTCCAAAGTTCTGTGATAAGCTGTTCTGAAAGCACACTCTGCTTTTCCCAAATGTCTCTTCCCAGCCTCTTTTAACTGCCCTATCCTTCCGTCTTGTAGCTTACTCCTAAATATTTCTAAACTGATCTAGCAAAAAAGCACAGTCTAATATTTCACAGGTGCACTCGTGCTCTTGAGGGTAAATGTATCACCCTGTCATCACTATGGTCAACACATTCCTCACAATCACATTATCAGCTGCTTGCCTTGTTTCTGTCCTTATGGAGTGGTTGGGAATGCACACAACTGCCATGTGAAAGACTTCCAGGTGCAAGGTTATAGCTTTGCATCTGTTTTGCTTCTCATGAGAGGTTTTTTTTTTGTTTTTTTTTCTCTCCAATCTTTATAGGATTTCCATGTGGCCTTATTATGTTATCACTGGCACATGAGATATACAGTCTTTAAAAGAAGAGAAAATACTATGCAGAGTGAAAGCAATCCTGAATTACAAGATTAAGGTGATTTTCCCAGGGTTTCATTAATAGAAACACTTTAAATAAATTATTCCAGGTTTATACTTCACAATGATTATGCTACCCAGCACTCTCAGCTATCCTTCATTTTCTTCCAGTTACGTATCTCTAAAGCTTCCTTTACCTAAAACCCAAGAGCTATCTTTCTCACAAGACATCAGAGTAAAAGGCAATCATCACTTAGACAACTCCATATGTGAATTGCCAAATGATTTCCAACAACACTTCCAATTCTCAGTTTAATTTTAAGGAAAAAAATGTCATCCCTTCAGAACTTCAGTGGCAGTTGGATCCACATCTGGATTTTGCATCCTTACAAAAGATGGGAAACAAAAGCTCTTCTACATCTGAATCCAACCGTGGAAGCTGAGGAGAGTCCTCAAAGCACACCACCAACAGCAGATTCTGGATTAGATATTTTAGATTACAAATCAATAAGGGAGAATGACACTGCGAGTACAGATGCAGTCCTCAGTTAATCCTTCTGTTATTACATTACAGGCAGTTGTCACAGAAGGTTACAACTGAAATCTTGAAGTTTGTTTTTTTTTTTAAAGAGGAAAAAACCTGAATCTAAATTAAGAGAAACATTTTATTTTCAAATCCTATGCAATTCACTTCTTGCAAATGTTTCATCTGAACTTATTTTTAAAGGGCTCCTTCTCATCAATTTCATTAGCACCTCAACAGTATTATTTGCAGGTTTGCTTGGCTAAAGACATAAATGGAAATTTCATGACAAATCTTTAGGCTTTGTCACTGAGATTTTATAGAACATCATGATCTGTCTCTTTACTTGTTCCACCTATCACAGGTTGTTTAATGCACTTCTCTCCATTCTTCACTGTGTGAGGTAGACAACTACAAGAGCATTGGCCTTCTTTAACCTCTCCAAGTATCTTCATTTCCCAGAATTCATTCACATATAGAAACCATTACAGGACAGTTTGGGGATTTTTTTTTTTTATTATTGTAACAGTGACAGTAAATGGGATGTACTAGTAAAAACTAAAACTGAAGGTATCATTTGCAGTGGTAAGCTTTGCAGAAACTGTGCTTTAAAGGAACAATTTGAATTAAGGTAGATTAGTAATTTCCTTATAAAAGGTGAGAGACCTTCAGAAATATGATGCACATGGGCTTTAAGAGCCCTCCCTGATGCTGATTAATGTTTGAAGTTGAACAACATAGCTCAACATAACCATCATCAAGAGGTCAACCTGAATAGAGCTCCAATAATGTCGCTAAGAAAACTGTAAGAAGTTTGGATTGATGAACTCCTTTACAAGAGAAATGGATGGTTAAAAGGTAGATAAGGCAGATGGTTGAACAGACAGAGTACTCAGTATTTGAAACATTGAAAGTTCTGTGCCCATCCTGATAACACAGCAGCTGTCAGTCACCGGGTCACAAATTGCCTGACATTATTTCTTTGAAACTTGTCAGTCCTCAGCACTGATTCACCATTTTCCTTTTCATAAGAGATTATATATTGATTAATGTAGCTATTTATTTTTAATAATTATATGGATGAATTTTCAGTAATTATAAGGCCTTATTTTACTTTCCTCAGAAATTCCTCAGACTACCAAGCCCTGTATTTCTAACAAGGGGATGATTTCTAAATAAAATCAAGGGAAATTCCTTCCTTACATCCTACATAGAAGTCACTGACAGCTCAAGAAAGTATATTAAACACTGTCCTTGGAAAGACTGGTTTTGATCTGGCAGTAATGTTTACAATTACAGTAGGTAGGCAGTAAGGTTACTGCACTTTGTGCCCAAAACCCGATGCCTAATTGTCTCAGCCAAACAACCTGTCCCACAAAGCAGGTTTATGAACCGACCTAGCTCCAAACAATGCTTCAACTTTTGATTAATTTTGATGGAGGAAAGAAAAAAAACAAAACACTTTCTTCATCACTTTTTCACTTTTTCACAATCTTATTGTGAATAGCTTTCACAAAGCAAAATACTGTTTTATGCTATCTGTAAATCTAAGTGACAAATCTAAGCCTATCCTGTGCTTAAGCACTTCAACCAAAAGAAATTATGGCCTTTGGTGTATCTGTGTGTTTCAGAATCTGTATTTCTTAAGTACCAATGTTTCACCCTGTCTCTCAAGTTGATATGCTTAGTTGTACTATTCTGGGCTAATGCAAGAATTAGGTTAGTCACCAGGAAAGGAATCTCAGTGTAGAACATCCAATTCTGAAAGTTATGATTAATACAAAAAGGCACTCACAATCAAAAGGAACAGTAAATTAGCTTCTCCATCTTTTGAGAAAATCTATTTCTACCAAGGTTTTACAAATTACTGAACAGATTGTTGGGAAGGATTCATTGTTGGTCTTTTGGAAGCAGAGAAATTCTTTTCCTCTAGATTCTTTTTTAAATTATTATTATAAAATTTCCTATCTACCAGTTACAGGAGCTCAGTATATTTAGTTGAGATTGTGGGTAACTTCAAGATAATCTTAAGTAGCTACCTGAGAGAAGAATCTCTCATAAAAATTAGAAAGGGTTTTGCACTAATCTGTGGGAATGGACATTTATCTTCTTAATCATAAGCCTTTCATGTGGGTTACAGAACAAATACCAGATTCCTTCTCCTTGGTATAATTCAGGAAAGTCAGGTTCTGCTGTTAAATTCAAACAAAATTTAATTTAATGCTGAAAACTATCAGTAAGTCTAAAACACTGCTTGTTCCAGGCAGTCCATTAAAGATGTTGACAGCTATTATCTGACAGTGAAAGTAACAGGCTTACAATTAACTAAGCATTGCAGAGTCCAGACTGTTAAAAGAAAATTGAAGACATTTTAATGGAAAAAGCTCTTCCTGAATGTTTAAAAATCCTGTCTAATTTACAAAACAGTTAGGTGTCTGAAACCCACTAGAGAGATCTTTACTTTTTGGTGCTGCACACTAAACAGGATTATAGACATGCTAATTCCATTGACATTTGTGCAAACATAAGGGAGGAAGACTATGTGTTATGAGCAAATTAACTCCAGCAACGCAGAGTTCCAAGTATTTGACCCAAAAATGTTGACACTTAGATGCAAATAACCACAAACACAGTAACACTCCGAGAGTGAGGGGAGAAAACAGAGGAAGCACTCACAAAACCCAACCATTATTGTCTCACAAACCATATGGCAGAGACAGCAAGACTTCCACACAAGAAGCAGGTTCTAAATTCAGTGCTCTTTTCTGGGTGCTCTGAGATTTACGTAGAACCTGGAATCCTTGCTCTAGAGATCAGGGCTGCCAGCAGTGGACTCTGTACCTCCAATCAGTCATTGAGATGTGCTTTTTTGTGGGCATGGTAAGAAAATTAACTCAGTTTTAAGCTGTTTTATATTTGTTGGTAACAGAGACAACACCAAGAGTTCTTGTAGAAGTGTGGTAGAATTAGATGAAATGAGGAAGTAGCTGAAATTTTATCCCTTAGAAATTGATATCTGGCATTTTTATTGAAATAAGCCATGACACCTGTAAATTTAAACTACTCATACTAGTGGCAAAATGATGCTCTCAATGTTTGGAGTAAGTTCTGTTTTATTCTCATGACTTACAAGTCTTACACAAAGGCTTTCTACACAGGCAAGCAGACAGACTCTGACATTGTATCTGAGAGTATATCTGTAGTGTTTCTCAAAGTTAGGATGAACTTCAATGGTGGATTTCCATGGGAATACGCAATGGCAAAGCTCTAATCCCCCAAAGCCCTGAAATGCATTCTCAAAATCAAAGATGAGTTTTGCACAGTGGAATAAATTTATAGATGCACTTACATTTAGGTGAGTGCCTCAGTGCATGGATGAATACAGGTCTAGATATTTTTGCTTACTGAGGAAGCTTTTTATTTCAACATGTCACTGATAAGAACTTTATCTAGCAGATTCTAAATACTTTTCTATATGTGGACTAAGCTTAGATAAGTAGACAGATAGACACACACATAGATAGGTATTTTCCCCTATGACAGATACATGAAACACTGTCCTGTCAAGCTCTAGTCTAAACTAATTTCTTCTGACTACCATAAAATATTAATGGTGTAGAAGATGTTTCATGAGAAAAGCATATGTGTTAAAATTCTAGGTAGGAAATATCAGAAAAATTGTCACCTTTCCATTAAAAATAATTAAATATTAATCTGTAGGGAGAATGTCAAGACTTAGTGATGCAAAGAGTATGCATTAATGAAAGCAGAACTACCTAATAGGAATTGCTGAGCAATCACACTTAAAAATGACCTGCATAAACAATTTGGTAATTATTGCAGAAACCACCATTAAAATGGAAATCTGCAAAAATAATTCGTCTGAAGCATTTCACTGAATTTGCATATTTACTGTCTCTTAATTACCTTTGAATAACAGGTTTAATTTTCACCTAAAAATGGTATATGTTTATCTGCAAATATAATTTAATTCTTATCTTTGCACTTCCTATACTAGCTACCCAGAAAACCAGAAAATCACCATGGAAAATTCATGTGATTACATTATTTCATTGTACTTGTTAACACCTGTAGGCTAGTTTCTCCACAGATACAAATTGGGCTAGTTCACTAATCTCAATTGAAGCAGTTTTTTGCCAGCTGAGCAGCTAGCCTTGTTCTTTTTGCTGTGTTTTGTTTCAATAACCACATGGGGGTAATATGAAAATGCAGATATGAGACTTCTTAGAGAAATAATTAACATGGCTTTATAACATAGTTGTGTTTTTAAGCTGAACTGCAAAATCAGGCATGAAAAATCAGATTCTGGAGTTAACTCACTTTGGACTTTTCTTTAACATAGAAACCCCTTTCACCTGAGGCATTCAGAAATCCCCTTCATATTCCCAAGGGTTTCCTACAAGCTCTGCTGTCACAGCACATCTGAAGGAACAGCTAACGTCTGGATGGTACTGGAGCTTCATTTTCCTAACAAGATACAAATTCTTGGATAGAGTAGAAAAGCTCAAAACTATTCTCTGTAGTGCAGGAGGAACTAATAACTCAAGGAATATGACATTTTTATTAAGCACCATGGCCTAAGTTTCCTCAGGAACCAGCTTTAATAATTTGGTAGTACATTGCTCTGAAGGGATTAATATTATTTACTTATAAGCATGGCTCGAAGCAGGACTGCTAACACATCCTGTACTCTTTCATCAGCTCTGTATCCGATTTGAGCTACACATAATTCAGAAGAATCATCACAGAGTGATTTCCCAAGTATCTATGTGCCTCCAAGCACAGGCAAGGGAAAACTCCACCATGCATAAAAAATGGCCTTTAATATCACAGTATACCTTTTAAAATGCTTCCCTAAATGAATTCAGGAAAGCAGATGAGCAATTCTGTCTGTTTGTTCAGGAAAATATTGCAAATTCTACACTGTCATGTATAAGAGGATCAAACTGGGGCCATCATCAGTATTAATCACTGCTCTCAATATAGATTTTACTTTGCATTCTCAATGTTTTTTTAAATATTTGATAACAGTCCTGACTGCTCATTGTTGATAGAGGATGGCAGACTTTTAAGAAAATGGCAGAGCTGTAACACTTCAAAACAGAGCATTAAGATAGAAATAATGTATTCAAATGTGTTCTTAATGTGTCATTGATGAAGCTAATCTTATTTAAGTTATAATAATTTCAAAATGCCTTTAGAAATACCTAATTTTAAAGGTATATCAGCATCAAATTCTTACAGAATCTAACATGCAGTTATCAAACATCTACAGGTATGACAACTGAGTAGAAGCAATATTTCTTCCTATTTTAAATTTGATTAATTTTTGTTTGACTGTCAGAAGGATTCATGCCTACTGGGGTTCAACAACAGAAGAATCCCACTTTAAGGCTCTTTAAGACTTAGGAAAGGTGACTGGTCTCCCTTGCTCATAGTGGGAATTCAGGGAGGAATTTTATGTTTAAATGACATAAGAAAAACTGAAAATATGTCTTATCCAGTGGAATGTGTTTGGCACTTTGTGAACCATCATGAGCACAAAATCTCCAAAAGAAGCCCCAAACCTGGGAGGAAGGAAGACAGGCAGGCAGGCAGGCAGGCAGGCAGGAAGGCAGGCAACAGGAGTAAAGTTGCATTAAGGGTAAATACAGGAAAGTGGATGGCTGCTGCCTGAGAACACCAGTAACAGAGTCCAGAATGCTTCATAATGCTGCAAATAAACAAATCAATAGACAGTTATTGTAACAGCTAAACACTGTGTTAATGCACAACACGTGGAAAAAAGGAAAAAAAATGAGAAAATAGCATTGTAGGCCTCCAGGTTTAGTACAGCCATTAATGTACCTGGTTCCCTTTTATCAGGGAAACATTTTGAGATGCACACGAAGGTGAAAATGCTTGGTTTGGTTTGAGTCAATATGAGAATATAGTATCACCCCAAGGTTAAGATCCTGCTCTTCTTCCCTGACTTTCATTTCCAGAACAGATCTTTAAGCAAGGCCATTTCAGTGATCCAGTTTACTGTGCTTCCTAAATAATACTATATTGGCAGATCTGAGGAGACAGGCAATTTAAGCACAGGACGCATGGAAACAAGCCACTGAGGGAAGGAGACAGAGTTTCCTAAGTTGGCTACCTTGGGGGAAACCAGTGTCTGTCAGGCCTGCATGTTTAGCTCACATTTATTTTCAGAGAGCACAGACTTTAGTTACTTCACTGGCTGCATACCTTGGTGCTCATTAATTACCTATTTTTGCAAAATAAACTTTATTAATGACTCTTCTTTTTCTTTTCTGAGCCAATGTAACATCATTTTGGTACCTACAGAGGTTGTCTTGCTTCCTTCATTCACTCTTTTCTTCCTTATGCCATTTACAGCACTCATGTGAGCCCTGAGAGAGGTGCTTCAGCTCCCTCCAAATCACAGAGAACAAGGCACCTTTTTGCTGGGTTAGTTTTCTCTGGTTTAGTGAGTGGAACTGGATTACAGTAGGACCAAACATACACAATCAGCAACAAGGAAGCAAACTGGAATATGTGGCCATGAGAAAGGGGAAATTGAGTTGACCTTTTCAGCATTGCAAGCCACTAAACCAGTTCAACATCAGAACAAGAACAAAGCCTTCCTCTGACTGAAGATAATAACCAATGGCTCAGTAATATTTGCCCAAACAGCTAAATTTAACAGTTTTTCAGAGAAACTCTTGTCAGGTTTTTTATGTTCTGGGTATAAAGGGTGTAAGTGGAAAGAGCTGCAGTTCTCTGTAAAATAAGCCCATCTTCTTGGCAATGAAAGCAGTAATCTGCACCATGATAGGCAGTAGCAGCAGAGAATATCACTGGTGTCCTTTGTAACCCTGATAGCAATCAATGAGGAGATGCAGCTAAGAATGTGCTTTTTGGGCTAAGATCACTACAGAGGATTTCCTCAGATGGAGGAGTTCCTCTCCCTGCCCCACTGCCCCCTCACTGAACTCCTTATCCCCTGAACTGTCTTCTGGGATACACAAATCTCTACCCTCACCAAATATGTGGTGGCTCAGTGCTCTCTCTGTCCTCTCCTTGGAAAAAGCAGCACAGCTCCTGGCTACAGGGCAGGGAGGGGGAACATTTCCATTAGAGAAAGACAACCACAGGGGGTATGTGGACCCAGCCCTGTGAGGAGGCCAAAGGAAAAGAGAACAGGAAAAAGACAATAGGGGTACAATTATGCTCAGAGACAGACTGTGCAGGCTCTGACAGAGCACAGCAAAATCGAGTGCCACAGATACAATCCAGGAGGGCAGGAACCAGCAACTGTATCGTTCACGTTTAGAACTGAACTATTACCATGTCTCACCATATGCTGAAACCACCCACTGCTGATAGCAAGGATCCTTCAGATGTTCTTTTCAAGCATGAGAAAGGGGTCCAGAACTGGCTGGGCTCTGTCTGAAGCTTTTGGGAGGACAATGGCCATAGGAAAGAACCACAGCTGTTCCCATCTTAACATCTGCAGGTTTACTTCCATTACTGTGTGACTCCTCTGGGCATAAAGAACCAACCTGTGTGAACGGCGCCCTGCAGATATTTTTCTAAATACAGGATGGTTTTATATGAGCTGTATCCTGGGGTTTTCTTAAGCAGAGGATCAAGCAAGTCTTAATCTGGTTAAATTTTGATGTGGATCCAGACTGATGCCAATTAAGCCACAAGCATATATGTCTGACTTCTGTGGTACAGCAACATGCCATGTGAGACTAAAGCAAGAAGCAGCAGCCCAGAATGCCAGAGTGTCAAATAAGTATTTTTCAGACCTATTAAAATATTTAATTTCATGTGCTCTTGAGTAATTCTAGAAAATCCAAATGTAGCCACAAAAGGATTTATTTTCTAAGGACATCATCTTACTGGGTGCATTTGAAGCAAAGTGGCTGTTGAGCCCTTGAGAATGATCACTGTGTAGCTGAGCTCCAGGCACTCAGCAGTGCAGGGTGTGCTGCCACCTCTTGGCCATTTCCTCCAAAAATTCCTTATCCCCATTTTTTAAAACCTCATTAGTGCATAACGTTGTTTCTTTTCCCATAAAATCCTTCAGACTTGGAAATTTTCTCTCCCTTCTTTTAACTTAGAAGTATATGGATATTGGATATTTAATATCCTTTGTTGTATTTGATTATTAGGCCATTTTCTTTTTAAACAGTGCTAAGAAGATTTTGTGCTTGATTAATTGGAAATAAAAACATTATTGCAATTTTATTCACACTTGCAACAACACTGATATTTTTGTCTGCAACCTTTAGATATTGCTATCCTGGAGAAATATTAAATATGTCCTTCTTTAAATTAGGTGTCACAAATAATAATTAGAACAACCAATAACCCTGCTCTGAACTGTAAGACTGGAAACCAATATCCTCAGAAATCGGCAGCTTTCAAGATGAGACAAAAAGCCACCAACATCCATTCAGTCCAACAGATATTTAACACAGGGGATTGATTTTTATCCTGTGAAAAAGACCCACACCTTGCATTTTTCTGAAGTCAACAGGAATTCTGAATGCAAAGTCCCGGGTTGAAACTTTTCAGATCACATTTGCTACCTGTTTGTATGAATTACTGAATTTCACTTACCTTCCTATTCACATGTAAGATTTACATGTTCTAGGGTTTTCTCCCTAGAACACAGCTCATGTTCTAGGAAGAAAAGGAAAAATGCTAGTTCTGAAAATTTCCAAAGGTCTTATTCTCTGGCAATAGGAATTGAAGAGACCTTGCCCTATCAGGCAACAGAGAGTAAACTAGCATATTTACTTTTAAAACTTTAAATCTGTATCTGTTTAAATCATACAGCACTCAAAGTCACCACTCACTTCTCTTCCCTGGGAGTCACAACCTTCTTAGTAGGACCTGTTGCAATAGCTCAAGGGTTAATTAATGATTTTGCAGTAAAAGAGGGTGAATTCAGACTAGATATAAGAGAGACATTTTTCACAACGATCATGATGAAACAATGGCAGAAGCTCCCCAGAGAGGTGGTGGGTGTCCCATCCCTAGAGACATTCAAGGTCAGGTTGGATGAAGCTCTGAGCACAGTGGAAGATGTCCCTGCTGTTGGACTAGATGAACTTTGAAGATCCCTTACAAACCAAACCATTCTAGAATAACGTTTTTGTAGAAAGGCAGGGAAACTGGGGATTTCAGACAGGTTAAGAAGCAGACTTGGGTTCCTCCAATAACTGCTTTCTCCTCCATTTCCCTAATGATCTTACATCCCTCCAGCCAGAAGGAAAATGTTCATGTAAGGATTCTCCAGGTACAGGATATATTCTTAGTTTAGTGACAAAATTTTTTACAAAATTTTTCTTTTTTCTCAGAGGGTAAAAGGCCAGGGATTACTTTGACTGCTGTATTGGACCCTTATGGTTACATTTTCAAAGCTATGCTTGTGTTGGCAACACAAATCCTGTTATTGTTACAGGATTAGTGTGCATAACTTTCCAAATGCAGCTTTGAAAATGGAGCCAAGGAATATAATTTGCGTGCAATTTTGGAATTAATGTAGGCTCTGATTATTGGCCAGTCGTTCAACACCACTGTTGTATACACATTTTCTGATGTCCTATCTCTAAACACTCATTCAAACTTGTCTGGATTTCTTTAGTATTGGATATTATTAAATAAAAGAAATTATAAGACATCAGTTGCAACCTAACTCTTCCTTTGCCAATGATAAGTACAATTTGTCTTGACTCTGCTAACACTATTCCTTAGCTTTTCCCTTTCTTTAATGTCTCTTAGGAATAAAGAAAGAAGTGAAAATAATTAGTATCATAATCTTTTTTTTGTTTAGTTCCACGAGAAATTTCAAGCCTGTGCTGCAGTGATGGAATAAACATGGCACTGACATTGCCAATTCCCCAGTTCCTTGAGTCTGATTAAGCTTTTTTTGCTGTTCTGAACTAAAACAGGTTTTATATCTTATTACATTATACAGTTGCTCCAGGTGGGAACTATTTCCTCCTTCTGTTACCATGCCACATCTATTGCAATCATAGTGGTAATTTCAAACTGTAAATGCTTCAAATTTTTCTATGCCTGTGCTTTTTAACCATGGTTTTAACCACTAAAATCATTAATAATGGTCTTGACATGAAAATAGAGGAAAAGAAAAGAATTTGTCTTAGAGAGAACATCTAGTTTCTGTAGGTGGATCACATTGAGGCACAATGTGCACTGCCTCTCCAACACTATCACTTCTCAAGCAGTTCCAGACATGCCTGGTGATGTATCACCAGACTCCTGGCACACTTTGAGCCTAGAAATTGGTACCACATAAGCAGGCATTTTCAGGTTTCTAATTTTGGCCTTAAGTGCCCTTATTTTGCATGTGTCATACTACAGGCCTATACAGGCCTATACCAGTTATCCTGGTTGTTTTTTATTCCTGACGTCATTCTTTTTTTCTGTTTATACACTAAAGTAGGAAGTTGGATGCTGTTGGTATTCTGTGCATCAGCAGGGTGAGAGGGACTCATTAGGAGAGTAATTCTGTTCCCTGTGGTGAATCCTTCTTCTGAATTGCCCTCTAGGTGGTAGAAATCTCTTCCTCCTAACAATTTTGGAGTGTTCTAGGAAGGCTAATCAACCAACACAGCCACTTGCCTTGAAGTGCCTTGAATGAGGCTGTATGAGAAGCACCATATTACTAAATAACACCACCCTTGCATGGGTCAAACAGCAATATCTGTTTTTTATATAAGAAGGGAAATTTTTGATCAGTTATTGTCATGTTCACATCTAATACAGAGCTGACCTGCCGTCAATATATAAAAACATTTATCCCACAAACCACGTTTCAACTATTCCAGGACTAAATCTTTCCCTGACCTTTGCTTCCATCTTCAATTTTTGTAAAAAATTTTTAGGATTCAAATATAATCCAACTAGAAAGAACAGGGCTTATTTCTTTGGTAAGTAATGATAATTTCTCTTGCGTTGGTGTGGCATAAATACAGACAGCATTCAAAAGTCTTACAACCACTTGTGTAATAAAGTTCTTTTTCAGTGGGATTTAACATCAAATAGTTTTAAAGAACCCATTTATAAAATTTGAATTTCAAATGCTTATTTCGCTGTCAAAAATCTTGTATTATGTTCAGACAGCTGAACTATAAATCCTCCAAAATTTTAAACTGTACTGGCCAAAGAAGTATATCATTCATTAGATGAGGACAGTGACTACCTCATTTAAAATGAATCCTTGTGGATGACAAGCTGTGGAGTAAATATTTTTGAGTGTGACGTGAGCCAGAAATAGTTACCTACAGGAAATAGCATTGAGGGGTAGTAGATATTAAACAAGGAAAATGCCTGCATGATGATGACTGTAAAAGAAGGCCATTCAGAGTTTCCACACAAGCCAAACAATGTTTCTTAAGCAGTTTTGACTACAATCCAAGACTTCATACACACACACACACACACACACACATATATATGCATGTATGCATAAAAAAATGCACAGACCATCCTGGGCTATATAATTTAAAACATAAATTAAAAATCCTTACATATATTAATCTAACAGCTGTGGGCCACTTACCATGAGAGTCCACCATTATGTTAGAGGAAATAATATTATTTACAATATTATATTGTTTATTTTATTATTTTACAATATTATTGTTTAAATACCTTTGTCTTGCAATGTATAGAAAACTGAAGGTGTAAATCAGGATCTTATGTCTCATTTGGCAAGAAACAGACATTTCTAAAGGTTTTAATCCTCTGAGGACAAAGTAATAATTCAGTTCCAAGTTTTGCACATGCCTGTTGCACACAATATAAAAAAATTAATGGGAATGTTCACATGAATAGTTTTTAGGCATATTTATAAAATTTTAAGAAATATGGCCGTAGTATGTTCATGGATGGAAGTAGTTTTACAACCAAATCAAGGAGAATGGTCTGTAATGACTACACATGTAGGGTACACAAAGGCCTACCTGCACGTGAGCAATCACTTCTCAAAGCAACTTAATTCACAATGGCAAGATGGAGAGAGTGGTATGAGATGTTCTTCCAGTGCATGGCTAAGGCAGGAATAAAAAGTTGGGTTGAAATTCAGCCTGGAAACAAGAGGAAAATGCTTTCAGTTACATTTTGGTTTTGTCCAGAAGAATTCTGCTGACATTCAGTATTCACCCACAAATTTTAAGATATGGGGTACCCTCCCATCAGTTATTCAGATGCATTTCAGCCCAGAATGCAGCAATAAGGTCAAGAGAAGTTTAGAATTTATTACAGAGAAAAGATTGCTGCTGTGGGACATCTCTGGCATCAAGCCCTGAGAGCAGCCCCCCATAAATGCTGGTCTACACAACCTCCATTGTTCTCTCAGGTTTCACAGCTGCAAAGGTTGCTTCCTCTTCCAGAAGGCAGGAGCTCTCCTCCCTGCAAAGCTGCACAGCAGCTCCAGGACAGGAAAGATTTTGCTCTTTCTGTCTCGTTTTGGGGATGGAGGGGTGCTGGCCTTGCTCGTATCGCCTTGCCCAGAACCAATTAACTTGGCCTGAATAGCCCAGTGGGTCTCAGGTGGCCAGGGCTTGATAAGGCATTTCCTCTCCCTGTGCTGGTCAGGATAAAAGTTATTCGAAGGACACACCCTCTAAATGATGTAACCATTATTTATTTATTCAAAAAACAACTTCTGCCTTGTAGATAAGAGTCTGAAGATAGGCCAAGGACACATGAATTGAATATTTTAAAGTCTTGTTTAACTGACTGCATTCCTCAGAGACTCTCTTGTTGGTTGCTATGAGGAACCTTCCCCTAACAGTTTGCTTTCATGAAAGGGTAAGCATGTTTCCCAAACTCTTTAGGAACTTGATCTCTCTCTACACTGGAATTCCCCTGTGTCCCCTAGCAAAAACCACCCTCAATTCCCAGCAGATGACAGTCTCAAGGCAGGATATTTGTGGCATAAGGAAACTACAGTTTGAACAATTCTCTGGAGTTTAAAAAGGAATCTATCCATGCTCAAGCTCGGAGCTGTAGGGCTGGTGTCCCAACTCCCTGCTATAGAGCCATCTCATGGGCTACAGCAGCTCCTGCAGAAAGCAGAGGAGACATGGAAGGTGGAAAGAGAGATGGAGACAGAACAGGTTTTTCAGGAAAGAAACCAAACCCCATTTCATCTGCTTTGCTCCTGATGCAGCAGAGCATTCAAAGCAACCTACAGGCATCTGATTACATAATTACCATTGCATACATTTATCCTTGAGTGCCTTCGTGGTCTTTTCAAGCAACATGGATGTGAAATTGGGGTGTGACCACTCCAGAAAGCTCAGACATAAAACATGTAAAGAATAGGCCCAAAACCTGAAGTTTAATCATGAGTAACTAAACAACAAAGGCAGTAAAAAGAAACCCTTCTAAAATAAAAATACATAGTCCTTCCATGTAATTACTATAATGTCTTACTATTTATGCAAAATTGTTCACAGTTAGTGCAGTTAAAAATAATTAGTTTACCCACAAAATATCTATGTAAACTAGGTACCAGAAAAACTTTGATTTTTTTTTTTTTTAATTTCACAAATTTGGTGGCCTGAGAAAGACAATATATTGTTGGGTTTTTTCTGATTAAGTGATGTCCAAACGACCCTATTCTGCTCCAATGGGAAGTGAAACAATTTTGATTTATAGTGATCTAAATTCACAGACTTTCATTGGAAATGTAATCTGACATGCTTCTGAATTCCCACTCTGGCTGTGCACAGACATTACTTTGTCAGTAAGGTAAGCTTTTAATTACCGTACTTCCCAAAATAAATGCATCACACATCAGCAACTACACAACTAAAATAACACCCAACCTGAATCTAATCTTTTATAATAAAGCAATAAAATATTATCCAGATTAAGAACTACCTTGTTTTCTTAGGTAAATCACAATTTCCTTCACTGCTTTGCTTATTTATTTTTGTTTCTGACATGACTTGAAGCTCTTTCACTAAAGGAAATGTATCTGCCTTGATTAGATGAGGATTTGGCAGCAAACTCTGCAATACTATGGTCTGTCATATCAGATGACACCAGGGCTTAAACCTTTTCACATTCCTTTAGTTACACATTGCAGCAGAGTTCTGCACAACTTCTCACACCTGAATTTTTAAAAGCCTTGGGTTTGCTTTCTGCCTGATGGTGAATGAGCACAAAAACTGGCACTTTATTTTGTGGAAAAAACTCAGTTGTTTTTACAGCAGAAAAAAATTGGCTTACTTCCATCACTGATGCATGTGTTACAATAAAATTCACTTTCTTGAGGTGCCCACAGTCCCCATAAAATGCAGGAAATTCAGGCATTCAAACCAGCAAGCTTAACAGACTGACACCTAGAATGCCAGTAAAAGATGCCCCCACAAAAAACAGAAAAAGAAAAATAGGAGAGGATCTAATATATGCCCCCCAGCATCAGTTAGGGGCCTACACTTATTTAGGATTCTTAGCTACTATCTCTCCTCTAGAACAGCTATGTCCCAGCAGCCCCTCCTTATAAAAAAAAAAAAAAACAAAAAAACAAAAAAACAAACAAACAAACCAAACAAAAAAGATTGAACATTCACACAGTTTCCCATTTTGCAAAACTTAGTAACTTCGCTTCTGTAGGGGTAAGGGCTTGTTTGAATTCCTACTCTGGATGAACGGAAGCCTAGATTTTTGCTCTTCCATGGTTGATGTGAGTTACCTGTTTCTAAGGATACACCATCAGTGTTTTCTCCTCTCCCTTTGGCTCCAAATACAGAGAACAAGAAATTCAGACCCTCAGCTCCAGGAAAAAGCCCTGACTAGTGTGTTCTGGGGAGACACAGAAAAACTTGACACTTACTGTTCCTATTGCTCTTTTGCATTGGTGGATCCAGACCCAGTTGCCATAAAAAAAACCAAAACCACACAAACAAAACAAACAAAATACAAAAAAGCCACACCCATAAACCTACAGACCTTCATGTAGTATTTCCAAGGTTCCTTAATCTATGACATCACTTCAAGCTGGTTTTGTGAATGTTCTTTATAAATAAATTATTTAATTTCTGACAAAAAACACAGAGTTGAGAAGGTTGTTTTCTTTCAAGAATGGAAAGACTTGCTTGTCAGACTCAGTAAGATTTTAAAATGCTAATCCATTTTTGGAACATATAGCTGACACTGACAGAATGTTTTATGATGTGATCTCTTGCACCTACTTCCAGCTAAGATTAATAAAGTCCTCACCTCCCTTTTGGCCTCCAGATCTTATTCCAGCAGGAAATCACACCTTAAAGTAACTGATCCTGCCAAATACTTCATCAGTTTCCACTAAGAAGGAAAGTGGAAGGCATGTTCCATCATAGATCTTCCCAAATGCGCTGAAGTGAAAGAGGAAAAAAACTAGATGTGTTCATCTCGTTCACCTGTACCTTCTATTGTTACATGTAAGAAGTTGGTCTATTCCAAAGTTTTTAGGAGTTTCCTGTTGTATGTTTATTCCTGTATTACTGCAGTCAAATTTCATTAAGACCTATATTTTAAAATATCCTAATATATATGATGAAATACTTTACAAAGATAAATTTCTGGGCATTACTGCTCAGTACAGTACAGTACAGTTCACAGTGCATTTCTCTGAAATGCACCTAATTCCAGAAATATTAACATAATTATTATAGTGGGTTTTAAAAGCAATCTAGTGGAGGAAAAAGATTTTACAACAGATGAGTGAAAGTTGTTGAGGGCTCTCTTCTCATCAGGCCAGACCCAGTGAGAGGACTGTATTCAATGCCATGTGGACTGCCAGTTTCAAGCATGGTATGACAATGCTGTCATGTGCTCAATCAAGGTTCTGCATTATCTGGAAAGCAATATCAAACCTGTATTTTGTAAGCTTTTTTTCCATTTTCAACCAGTAACACTGCCCGGATATAACAAATTCATTGTTCTACTCTGTGAGTTATTATTCTAGATTTCCAAGGGGAAAGGAGTGGTATTTTTCTCTACAGGGTTGCTCTAAGAAAACACCTGCATTTTTAGAGTAAGAAATTTTACAGAGCTCTGAGATATTGTCCGGGGTGCAAGTGGAAATATTAAGAGTTATATCCCATCCGTGACTGAAATTAATGTATTTTAAATTTCTGTTTCACTTTTGCACATATGGAATATGTTAAATATAATTTTCAATTTCTGTAGACTTCCTTAAAGCCTGAGATAAATTTACTGTCAGAAGAAGGAGCTGTGTAGTCACACAGAAGTCATTACTTTTAGTCTTATTCCACATTTTAGCCTGAAATCTAGTGAGCATTTTTGTTACCACCACCAAGGATCTGACAGGAAGAAAACATCTCAAACTGTAATCCTATAACCTCTAACTTACTTCTATGCACACCTGAAAATCACAGCTGAGTCATAGTACCCAGATTTTTTTCAGGGCAACATATTTTAGTAACAATATCAGAAAATACTTTCTAGTTTTATACAACTTTACAGAGGATAGGAAAAGTTGGGGGCACAGAATAATCACATCCTCCCAATGACAGCTGTCCTTAGCTAATTTTTCAGATTTGAGACAAGAACACGTTATGGGATTTAGATTGATTATTGGGTTATTTAAAATAATTCTTGGCAGATGAGACACAATTTAGCTGTGCCATGAAGGTAATTCTGCCTGGGGAGTCTTCACTGTTTCATAGATTTCCCCCACACTGAAATGTCTGATGTTTTGACAGGCTTTTGATCCAAGCAGACATTTGGTTTTGGTCTAGACCTTCAACCTCTGAAAAAAATGATGCTGTTTACATGCCAAAAGCCCCTTCAGACCAACTACAGGAAATATGCAACATCCTTCAATGTGATCACAACTGATTTCTTAGGACTACTATGAGGCACAATGTGAAAATAGATATTTCTATAGAAATAAAGTTATTATTTGCTGTGACTGAATGTAAGCCTGAAGGCTTTGGCTCATACACAGGACATGCTGTTAATATATTTTTCATTCAGACCACAACTCTTCCTGCTCTGACTCAGAAGCAAATATAGTTGGGCATTGTCACACTGATTCTGCCTACAGGTTTCAAAGTAATCTAATTGCAATGCAATTTGCAAAATATATAATTTGTTATTACTGAAGCCTATGGATAATTCTTCAAGAACAATTTAGTTTGGTTTTTTTCTGATTGTCAGTGACTGAGAGTATTCCTCCTTGGTTACCACTGATTTTACAGAAAACTTAAATTCTTCGTCTTTAAAATTATTTTCTGTTGCATTGCCATCAAAATAGATTACCCTATTAATCTTTAGTATATAATATATACCCATTATCTTCCTGATTTGCTTGCTTAAATCAGCAGTGTACTAACATTTGCTCTGTTTTTATGCTTCAGTTTCTATACCAACAGTATTTTAAAGTCCAAGATTGTTCTTTGTAATATCCAATTACAACAGCCTTAGAGCCAGGAACTGAAGTACTTTATATTTAATAGGTTTCTTTGAGCTACATCCATGAAACACAATTGTATGCATGTGTTTATGGCCATGACAGAACAAGACATCCTGTAAAATTTTAGTGATCACTTTAGAGTCTAAATTCTCTATTAAATACCATTGGATTTCTCTTGCTCTTTATAAAGGAGCCTTGCTTCACAGGGGATGGAAAAACAGCAAACCCAAGCAGGACACTAAATTAATCTCAGGGCTCTGGTGACATCAGAAACCACTCCATCTTTGCTGAAGAGACTCTTCATGTATTTATAACCCTGTCATTTACAGTTTCTTTCCATTTACTCTCTACATGGGTGACCTACCAAATGTATGCACAGCAGCCAATATGCATCCCTTGTATGCTGACTGCAAGCTGCCTGATGTTAGTACCCACACTCTAATCAGGCTTGAAAATATCCTGGACAAAAATATTTACCATGGAACAAAAATCAGAGGAGCTGCCTTCTAATACTATCCATAGAAACAAAACTATTGGAAAGCAAGCCTGACAAGATACAAGCAAGAGTTCAAAGATGAGAAGAACATTTGGGGTTTGCACAAACACTGCTGGCTTTCTTAATTAATTTATTTCCCTCACATAAAACCAGAAAAATTTTCTAATCTTATACATAGAAGAATCCACCATTATTCATGTTTAATAAAATCTTGTTTTTAAATTGGTTTGACAGAACAGTTTCTTTTAACACTTGTTCAGAAGTAAGATAGGCCTTAGAGCAAGAGTAAATCAAACACCACTGGACCTTTTTTGTACTCTGTTGGGAATAAGATTTTTCTAGATTGTTCACTATATTAAAACACTCTTTAGTTAAAATAATCCCACTCCCATTTCATTGTAGTCAGCCCTCCTGTTTCGAAGCTAGTTTAGTTCCTTTGGTTTCTGCTGGTACTCTCTTTGACTTAAAGTTGCCCACAAAAAAGACTATTAAAGGGCACCCAAAAGCCCTCCAGCTTCGTTAAGAGATTAATTCAAGGGAAGGCCAGGAGCTACAGGACTATACAGGAGCAAGCAGCAAAACTGAAATAATTAGGAACAAGTTTATGACTCTGTGTTATGCTGTCTCTTCAGTCTGTGCTTCATTCATAAACAGATGGACTGTAAATATTCATGAAACAAATTTTTCAAAACGAACTTCTAACCTCATAACCAAATAGTAACTGAACAATGTGAAAATATAATTGAAACAGATCTCCGGATTTAAGCATAAGGAATATAGAAGATAATATCATGAACTCTGAAGAGACTTTTAAAAAATTATTTTAGAATTTGGAAAACCCAGTTTTGCAATGACATTTGACAATCCTTACTAAATTTGCCTCTCCTGTGCACAGGAGAAGATTTAAAAGATTAGAACTGCTTGGTTTAGAAAAAGATGAAAGAAAATCTGGCCTCAGAAATATAAATGTCATATTTTATTTTTACTCATAAGGCAAGAACAAATGGACAATCATAATTATGACAGACTAACATATGCCTGTAAGCTTTGTCCTGACCTGTAAACTCAGTTCTGTGACCATTATGTTCTCTGAAAAGCTTCTAATTTTGTTTATTTTTTCCTTCTGCATTTTTCCACTTGGAAGTAAGCACACATAAAATAATGAAATCTTTCCATTCAGCAAGAACACGTTAATGAGAAGTACGCCAAAAGTGGAAATTTTAATAATTAATTTGTGCTCACTCTAGAAAAGGAGGTTGCCTACAAACCCCAGAGAACTGCTTTTCCTTGTCTGCAATTGTTGTGAAAGGGCAAGATTGAGGTAGGCAATGGATCTCATGATTTCTGGAACTGCTGGAGACCTTTGAAAGAGAAACTAGAACAGCACAGATTTTTCCATACTGATGTCTCTGTCACAACCTATCATCTGAGGTCAGGATTAAGGGTGTACTACAAAACCCACTAAACTGTAAGAAAAACCCATTGCTTAGTAAATTTTGTGAACTCTCATACGAGTTTTTTATGCAGGTGCTTATTAACCTTGTTTTGTTTAGCTAGAAAACTATGTCTGATTTGAAAATGATTTTCTAAATCTGTCAATTCCACAGTTTTACTTGCAGCCTCCCTTCTGAAGGGGTTTATTGATCAGCCAGGTCACAGAAAATGGTAAAATGCAGGAAAAAACATGGCCCTGCATTAACAGAAGAATACTGCAGTATTAATATTCCTCAGATAGAAAGAATGGAAGTTGTCAGAGTAAAAAAATGGGCTCTGCTATGGCCTCAAGAAAAGCTGTAATACCTTTTGAGTCCTCTTCCCATCTCCAGTAAAGAGCTCAGAACAAATCAGAAATACATGGTGTTTATTCCTTGTCTTCTGGATGAAAATAGTTCCCTATATATTTAATGAAACAAATACAACCAAAACTATATACTGGATACCTCTGGAAAGATTTGTAGTTCTTGCAATGTATTGTACTAAGAAGCAGAGTCTTTTTGGTTCTGGTAGATGAGATAGTCATAATTTACACCTGAACAACAAAATCCCTACAGTGGCAAATGTCAATAAAATAACCAACTGATAATCTGGTTGTAAGAAAGAATAGGACAAAGGCAGTATTATAACAACAGTTTTTGAGGCCTGATCAAGCACAGAGTATTAAAATAAACACCCAGCTCTAAGGAAACCTATGTTATGCTCCAACTAGAAATATGCTGAGAGTCACAGCTTATAGAGAAAGGAAAAGGAGGAGCTCATTCAGTGGTTCTGTGTTACTCAGCTCTTTACCCTTAGAGAGGAAGGTGAATTCCTAAGATATCAGCCAACTATGTAAAGTAGGAACCATGCAAAATCTGCTACAGTGGAGTCCAGAGATGAGCTGAATGCTTTCTGCATTAGTTTCCTGCAGACACCTCATTTTAACTCAAAGGCCCATAAAGCCTAAATATAGGACTCTGTTTCCAGGTCTGGGAAGTACTTAGGTTATCAAATAAGGTATAAATTTATGGTGGTCCTAGATAAAAACAAACAAAAAAGAAATCCAAACTTGAAAGCAGAGTTTCTGTAACAGGAAAGACTGAGATGCATTATACCCTCAAAACATTGACACTCTCTATTTCTATTAATAATCACTAATAATCACTGCAGCACAAAAGAATCGTGATAGTCTAACTTTAAACTCTACTATGAAAACCAGACCTCTTGTTGAAGAGAAGCTGCTAGAGTTTACAACCACAGCAACCTCAGCAGTGGCAATTTTAGACTGAAAATAATGAAGATCTGAAATGTGCAAAACTCTGGAAAGGATTATAAAGGCAGTATTTATTATACAGTTATTTCACCATGCACAAAGTATCTTAGACACACTTCTGAAACTTTCTAGGGTAAAATTTATTTATGTAGATTGAAAAAATAAGGCGTATTTTTTTTTTTTTTTAAAGCTAGATTTAGGCTGGTGTTACAAAAGTCATTTATGCCTCCCCAGACTATGCACTAACTGAAGCAGGGCACCCCTAGGCAAATTATAGGCTATCATGTAATTGTACACTGTATCATAATGTATTCACTCTAGAAGGCAAAATTAAAGATACATTTACTTTCATGGGAAGAAAAAAGCCAGTAATGACGGTGAACATTTTAGAAGCCTGTGCTTGCTAAGAACAGAGAATTAAAAGGCTTTTAGCAAATGGACTTTTTCTAACTGGTAAAAGTATTCCATTGATATTCTCCACACTTACAACCCCAACAGTGGTAGCAATAATGGGAGTGATGTTAGAATTAGGGTTCAGGGCACTGGGGCTTAAATTGCTGTCATCATCAAGGGAAAATGCTGCAACTAATCACAGATTCTCAAACAACCAGCTGGCCTGATTTAGTCTGATGATCCATCAGAACTGGATACTGAACTTAAGCAGGATTTTCTGGAAATAGTTTGTGTATAAAATCTTAATATGACTTCTGGAACATGCTGTTCAGATCTTGTCCTCTTTACATTCAGATTTTTATTTTCTCTTTGTAGCACCTTATACCATTTGACAAAAAACCTATTTAATAATCAAAAGGTGCAACTTCGTGGAGGTTTGCTTTAGTATAAACCCAAGCACAAGATCTAAGAGGATAACTCACAAGAGCTAGTATTTACCATGTCCTCAGCTGTCTCAGGTTCACAATGAAAATAAGCTGAAACTTTTCACTCAGGAGGTTTCTGTTCCTCATTCTAGCAGGTAATTAATTTAAATACTAATAAATAATCATAAACTTTTATCTTTTTCCTGTTGCTGGAATAACAAATGAACTCCCAGTACTATTCAAAGGGTACTTTACAAGTATATATCTATTTCTCAGCAAAGGCTGGGAGTATTCCAACTCTACATTTCAGTTCATGTTTATTTCCAGTAATAGCATTAACTACACTTCTTAATACACTAAATTGTACAAAATTGGCATTTACCCTTGAAAATATGCAATTCCCATATGCAGCCACTGGATGGACTTATGGAACCAGTGAAACCTTTTGACTGTAGGCAAGATGCACAATTAAGTGAGCAACTAGCAAGAAATTTCCCTTCTGGCCAGGAGAAGCTTTCTGCAAAAAAAAAAAAAAATGGTTTGACCCTAAAAAGCAAGGTACAAGCAGGAATTTTAGCTTCTCCTTTTCAATCGAGTACTTGTTTTTCAATACATTTAATTTAAGAACAACAATTTAAGTTTTTGAAATGAACCAGAGTGATAAGAAAACTGGTTTGTAGAACATGCAGGTCAGTTCCAAATGTGATTATTTGGCATTAAAGTTTTAGGGTAAAAGCACTAAACATTTTACTGAAGAGATGCTAGGATTTTTTTGATAACTCAGTTTGCAAACAAAAGCAGATCATAGTTATTTAAAATACTGCTTAATTTTTTAACATTTATGCTACTTTAAAATGTTCATGAAGATAGAACAGTATTTGCTTAAGCTCCCTTACCATTTTCTGAAATAGAAGACTACTACTCTGCATAAGAAGTGTAAAATAAGCGCTGCATCAGGAGTATGGTCATCCATTAATATAAAAACTTTATTTCCTTTCTTATTGCAGGTGTTAAAATCACTCCTGAGTATTTTGTGTGTATTATACTTAACTATATTACAATTAATTTAATGCACTTTTATAGACCAGTTACTCTTTCAGTGTATACAACAGTGATAAAACAAATATGATTCCATTCACTGTGTTCTGCTGTGCAGGTAAGAGCAGTAGTAGGTATCAGGTGTGGCAGGAACGCTCAGTAAATTCACCTCCAAGGAAGCAAACAGGGCTGCTGTGGGGAAAACTAAGTGAAGCTGGGGAATGAAAGTATAGCTGTATGAGCTCAGGAGATGAAGAGCTGCTGCATAAATCTCCCAATACCTGCAATTCTCAATCTGTGGGCAGTGACAGTGACAAGCATGGCCCCTTCATTCTGCCTCTGCAGACACACTCAGTTACAGGATCTAAAAGGGGATCATGTGGTTTTGTCATTTTGTCTGTCTGCCCCCACCCAATTCTGTCCCAAACAATTTAGAATGGCACCGAACCTAACTCTGCATGCCTGGATTTCTTTTGTCTTTGTGTTGTGAAGGTCATATGCAGAGTCTGTGTAGTGAGTGAATGTCCTCTGACTCCTTCTTTAATTGCATGGGATAGTCTTACTGGGTAACTATTATAGCCAGGATGAATGAGAGACAGTGAGAAAAAAGCATGGGCAAAGAAGGCTGGGTCAGGTTCAGTGCTGCTGTCAATGGCTTTCAGTCCTCATCTGGAACAAGGCATGAAAGGAGACTGCAGACATTTGTCAACTAACAACCCCTTCCCAGCCTAATTCGTTTCTTCATTGTGTGTAACAGCAACTCTGTGGATAATAAAACACCTGCAGAAAAATCTCTCTGGATCTCACTGGTTTTGTGCTTTTGACCATATTCTTTAAATTCTTGTTATTTTTTAGAAAAGGAGAGCCACTCACAGGGCCCAAAGAAACTAACTGAGCAGCCACTTTTAAAGTTATGCATGCCCTTTTAACACCATTCTAAGTCAGGAGCTGGTATCCATGAATTAATTGCCTACAATGAGCACACAAATCATGGGACAGGATGGAATGACACCTCTTACACTTATAATAATCATGATGCCCATCACCAGACAGAAAATGCATGCAGTGTGTCCCTGGCATGCCAGGACTCCCGAATGCCATATGCTGTCCTGACCTCAGATGGGGGAATACCATCTGGCATAAAAGCCCCACAGTTGGCACTGCAGACTGCAGCTCCAGGCTCCTCTCTCTCCCACCCCACTTCTCACCCTACCCCCTCTTGACAATTACAGAAACAGCAACCTTGCAGGAATGAAGTCAGGCTTCAAGAACATTGAATGCCTGAGTCAGAGACTAGGAATGGGGCTGGAAACTCCAGAGCCGTCTGATATATCATTGCCTAAAAGCAGAATTGTGACAAATCAGGTTCCTCTGTACCACGCACTAGGCAATGAGATCCCTTCCCTGTTCTCCCTACTACACACAGTGTCATGTCACAGGTGTGCACTTCCCTGCTAAAATCTTCCCTGGAAACATCATACCTCAGCCAGGAATGCTTTCCCCTGCAAAGCCCTTGAGCATAACTTGCTATTCTTGACTTGTTCTGACCTCCTTTAATTTCTTCACCTTGTTCTGGAACTAGGTGCTGGTCCACTTTTAACCACACCAGACCAACCAAGCAGCAATCTTCCCATTTGAGTGTTGATTTGGAAAGCCTTTGCTAAGCTACTGCACTGGGAATCTTCCACCATACAGAGATTAGGTCACAGACTTCCTCCCAGGGTAGGTGCTGCCAGCTCCAAGCTAGGACAGTAAAATGGGTGGGGCAGCATTCAAATATGATACAGGGAGATGCAGACAGAGCCTATGAAATTAGTGGTATCACTAATCTAACCACCTACATAAGCAAATCAAGTGAATCATCTGCCTTACTGGTCTATCAAGACTCTGGCACACACATGATACTGGGTATATAATGGGGGACTGGCTCACATGAATTAGATTTTTAAAATGCTTCTAAATTACATGTTACAATTCAAGTTGCTTGGAGACACAAGCTCAGTTTGGGAGTGGTCCTCCTTCAGACAGAAAATCTCAGCAGTTTCTTATTCTGTGTGAACCACTGAATACCAAACTGTTCATTCCTATGAACAGAATATTTGCCTAAAATTGCAGAATTGCAGAATAATCTCATTATTCTACCGCTATGACAATTTTTTCAATCTACTCTAGTTAGGAAATATGAAGTAAGTATCTATACCTATAATGCTGCTTTTATGTAGAGTTCTGTCAGGCAATTAGCTGTTAGGCTCACAAATGACAAAGCTGATGCAAAACTCAGAATATTTTTACTGACAGATTGTCTGGTAAATTGGTTTATTTGTGTTGGATGCACCACTAAAATCGTTCAAATTAGTAACCAAACAGCTCCTGCTACTGTACACCTGAAAGTGTAATAGCAAATCTGTCCTGTTACAGCCAAATGACAAATATTAGGAGAACTGTTGCCAAGGCTGCCTGGTTTTTGTGTGTTGGGGCCTGTGGATTCCCACCTGTTCTGTGCAATGCCACTGCGTATATTAAGTCACAGCACAGGCTAAGCACAGCTTGGAACACTGCAAGTGTGGACGACATATGACATTCAATATGAATTCCCCTCTCTTAATTAACATCATGTACTTTCTTTGACATACACAGAAAAAAAATTTAGTAGCATATTCTTAAAATTTAGAGATTTGGCTTTGATTTCTCTTTGGCCATTCGTGCGTGCCATTCTGAGGAAGTAACAAGTTAATAGTGTTCACAGTGCTCAACCCCGACATTTGAAATGTCTAAACCTCATGCCAAATTATTTTTTGAAAATCCAAAGTGCTTACATACACTCATGCTGATAGGTTTTTCTTATCTCCTGACATTTCAGATTAGCTTTTTAAAGGTGCAAAAACTACCAGGACAGGTTTCTGTGTATTCTGTAACACATTTCTACACTGTTCAGACTTTAATTTCTGATATCACACACACACACACACACATACACACACACAGCCTTTTCTCATTGAAAGCAAATTCCCATGCAAATGTGAAGGAAATAGAAGAAATTTGAAAGGAAAAAGAATAATTTGCAGCTCCTGAAAAACAGATGAAAAAATTGATAAATGTTCTATCCTGGAGAACAGCTCTGTTCATTTATGCATAATCAAATTCCAAAGCCAGAAGTTGGTTAGAATGGATTTGTCTCCCCACTAGCTAATGTGCATCCAGAGCTGGCCAATTTAGTTCATAGGCACAATGAAGCAGGTGCTGATCCAGGGTAACCCTACCCTGATTTTGCTGCTCTTCAGTGACTCCTGGTCCTATGTCCCCGTTATCCATGCCTGACCTTGATCCACACTGCTTTACAATGACGTGTGTCTTTTTATGAATTGGTTCTTCATTTAAACTCATGAAAATCAGATGTGGCAGTGTGTTACACAGTGCATTTCCCCTTAGAAATGCTGGTCTCACAGTGCATGCTGATGTGCAGATTGCATGCCATAAATCCACCCTCATTAGTCAGCCAATCCAACCCTAGTAAGAGAATGGATTCCTTGAAAAGGAGTGGGCAGGACAATACAAGGCACTAATTTCATGTACCAATATGCATTGGTATGTACCAATAAGTATTCTAATTTCAGGCACCAGGATGCATTTCCTTTTCCGCCTATCAGAGCCTCTGGATGAGCTCAGAGCTAATGATGACTCTGAAAATTTTTATAGGTACATTTGAGACAAATATTGATGGAAATGGGAATTACATATTCAAGTGTATGGTAATTAAAGAGGAATAGAGTGGTTTAGCATAAACTGTAAAACTCAGTACTAAGAGAACAGAGAAGTGTACTGTGACCTTTTTTTGTAAGATGATGTTCTTGCATTAAGTGACTTCTAAATATAGCAGCATTCTGTAGCCAGACTACTTAGATAAACTGGAGTGGCAATGCTATTTCATCTAAAAATAGAGAAGTACTTCTCCCTCAAAATACCTAGAGCTTGTACCTGTGGTCTCACAGGCAGCTGAAGGCAATTTGCACAGCCATGGAAAGCAGCTGTCTTGTCCTCCATCTCTGTTTGTAAGGATCTGCTCATGGTGATAACACTCCAATTTACAAAATGGTATTATGCCTTGGTCAGAGGCTGGAAATTTGGCCTAATTTCTTCTTTGGCCAAATGCAGTTAAATACAAACCTCAAACCTCTGAGGTGTGCTCTGATCATCAGGCTAACATTTTGCTCTTGGATGAGGGCTGGAGCAAAGGGAATGGTCAGGCACTGGTAGTACTTGAAGCTGTGATACTTGAAGAGAAAACAGAATTCCAAGCTCATGGGGCAAGATGGAGAGCATGACACTAATCCTTTAATGTAAAAAGAAACAAAGAAGGAACTCATCCTTATGATATGATGCCCAGCTGTAGGTATGGGAAACACAGCTCTACAGAGCTGCCATGTCCTCCCATACCCACAGGAGCTCTCACACCAAGGCAGAACATCTCACTTAGATGAACTCTCAAGTGCAAATCAATAGAGAGGATACAGAAGGAAAGAGCAAGCATTAGCCACAAACTCTGCTGCTCCCCAGCAAAAAAAAATCATAAACTTCCCATTCCAGCTGAAGTCTGCAGTAAGCCACAGAGCTTTGTTTGTTTTTTTTTCTGGATTATGAAGAGCAGTTGCAATATGTTATTTCTAATCCACCTTCAGGACACGGAGTAGGAAGGTACTTAAACAGGGAGACAAGGCTGTATCAGCTGTTCTTTGAAGCTGGCTATAAAAAAGGAGTTTTATGGCAGCTGCCATAACAAAGTAACACTTGTATTCCTACCTGTAAAATGTCTGGAATTCAGTCTGATTTGAACTTTACAGAATGTCTGCATATGTGGGTCAGTTCACAAGGCAGGACACTGCAAGTTGTTTGCTGTATCTGAGAGATGTATTACAGGTCAAAGAGAAAGAAATAGAATGTTCAGGGTGGCCAGGTGGTTGCTGGTGGCTGGTAAGTGCTGTCTGAGAGGGTATTAGTGACACTGCAGCATCTCAGAACACAAGGAAGTGTTTTCTAAAATAATCTGGTTTAGCTGGGCAGGAGGATGGAAAAGGAACAGTTTGCTTTTCAATCTGCTGCTCTTGCAAGGGTCTCATTCTGCTTGTTCACTTTTAACTGTGATCTACTTCAGAGTAGAGAAAGAGTAAATATAATCAGCTATAGATGGGACCCCTGCAGTTCAGAAACCTGCTACTGCCTGCAGCACAGCTAAAGGCATAGAAAATTTAGCTGAGATGTGAGATTTTATGATTGCATTAGCAAATATCGAAGTACCACTGAAGACACTACATAAATGGGCTGGAATGGAACTACTCACAGCTGATTGCAGGAGCACAGGTACAAATTACAGCAAAAGCAGCTCTACTGATGCATGGAGGGCTGTAGTCTTGCCAGGCCAGCAGGTGATTATTCCTCTTCCCCATCCCATTTTGTACAGAGGGAGAAATAGATCACAGATACCCACAATGGCATATCTCCAGCTGGGCTTCTTTAAATTCAAACTACATCTGATAGCACAATTAGAACTCCTGATCTTTCATAGACAGGAATATTTTTTAAATGTTTTTGCACTGAACAATGCTTTTACAAAAAATATGTATTTTTTCAATGAAATAAAAGAAGAATATGAAAGGGTGCCATAATGAAGCATTTAATCTAAGAACTCTAGTTGTGCTTCATCTTCCAAGATTAATTATCAAAAGCTTCTAGGATCCTGCTAGAAGAAAGAGAACTTTTTTTTAAATACTAGATAAAATTTTCTTCCTTAATAATTCTTTTCCTTAAAAGAAGAGTGTTTTTTTTCTTTTCTTCTCATATGTGCAGCCTTTAATTAGTCCGTTAGACAAAAGCAGTATTAGCTAGACTCTGTCACAATTACCCACATTTGGTAGCTAATTACTCCTTGAATAGTCTTAAGGCTACCAGCAATTTTAGTACAATCGGCAGCCTGGGGCCCCCAGGAGCTGTTCCAGCAGCCAAGAATAGCTGGAACAAGGGGGCGGGCCAGCCGTGACCCTTTCTCCTCAGCCACAACCTAACATATCTACTATGCCAAAGGCAAGAGTAACACAGAAATGAAAATATTCCCAAGTGGCTAAATGTGCTCTCTTTATAGCCTTTTTAAACTAATGGAGTGGCATAAAGGGACTACCGGGAAATAGAAAATAGGACCTTTTAAATGCTAAAGCATTGGCAGGACTACTAATGATTTTTCAATTTTGCAATGTTCCATTAAAACAACAGTACTAAACACTTATATGGGATCAAATTCTGACACGAGACTTCTATTCTAGTGCAATTTTATTCACTGATGCCTCATATTGCAACAATTTACATCACTGCAATATGGGTGTCAAGACAATAAAAAATGCTGACTTGATTTAGTAACATTTCATATGCGTTTTACACAGGTAGAAATTACCTCACAAGGGACACAGCAATGTCTGTGATTCCAGTAAAATTATTCCTGCTGTACACTTGTGTGACATCAGTGGAAGACTAAAATTAACATAAAAATTTAAATGAGGACCTCAGTTTTAAATACACTGCTAATTCAGATTCTATTCCACAACTGCGAAGAGCATTGCTCTGCAAATTCAGCAGCACTGTGCTTGTAAAGAGCCAGGAATTCCTTTTAAAAAACTTCACAAATTTATGAGGCATCCCTTTCCACTACATTCTTTAAATTTAACCTTTAGCTTACCACTGTTGATGATCAAATTGTTATGAGTACATGGATGTGTCAGCATTGCAGAGGCTGACTGCAAGATGGACACAACAGCTCAGCTCAGCTGTCAGCAGCAGCATCCATCACAAGGCTCTAAGTTTGGAGAGACATTGCCTTTGGCAGCAGGGTTGACTTTAGGTACTTCCAACAAATTTTCCCTCCCTGCTGCCTGTCCTGTTCTCTCAAGGGCCATATGACTTTTATCAACACAACTGTCTGTAAAGCTGCACTATGAATTAGGCCCAGGGAATCTACCAGGTATTAGAGAAAAATTCTAAAAATAATTTTAGCCAGTTAGTCAGTTTAACCTGAATCAGTCTCAGGATTCAGTTCCCAAACAAACACATACAGCTGTGTTGGCACAGCTGAAAGGGTTTCAGGAACAAGCAGCTGGCAATTGAGGTGGATGCTGGCAATGCTTGGAAATAGGCTGCTGCTGGCAAAAGTGTGCATGGAACAATACATTCACTGTTGTCCATCTTGGCATTGCTTACCTGCGTGTGCACTGGCCAGTTACAGGGCTATGGTCCACAGCTTTATGTACTGCAGTAAGTTGAGGCAGCAGTAATCCTTTACCAGTGTTTGTGAGGGAATTTACCTGCCTTTCTGGGAGCAGATCAGGGATTGGGGAAACAGCAGTGCTCTTAGCACCTGACTGCAAATCACCAGCCTAAGGGAAAACAAAAGTAAGACACATCAAATTTGGGTTCCACCAAAGTGCAAACCTTGACCCTCCAGACTACCCTTAGCAAAAGGTGCCCCTCAGCTCAGCTGCTCAGTGGGAGTTATACTAGGACCTCATCCAAAGCACTGTACAACATCCTCTCTGGTTTTAAAATCCAAGATAACTCTATGGTGTCCTGACAAGAGATTTCCTGCCAGCTGTGCTCTGTGAACATCAGAGTCTGAGACCTGATGAACAGTCAAGTACAGCAGATTCTGAAGAGAGAAAATTACTTCCTAAAATGGTCTTGGTCATGGATTGGATAGTAGGACAGACAGAACAGCTACTGTGGAAATAAAATCAAAACAATGATAGTCCAACACTGGAGCAGGTTGTCCAAAGGTGTCTCTTGACTCTCCATCCTCCAGAACTCTGCAGGACAAAGCCCCAATTAATCTGATCTCAAATGGCCCTGCTCTGGTCTGAGGCTAACCAAATGACCTCCAGGATCCCTTCAAATTAAATTATTCTGCAATTCTGTCACCAAGGAGTGCCATGTGCATGACTGATGAGTCTCTGAGGATTTCAACTAGATAACAGCTCGAGATAGTCCCAAAAAGTAGTCAAAAGAAGTAAAACTTCAATCTCTCCATTTTATCACTTATCCATTCCCTCAAGCTTTTAAGGTCACAAAAAAAACAAAACAAAACAAAACCAAACCCCCCAAAAAAACCAAAAAAATAACAACAACCTAAAAAACCACCCTTATTTTTAACTTTAATTTCCCACTAAACCATGACAGGTAAGTACTTGATAACACAGGTGATTTGGAGAAGCTCAGTGTTTAGAAGCAGTACCAGAAAGGTGAAGACTTCTGTTCAATTTCAGTTATAATAGTAGCAAAGGTTTTGATCTTGGGTTTCGAACCTCTTTCCTGATAATGGAGATCACATGTCTTTTCCCACCTCTTATTTCAAAAGCTTTTGAAATTAAGGAAATGCCCATAGCTCTGACACTGCTAGTAGTTGCATCAGAGCAGTGAGGGAAATAGCAGCTCTTTGTAGCACAGCAAATGTTCTCACTCTTTCTTAGTATCTCTTATAAGAGTACAGAGCTTTTGGGAAGCTTTGGCACTAGGGAAGCAAGGCCTTAAGTGCAATTCAGGAAACAACTGAGAAGGATAAGGATAGGTAAAAGGCCTTAACTTATCTTTCCAAAACAAAACATGAAGTAAAATAAATATTTATAAGAACAATATTATTATTTTCTGTATGGCTGGAAGACCTTAAGAGACCTACCCAGGAAATCAGAACATGGTTTTGCCTTGCATTAGAGCCTTTCCAAGCATCTTTCATTTGGGAGAATTCCTTTACTATCATCTGTGGGCAAAGCCTAAGTTAGGTGTGTCATTAGCATTGCTGTGCAATGAGATCTAAGCACACTGGGAGTTAACAGCAAAGCAATTATAATAATTGTATATAATTATAAATTGTGTAAAATGCTTCTGTGCATTTTGCTTCACTAGTGCAATGTGAAAGCCATGGGGTTTTCAGAGATTTGTACCTGGAAAAGGCTAATTAGACCTATACAAAACCTGTACACATGACATACATCAAATTGCAGGAATTAAAATAAATAAATACTATGTGTACACAACATCATATTTACACCAATATCTTACAATGGTAAGAGAAATGGCTCTTAATAAATTCTTCTACAGTGAAGCTTACAGCCAGAGTATTTCTTTGACAGACAGATAGAGATATTGGGAGGAAGATAAACAGCAAGGTGGAGGAACACAGGGCTACATCCATTGCTGAGAAATCAAGTCTCTGCATACCAGAAATCCCTTGATATACTCCTCAGTCACATCCCCTAACTATTCTCTCCCATATTGTCCATGTCCAAAATGGAAGAGTAAACTGTCAATGTCTTTTTAAAATATCCTGTATATTTTGAATTCTGATAAAGGCCCAGCACATGTGAGTTTTCCTTTCAGATATCTTCACATTTTTTGCTCTAATGTGATGTTGTACCAGGGCCTGTGACCAAGCTCAATTCCCAAGTGGCCTCAAAAAGTTTGAATTCTAGTCCTCCCCTGTACTTTTGCTTTTTCTATGCAAAAAGCAAGAAGGCTTAGGAGTTCAGCATAACAGTTATGGGAAGGGCACAGAAGAGGAAGAGGAAAATTCTGACTCTTAGAGTGTGATGTTACACAAATTTGCCATTACTTTACAAGAAAATGCACCAGGAGAAATCACATGCATGGGTTTTTTTTTTCATTACTCTGATTCCCACCTGGTTTACCCCAAATTAATGGGCTCTATCATTCAAGAAGATTGGATCCCCTTGGAGTATCTGGGCCAGCCATAGTCAATAACCTTCAGCAGTTCCTTTTACTTTAAGATTTGTGGTCAGTCCTGAGACCCTGAGTATCCACAGCAGCCTGTGTAAGAGAAAGCCTCTATAAGGCCCGCTGCTCAGCAGCTGCATCCATTCCATCCCATCCCAAGTGCACTGGAATCACAAAGAGCACAGCAGGTGTTTGTCTTGCAGGTAGAATTCAAATATATGAATCACTTTCTGGGTTAAGTATCCTCCTATGCAGCAAACTGCTATGTGTCATCAGACCTTAACTTGATGTATTTCATAAACTATTCCCTGGAAGTGTTTCCTGTTGATGAGCTTCCTGCAAAATTCAACCCCAAAGGATGTTTTAAGTTCTTGTATATCTTTAGTACTTGCATATAATGTAAAGTGATTGCAGCTAAAATGGCACTGATGGTGCAGATTACACTGGAATGGTCTGGAGTCCAAGCCTGTGTCTAGAGTGAGTGATGGGAGTGCTTTGCAAGAGTTGAACAGCGGTGCACTGCCAGGAACCTAGGTTATTCCTTCACAGGAAACTGGGTTGAAAAATACCAATCTCTCAGTACACTCTGGTCCCATTTGGAGAACAAACACAAGCATTTCAGAGGTAATACTGGTAGAAGTAGTAGTAATAGAAGAATGCTAAAGATGCTTCAGCTGTACCAAGACTAATTTTGGAAAGTTCATCAAAATGTATGCAGGGAGGTAAGATGGCTCTTCAACTTCTAAAAGGTAACTTCTGCATCCTCCCACAGTGAGTAGAGCTTAGTAGAATAACAGCTCTACAAACTCAGACTTGCATAATAGGAACTCTTGTTTAATTGGGCTGTGCAATGTTTACATGAGATAGGTATGTTATTTATTGTTATTTATTGTTATTTATTTTATTATTATTTATTGATTCAAATTTTTAGGGGTCTTGTACCTGTAAAAGTTTTATTAGCATCACTCCCTCAGTCAGGAGGACATTTTTATTAACACTGTATTATAACTACCTGCACCATTGATACAGATGTAGTTATACCAGAACAAATCTGACATACAGTACATGCTGTACTTTTCAAATGTTATTGTGAGTGAGTAGATCTACTTCAGGTAATCTTTCCCTACTGGGATGGAGGTACAGGTATGCTCTTACCTCAAGTTTATAAGGTATAATACTCCTTTCAGTTTATTCCACGCTGCCATCATACCCTTTTGCCACGTCTGCTCTAAGTTCCCAGCTCCATTTGTTTTCATAAACTGTGTAGTTTGGAGGAAAAAAATGTCAGTGGCAGTGCCAGCTGCCATAATCCCTGCTATCCTCCAGTTAAATCAGTTCCATAGGCTAGTCTAGCAAGCACCCAAAAAACTGCTGTTCCAGCCCAATAAAGGCTGCAATAAGGTGCAGGCAGAAACAGGTAGCCAAGGTGGCCTGAACAACGCTACACAATGCTGTCATTGGATGTTGCACTGCAGTCAGTCACCATCCCTGGCCAAAGACTGACACTAGTGCAGTGACAAAAATAAGTTAATAAATTCTAATGAAATTTAAATGAAAATTAACAAAATCCCAACATAAGTCTTATAGGACCTCAACCAATTTTATACTAAAACTAGTAAAACCTGCATACGCTTACTGATGGATTCAGCCCTTCAGCTTCGGAGATCTCAAAAATCATTGGGTTCACACTTTAACGTTCTGGTTTGCTATTTTCACTTCCCTTAACTATTGTCATGACAATTCAGCTTCAGAATGAAATGCCAAGGATTCATAGTATGACACAGAAGCTACATTTTTAAAAGATGAAACATGGTGGGAGACACAAAATCAAATCCTTTTCCTTTCACAATATGGGCTCAAACCTAACCAAATAATTTCAAGAATTATGTTTCTAAGCATCATCATAACTCATTTTTTCCCACCTCATTATTTACATTTACATGTGAGTTCACTCAAGATTTCTATACAAATCATAGTTTGGAACGTTTCTGTACTTGCCTAAGGTGTAAAATATAATACGAATTTGTGACTCTCCCGTTCTTTCCCTCTGAGGAAAAAATTGTCAGCCTATTTACAGCTCATCAGCCATAGACATGCTTTGACTTGAAATAGATTTTTCTAAGGTCTATGCAGGGTTTATAGCATATTAGGCAGTAGGCTATCATTCTATGTGATTGTAAATAGCTTGAAGAAATAATTTTGTCCCAGGAGAGGTCCTATCAGATGAGATACTGTCTGTTTGGACCACTCTAACTTTGTGCTGGACCAGGCATAATTTGTCCAGCTCAACTGACAGAAAGCTGGCATAAACTCTGAATAAACAATGTAACATATGCTCTGGCTCATTTGGTAAAAATGCAGTCGTGTGCTCACACCAATACAGATCAAATTTCAACTGCCAGGAAATCCCACATTCACAAATTTTATATGAGTTACCACAGAACCACAGCCTTATATTGCTTCATTTTCTTCTACATATTAATTGAGTTTTAATTACTTTATGATGGGCAAATAAAGATATTTGAAATCTCCCTGACAAATGCTTAGTGGAACAAGTCTTCTATAGCATAATGATTCTTCAAGTAAGGAAAAACATGATCCCCAGAGATTACCAATGTCCCTTTCGTAACACTGGTGTACAGGATTTTGTACCTTTATGGTCTGTACAGAAATCACGTCACACAGGGAAAAGCAGGCTGTAGCATCCCTCTGCAACAAAGATGTTGGACTGGCAGTATATCTGCACCACTGGAGACAAACTCGTGTGTACTTTTGGGCTACTTTTCACCTCTTTGCTGCCATTAACAGCACTGGAATGGAGGAAATAGGTTACTCTGACTTCCAACAGCTCATAGTCCTGCACAGGCTTTATGCTGTGTCTGAGCTCTTCTATGTACCTCTGCATACTTGAATCCCTTCTCACACAAATTACTACAAGTACATGGTTGCTGTTACCACTGGAGGAAAAGTTTAGGCTCTGAGATTACTTCTTCCAGGTCTGCATCAAAGAGAGATTTTAACATCAAAGTTCCCAAATCCTTACCTTTATTAAAGACAACCTCTCTGACTCTCCCCATGCTGTTTCTGTCTAATGTCCATCCAGCTTCCAATTCTAATAATCTGATTGCTAAATTATGATATTGTATTGACTCTTTGGAACATGGATTTCTCACTCAGTTTCAGCCTAGTCCTGGTCATTACCCAAAATCAAAAGGAAGACATAGAGGTACAGAGAGAACAGATGGATATACACACACTAAGCCTGCTTTTCCAGTGTCTTGTGTTTTATTTAGTCACACACAGGCCTGCTAAGTGAGTGCAGAACACAGGACAAGGGATCCTATTTTAATTTATTAGTATAATTTACTTACTTGCAAAAAGGTTTTAATAACCAATGATTTGTAAGATATCTAGTGTATCTCACTTGTGAATTAGAAACTCTGAATCTAGCCTTGGATACCCTCAGACTAACGTGCACAGTCAAGTAAACATAACAAAACACAAAAATTATGTTGTTCTTCTTTCCAGTTGTCCTTCAAATCTTTCAATACTTAATGTATTTATTATATGCACAATAATTACTCTCCTCTCATCACAGGATCTAGATTACTCCCAAAAAGAATATGCTTGTCTCTTCTCAAATAAGGCTTGTCTACATCAACTGCCATAGGGAGTACCCCCCTCCCAGAAAAAGTTGGGCCTAATTTTTCCTCCCAAAAGTTTTAATACCAGAAGAAATCTAAGTCCAGTTCTGAATGTCTTGAGGGATTTGGTCACACATGTGCCAAAACCACTATTTTCCAGTGCCAAGCATTGAAAGGACAGACTGGAACCTCGTTCAGAACCAGTGGCATTGCTTGCAGTGGATTAGAAGTTGTTAACATACTTGGGTCAACCTCATCTACCTTGTCCTAACATTAGTTTAGAAGCAAGTCCCAGACAATGTGGGACCTGCAGAGAAAAATTGGCTATTATCCTCAGCCATTGCTGAAACAGAATAGGGGCTTGCAGGCAGGACAACAGTTACTTTAATGCTATCAACAGTTTACACTCATTTGTAGCCTATTTCATTCTGCACCGTCACTCGAGAAACTGAAAGTGAGGACTCTGACAAGGTTCAGATCTTGTAAACTCTTTGCTGGGAGCTGACTCACACTTTTGGGAAGCATCCATGCTTTTGAAAAGAAATCAGGAAGACTAAAATTAGAAAGACTACGTGTATTCAGATGAGGCCATTTTAGGGAGCAGTTTATTGCTGACAGATAGGGTGGTTTGGTGCTAGAAAAATGGTTTGGAACCACCACATGCATGTTAGAAGGCTTTATAGGGGTTTGTGGTGCTTATTCTTTAACAACCTTTAGGTTAGGTGGCCATAAATTTCAGCTTTACAGTGCCAGATTCATTGTAAGATTTCCATAGGGTTGATTGCTTTTTTAGATAACATGCCAAATTAAACATAAATCTTGATGTGTGCTTCTCTGTGAGCACAGGACGCTGTTACAGCTGATCTTACAGGTTTGTTGCTTTACTCATCTTCAAAAATTCTGAAAATGGCATGATGGCCACTTCTTTATGATTAAGCGAACAAAAATGTCTAAACAAACAACTTTATTAATATTAAAAACATATAAAAGGAAATGTTTAAGAGCAAGGCCATCAAACCTTCTGTCAGCTAACAAAACCCTGGTTTTAACTACCTAGAGTTTGGCAGACCAAAGCTAAAGTGAAATCTGTGAAAATAAACTATAAATACACTGTCATAACTTTTATGGGCTACACTCCACAAGTTATTGCTCAGGGACCTTGTAATTAGTCTTTACAGAATTTGTATCTGCACATAAACTTTAGATGCTGGAAACTATTGCCCTTCTAGCAAGTGCCTTCTTCCCTCATTTTTCCTCATGCCGTTGCCAGAGTTTATCCTTTGTCCCTGTTGTACCTGCTGCAAGTTTGGAATTTGGTGTTCCTCTTGTGCATCTCCACAGCAATGTCACTGGGAATGAGATACAGTTCCTTGCTACCTGTAGCAGTGGCTTTGCTCAGCCTCCTAAACTGGCCCTTCCATTCTCTGAGTACCTGCAAAATTGGAGAAAGAGGATTTGTTGATCTGAGATTCCAAAAAAAAAATGTTGTCAGGCTTCTCCCTGATAAAGGCCACAGTTTACAAACTGTAACACAAAGGCTGTGCTGTCTAAGAAATGAAAAGGTGTTGTGTTCCAGTACAGGAATGTGTTCTGCAAGTGAAAAGGTTTTGTAGACTCTGGCAACAGTACCATGTATCAGTGAATGAGAGTCTTAATAACAGAAATTACCCAGCAAAATTCACCTTATTAATCAAACTAACCAAAATTCTGGCTGTGCAATAAGTTCACAGGTAGTATCTATTAGAAAGTGGCAAAGGCAACTGATGAGTTGCTGATGTGGATGATCCTACACGATATACAAAATCTGACTGTATTCCTCAACTTCCTCCCCTTCCTCATCAAAAATAGAAATATACAAAGGGCAAACCCTGAAATAAACATGGACTTTGCCACAGAGGACTTCAGCAATTTACTCCTTGCTATGACAGCTTGCCAAAGAACAGGAGCTGCACGTGTGCAGTTTTCATACACACCCCTCCCAAAAACGAGAAGGGAAAAAAAATACTTACAAGGACGGACTGACTTTTGGTGACTTTGAACCCTGGCATGCTTTGTCCAACGAAGAGGTCTAATTATCATGACAACTCTATCTCAATCTGTTTGCCATTATGTGTGAATGATGCAGTTCTAGATTATGACACCACACAAAAGAAAAGGCATCTAATTGTATGAATGGTGTCTATTTAAAATATATAGGTCACTACTATGACACATTTACACTTGGCTGTGTATTTACCATTCTCTCTCCTGGATAAGGATGGGGACTTTGTGATGGAAGAGAGGCCATAAAATTCTGTGTAAGCTGCTCAAATGGCTTTTGCCCTTTACAGAAGCCAATCTCTTCAGGAAAAACCAACACTGTAACAGATAGGGAAAAAAAAAACAGATGTTGGCTTGAGACACAGGTTCCTGAACTTTGATCCTACAAAACAGTATGCACATGTAAACACAACGGCATTTCACAAGGATAATCCCAAGAGAGAGTTAAAATGAAAAACACCATTTATAAAAACAGCTGATTTTTTACCAATGAGAAATTGAGTCCCGGATCAGTAAGTCAGAAGAATATTAACTCTCTCCTAGCCCAAACCAGCACAGTGGGCCAATACAAATTTTGTTATGTGACTGCATTTTCAAATTTTTTAATGAAATTCCTGAATAATTCAGCAGTCCTTCATTATAAGGCACTATATTAAACAAATTTTCATAGGTCTACATATAGAACTTAAAATCAATATGAAATAAATATGTGCAAAGGAATTCAGGCAGGTACTATTTTGAAATAAGACATCAAGCACTGCATTGACCTCATCAGTGTTTCCAAGATGCATCAGCTTAAAACAAAATTGTCAGTGCATCCTATACATTAGGCTGGGTTTAAAAATACCCCAGATCAATGGAGCTGATTGATTGTTCTGTGACTCCAAATTTACTCAGAAATCCCTACATTCCTTCACACACAGTCCACCTCTTAATCTATCCTGAGTGTAGCCCGTCCTTGCATGATAAGAGATGTCTCTTCAGCTTCAAAACCAATGGAAAACAGGCCTCAGCCATGAGAGTGGTTGGTGTCAGAGTTCAATTTCTGTTTGTAAAGCTGTGCTCCCCTTGTGCTCTTCCCTGAGCTGTCTTCTTTCCAAAGGCTGCAGTAAGCAGTGCTTGAAAAGAAAAAGTGAACAGCATCACTCTGAGTCCAGGCATTCACCTCCTAAGTTTTCCAGAAGATGAGGAAGCAGAACAAGGTGAGACTGTGTGTGAATACAGTGATGAATTATTCACTTTCTAGGTATTCTTCGAATTTTCTCAGGGAAAAAAGCCCCTAAAAAATTAAATAATTACCCAAGAACAACCAAAGCTATAACATCTGTAATTAGAAACTTCTTTTATACATTTTTTCAGGGCTTACTAAGCACTTTATGGGAAACTGTCATATGTAAATATTATTGCTATTTTGTTTGCTCTTCAGATCAAATCCATATGAATGAACTAGCTGTGCACGGATTTCAGAATTCGAAACATTCTGAGGGGTTTTTTTCCCCACAGATAACCCACTGCCCAACTTTCCTTTCACTCCTTTAATCATATTGCTGCAATTACTCCCCTGACACCTGCAATTACATACCTTAGCTATACCTGGGCTTCCCAATCATGGATCAGGATCTATGACAGTTGGCTGTCAATTAGATCAAAACAAGATTTGTTCACACCTCTATAACCACTGAGAAGCACAGGTGAAGAACAGCAGGAGCAGGACAGTAATGCTGAGAGACTTTTGGAGAACCATTTACCAGTTGTGTAACTCTTGCACTGTATACAGGGACAGACTTTTTGTCTGGGCAAACCAGTCAGGCAAGGAAGAAGCACTGGAAAAAGTCCTAGTGGAGAAACTGTGTTTTCTGGCATTTCTTTGGCAGGTCAAGCTAAGAGCACTGTAACAAAATTTGACAGGTTTGGGAACCATCTAATCCAGATTTATTTAGCATTTGTCTATTTCCTAGTGTTTAAATTCTTTCAAGTACAACTCTTCTAAATGTGGTCTTTTAAATTATTTCATGCCCTTAGGGTGGATTCCTGAAATTCCTCTTGGTTTCCAGCTCTTATCTAGGGATCAAAAATAGTCACCACGGCTCACAGAACTAAGCCAAGGTGCCCCAGCCAAGCCCAGGTAGGAATATAATCTCTTAAGAAGGTATCCAGAACAGAAGAAATGAAGGTTAAAAGGAACGGTTGGAGCTGCCTCACCGATTTCTTCAAGTATTCCCACTAGGATTTACCATACCACCACACTCATGCAGCGGGAAACCACAGGTTTTCAAAGAAACATGTAGAATGATTTAGCCACTCTGGATGAATTTAGAGGCAAGATCTTTCTAGGAAGATGGGTAAAAGTACTTCACATCTCTTACCACTTTTGTTTTCAGAACCCATCTTTGAAATACAAAGGAATTTAAAACCACTTTAAGATGATGTGGAAAAATCTGTGTTAAACTTAAGAGGGAAGGAAATCCAGAGATAAGACTGCGACTGTCTTTTTCTGATCTGCACCATAGCTGTGCGCAGACAATTTAAGCATGCTATAATTCTGTAATAAAAACAGTTGTTAACCACAATCAAGCTGTGACTTGTTCAGATAAAAGGACTTTCCTAATAGTGTTTACTTACACATATATTAAATACAGCCTGCTGGGTTAAGGAGAATAGTGATAAGTATTTTAATTACAGGTCTTTAACTAGCAAGAACTTTATCCTGTTTCCTCATAGATGTAGTCATTACTGAACCGGCTCAGAGGGCAGAAGATTAAACACCTAATCATTACATAGGGTGTTGAAAACTCGGGGCTTCATGAAAATGCCAAGCATCCTTAATGTTATTTCCCACTGGGTTTAGTCCCTCGCACTGCCTTCCCAGCTTTGTGAAAGCATTTGAGTTTTCTAAGTGAGTTACATGATTGTGAATTACTCCTAGAGCTGGTATTAGGCAGGGATGCTTCAGCACCAAGGAGTTACGTGGAGTAACAGCGTTTCCCAAGCCTCAGGTACTGCTCCCTGTACCACATTCCAGCCGCAGGGAGAGTTGCAGAGCCAGGCTTACATTCCCTGAGCCCTGTTACACATCCATAGAGTGGCTCGTGTATTACCCGATAAGATGGTCAGTGCTGCTTGGGAACACGTTCACTAAGTGAGAGGTACAGAAGGGCTTAATTCTGCTTCCAGGTCTTTTGTCTTCTCTGCAGGTCTCCTCCTACTGAGGCGATCTACGTGTACCACCTCTCCCCTTGGAAATAATAAAACCTTTGAGAAGTCTTTCCCCTCACGGAACTGAGCATACTCCCTCCCGAGCAGCACGGGTAGTGAGTACGTAAGGAGGTATACGAGAGCCATCTATGTGCTGCCAGTGATACATTGCACAGCACGGGAGGTGATCCTAGCGCATCAGCCCTCTGTTAGCAAGCACCCCGCTTTCTGACAGCCCAAGAGGGAACAGCATGTTCACCCTAAGCAGAGAAGTGCACCAAGCAGCCCCCTGAGCTCACAGACGGGCCCTGTGTCACCCGGGCGGGCAGCGCCGCCGCCTCAGAGCCCTGCGCAGGCAGACGTGTCGCTCACTCAGCAGCTGCCGAGCACGACGTGGCCGCACCGCGGTGGCCGATACGCCGCCGGCCTTCGACCCTGTCCCGGTGGCGGGGACGGGCGATC